>JARHVA010006384.1:840000-928611 GCA_037957365.1 Torreya grandis | reverse complement strand
GTTGAAGAGGTTTTAGGTCAAATGATTTTGAGAGGTTGTATTACACTCATAGACCTTAGTTTACATAATATTATTTTTATTAATGGTGTCTTGTGATTTATAAACCATCCTCATGAATTTTATTATGATTTTTTACTTATATTTTCATGCACCCTATAGGTTTTGCTCCATTTTGGTCAAGTATGTACAAACCAATTGGTGAAGTTGACTCTAGAGGATGTTGTATCTCTTCTAAAATTCCCTCCATGATTTTTTTCAAGTTTTATGGTGTTTTTATTAGTAAATCATCTCAATTTTTCAAGATACTCTCTTTTGGGGTGACAAGCTAGTTTTCACATTCCTAATTTACATCTACAACCAAGACCCTATTCACATTCTTCATTATGAGTAGCTTGAACATAGAAACCTATGAATATGAAGATACATTTTAGATAATAATTGTTTCCTAAAGCCCTTATATATTATCTAAAGGAACATATCACATTTTCCAATGTGATTTCACACCTATAGGGTCTAAATAACTCTAATACATTCAGCCTTAGTTAACTGTATGCAGGTAGCAAACTAAAACAAGGTGTCTAAGTGAGAGTTCAGGTGAGTCAAGGTAAGAAAATGAGTCCAAACCAAGATAAAATGACTTTAAAGGCTTAAAATAATTTCATTAAAAAACATTTCCAAACTCCAACATGCATGATGACCTACAAGTCACTGTTGAAAAAGGAAACATAGTCAGGAAAGGTACAGTCTATAGTCTTAAATAGTGAGATGGAAGGTTGAGCAGTATGAGGTACGTATGGAAGGTTGAGATGATTAAATAGACCTAAAACACCTTAATATTTATCATGGTGGTCCTCTAATAACTATTTAAATGGAATAAAAAAAAAAAAGGGGTCTTTAAACAACTAATACATAGTCTAAGGTGAAATCACTGCACATAGTTTACCTCTAACAAGCTTGTCTTGAGGTTTTGTTGAAGTTGGAGGGTCTAGGTTTAAGACAAAGGGATAAAATTTTGTGGAGATCATATTTTCCACTTAAATAATCTTCTCCAGTGGTTAATTGGTTTGAAAAAATAGGTGTAGTACCCTCTTTTTGTCTCAAATAGAGTGTACTTTCCCTTGTACACAAACCTTACAATTTTGGAAAAGGGAATAGCCAAGTGAGTTAGAGGTTGGTTAGACATGGGAAGAAGGTTTGGAAAGTTGAAAAACATATAGAAAAGTATGTATAATCAAGCACATAAGGAAGAATCAAGCTTGTGCCATTCCCTATCAATAAGAAAAGGTTCTTAATTAGCCCTATCAAGAAGTGTATCAGTCATATATCCAAGCTTCTCAATGTCTTGCTTCTCCTAGTCAACCTAGACACTTGTCAAGTCAATCCATTAAAAATTTCAAGAAAACACTTTTGGGTTATGAGAGGTATATTTTAGATATTGACACACAAATGGGATATGGTCAATAGGTTCCTAGTCATCTTATTCATAAGGTGAGAGATGCATTAGAGCTAGTCAAAAGAGAGTGGGCACCTATTGAGAGAGCCAATTGGTAAAGGCTCATAAGTGACATGCTAGATGTGAGGGGCCTAGTTTGATCCTTAGAGTATAGGCTAAGATTTCATGAAATGTAGCCTCACCAAACCTATCAGCCTTCATATCCACTTCCACAAGATTTATATCAATATTATTTGACCCTTATTCATGAGCCAAATCAATCTTACCAAGATCATCCTTTTCCCCATTAGTTGGAAGAGAGAGTTGAAAAGAGAGACCTTATTTTTAAATATAATCTTGATAGGTAAATTTATTTGGCCAATAAGGAAATGAAATAGTCAATGTTAGTAGAAAAATAAGTTAGATTCATAACCTCGTTGCCCTTTCACATTGCATCCCCACCTCAAGAAGTGACCTCTAGATATGAGATTCTAAGTTGGAGACAAGTTGGATAATCCAAGCCTAAAAAGATCTCAAGCCTCTTAAACACTTCATCCATTCCTCAAATTACATCACCACATTAAGAGAAGACTTCTAATCATAACATCCTAAGATATAATAAGATAGTGGAATCATGGGTAAGGAAATAGGATAGAAGCATTGTTAAGGAGTGTGAAGTTGAGAATGAAGTTGATCCTTTACAAGTCCCTCCCACCCTTCCTCAAGATACCTCTTATCTTCCATGTCAACCCTCTTATAATTATCCTTCTCATGAAGACTCTTATTACCTTCAATAAATACTTTTCCAAGATAACCTAGCCAAGTAAATTGAAGAGTTAGAGTCAAAGATGAATTTTCTAAGTCAAGATGTGATGGAAGGTTTAGACCAAAAATAAGATCATATGCCTAAACATACCCCATCTAAACTCCCTTAAGAGAGTGATCATTATAAATTAAATGTGAATGAATTGGTTGTCAAGTGGAAGGAAGAAAACCAAGTGTTTTTATCCCAAGGTCTGCCTCCCCTTCCTCAAGAGCTTCCAAAAGAATCCCCTACATTTCACTCTCAATCTGATTTTGAGTTCTATGTACCACCTCCACTAACTAGTTCATATTGTCCTCACCCCATCACCCTTTGACTTGATGAACCTATGGTATGGGAACATAAATAGGAGAATTTAGTTGATAAAAACTCATAATTATTGTTTGAAGAAAGCGTATCTCCTTGGTATCCTCATTGGACTAAGTCACATGACTTCAAGATGCCTAGTCTTAGAATCACAAAGAAGGAGATGGAAGATCTTGCATACCTTGAGAACCAAATTCATGTTGTGGCATCTAAAATGTGACTTGAGATCCCTTAATAGTTTATAAATTCTAAATAATAGGTGGTATCTTATGTTGAATCTTTAGATTGGGTTGATGAGGAAGAATGTTTTCCTTTTGCTAAAGAGGGAGAAATGGTCATTGATTCTTCCATCACTATGCAAGATATCATGGATGGGCAAGAAAAAGTTCCTAATAAACCTTGGGATGACTTTTTTGTAGTCATTAGAGTATGATATACTCATCTTCAAGGATGTCATGATCTAGTCAAAGATGGAGAAGGTAGCCTTGGCACTCAAGTGAGTATACAAAGAAAAAGTAACCTTTCAAATTTGTCCTTTCAAGAAGTATATGAATTTGATGATGATATGTTGGAAGTCATAAAAATGGGATATCATCCTCTCAATTAGTTGGGAGAAACACATCATCTATTTAAGGATGGAATAATCTCCTATTAGCCTTAATATTCTAAAGAACAAGAAACCAATCCTCTAAAGCCATGCCTACCAAGAGGATGCTAGTTGACCATGAGATGAATAGTGGATAGTAGTATGAGGTAGGTGTACAAGCTCAAAAGGAATATATATATATATATATATATATATATATATATATATATATATATATATATATATATATATATATATATATATATTGTATACCTATTATAAGATGTTAAAATTTAGAGCATAACAATTGAGGGGCTAATAAGTAGGTCTGATCTATCAAGTGTTCAATACAAAGAACAACATGCTTAGTACCATGATTCATATCATGAAGAAGGAGATGCAAGAAACTTTCCTTTTGATCCTGGAAAGGGAAGTATGCTTAGTCATTAGTTTTATATATTTGTTTGCTTTCTATTTTTCCTAAGTTATTTGAGCACATGTGTATGTGTCTTTTTAGTGTTTGTTTGCTTGTTTTATGTGTGTCCTTTGCTTTGTGTGGTTGAGGTAGTCAAGTGGTCTTGTTTTGATCACTACAAGTCAAATTTGGACCCCTATAGGTAAAAACTAGACTTTTAATTATTTTATGGGTATAATACATATGTCAAAAGGTGTTTTATGGGTTAATTAATGTTATTTAATGTTATATTGGCCTTAGTCCTTATTCTATTTAATCGTTTTAGTCTTAAGAGTCATTTTGAGGTCAAAAAAGGGGTATTTAATGAATTTTATGGATTTATTGGGAAGTGTGAAGGTTATAAAAGTTTATGTCACATGACATGTATCCTCACATGTCTCAATCATCTATTGGTAACTAAAAGTGGTAGGTGCTTCAAAAGAAAGAGCAATATTTTTGGGAAAAAGGTGAATCTTGCACTTGTACAGCCCATGGGGAAGTGTGCCACATGGTATAAGGTCATATAATGAATATTTAGCTTCCTTATATCCATATAAATGATTTACATTATTTTTAAGTTCCATTTTTAAGCTAAAACCATTCTACTCCTTTGCTTTTCTAGACATACAAAAGTGACCTTCAGGTTTGTACATAGTAAAGACAACTAAAGAGGTTTCAAGTCAAATGATTTTGGGATGTTGTATTAAAATAAGAGACATTAATTAAATAATATTATTTTTATTAATTGTGTCATGTGATTTATGAATCATTCTCATGAAGTTGATTGTGTTTTTTTGCTTGTTATTTCATAAACCCTATAGATTTTGCTCCATTTTGGGCAAGTCCATACAAACCAGTTGGTGAAGTTGACTCCATAGTATGTTGTCTCCATTTTTATATTCCCTTCATGATTTTTTTCAAGTTTAATGGTGTTTATATTATTAAATAATCTCAACTTTTCAAGCTGCTCTCTTTGGGGTGATAGGCCAATTTTCCACCATTTTGAGACCTTCATGCTTTGACAAGGGTTTAAAGGGGTTGTGTTAGTGTAATTTATATGTTTTCAAGGTTATATTGACCTCCCTTGACCTTTAATATGATTTATCCAAGAAATATTTCATGGGTTACAGTCATAAATATGATATATCCAATATGTTCCATGACTGTCATATGCAAGCAACTGAGTCAACTAAAATAAGGAATTTATCACATTCATAGATACAATAGAGGTTTGAATATTTTGAAATCCTAATTAAAACATTAATAATAAAATAATCCCTCCATATGGTGGAATGGAAGAAGACTATTGCAGTCATGTGCAACATATGCTCTCAGTATGTCATTGAACATCATCCATAGGTGCCATGAAGGAAGATTCCATGTTGAAAAGAAGGTTTTGAAGTTTTTTTTAGATGATTTTAAATATGAATAATTAATTTGGTGATATTAATATAAAATTATAACTTATGGGGGTTAGAAAACATGCACATTATTTGCAACTCCACACTTGTTACTTGTGTATGATAGTGGTCACCTACAGGTGTTAACAAAGAATTGAAGAGTTTAGCTTTGAAGAATTTAAACATGTTGGAACCTTATTTGAGGTCCTAATATGTATAATATGGAAGATAAAACTAATTTTAGGTTCCAAGTTGGCATTTTAAATGGATAAACCTTTAAAACACAAAATGACCAATTCAAGGACCTAATTCCCTAAAATGCAAAATAGAGGTCCAAGAGGGTTTCTGAATATAATATGACAAGGCTATGATGACTTTTGAGGAATCATAATGGATTGGAATTGTATATTATAGCATACATAATTACTTGGTATATTTTTAGGGGTAGGGAATTAGTGGAAGATAGTTCTTGGGAACCTTAAATTTGCCCATTTATACATTGAAAATAAGCAGTAAGATCTATAGGTCTGAGTCCTAAAGAGACCTTTTTCAATTAAAGTTGAAAATTAGGACTTGATAACATGTTTGAATGGCTTAAAATGATTTAAATAATAATTTTTACATCTTATATCTTCAAAAAGAGGTTCACCTACTGATTTTGATCACATTTACATCTACAACCATACCTAATTCCAAATTTACATCTATAACCAAGACCCATTTTTCACATTCTTTGTGATGAGGAGATTAAACATAGAAACCTATGAATATGAAGATAAATTTTAGATAATAATTAATTATTAAATACCTCATATATTATCCAAAGGAACATATCACATTTTCCAATATGATTTCACACTTATAGGGTCAATAACTCCAATATAGTCAGCCTTAGTTGACTGTATGTAGGCAGTAAATTGAAACAAGGTGTCTAAGTGAGAGTCTAGGCCAGTAAAGGTAAGAAAATGGGTCCAAACCAAGATAAAATTACTTTAAAGGATTAATGTAATTTCATTAAAATGTTTTTCCAAACTCCAACATTCTTGATTACCTACAAGTCACTGTTGAAAAATGAAACACAGTCAAGAAAGGAACAGTCTACAGTCTAAAATAGTGAGATGGAAGGTTGAGCAGTATGAGGTATGTATGGAAGGTTAATATGATTAAATAGACATATAAAACATTAATATTGATCATTTTATTCTATAATAACTCTTTACATGGAATAAAATAGAAAAGGGGGATCTAAACATCTAATACACAATCTAAGGTGAAATTCCTGTACATAGTCTACCTCTAACAAACATGTCTTGAGGTTTTGTTGAATTTGGAGGGTATATGATTAATAAAATGGGATAAAAAAATTTATAGATAATATTTTACACTCAAATAATCTTTTTTAATGGTTAATTAGTCTCAACAAATAGGGGAAGTACCCTTTGTTTGGTCTCAGATAAAGGGTACTTCCCCTTATACACAAACCCTGCAATTTTGGAAAAAGGAATAGCCAAGTGAGTTAGAGGATGGATAGACATGTAAATAAGGTTTATAAAGTTTAAAAACATATATAAAATCATTTATAATTAATTAAATAATTAATAATCTCATCCAAGTGTCCTACAACTCCAAGGTTACAGTCAACCTATTAGTTAAGGTTTTGGCCTAGAATCCAAACAAGATGTCACTTTCACTTTTAGATCTAAATGAGATTTCAAACTGATTTTATCATTTTTTTAGAGTCATATAATATATTTATGATATATTTTTATGTAGAGGAACCATCAAAAACTCATGTTGGGATTTAAGGTGCAAACAGGCTTATTATGCATGGCTAGGCCTAGAAGCCAAATGGGGAGTCACTTCCATTTTTCACATGAGGTGACTATTATAACCTATTGTATAATTCACATGGGGGTAAAATAGAGGTGATAAATATTTTTTAAGTTATATAAACCATAATTAATCCATCTTTGTCTCAAAAGAAACATTAGGCTTGTCCAAAAGGTGAAAATAATCTTGATAGGAAAGGTTCAAATGTTCATATCTTTCATGAGGCCTTACATGGAATCCAAAAGATTTTGGGAAGGTTATTAGGTGTCTTTAATAAAATATTTTTGGAATTTTTTGGAAATTCCAATGTCATATCTTTATGAACAAAGCTTAAGAAAGAAAATTGCCTAAAACCCTTACAAACCCTTGGTAGTGAACAGTTTGGAGAAATGGAGTTGGATAGTTTATATAATTGACTATTTTGACCAGGATGATGATTAAAAATTTTATGATACTCCATAAATATACTCCCTGTTATTTTTAACTATACAAAATTATATGTATAGGGTACAAATAGGGTACTTTTGATTATTTTGTGTGTTTTGTAGGATACAAGAGGTTTCAAGAGATAAAATAAAGTTTGAGGGGAATATTATGAATTTTAATAACTAATAATGGCCATTTCATGAATTTTAAAAATTTATAAGTGTGCAAAAAATAACTCTCATCTCAGCCAGTCAAAACTGGCATAATGGGCAAGCTAGTGAGAAGGGTGGAAAACTTCAAGTGAGCTAAGTGTAAGGTGTTCTTGATGCCTCTAAGGCCATGAAGCATCTTTAAAAGTTTCATAATATCCCTTACACATATTTTTATGAGAAAATGAAGTAAAATTTGAGGAAAAGTGTGTAGGGTACATGAAGGAAGAGTTTTTTGGACTATATATGATGATGGCTCATTCCTAGATGATTCCAGATGACCAAGACTATAACCAATGCATGGAGAGGAGTGTATGAAATAATTAACCTTAATTACAATAATAATATATGTCCCTAATAATTTTTTTAATTTTCAAATAGGTATAAATCATGAAGGTATTTTTTTGAGCCAGAATGAGGAGTTTCATGCCATTTTTCATGAGTTTTCTAACTTGGATGGACACTTGTGCTTCCTAAACTTGCATGGTTCATCCAATATCCTCTTATAATTCAAAATTAACTAATTTTATTATATTTACAAGTATCCTTGTGACCCTTAGACTTCTCTCTTCTCCTCTCTTTCTCAAGTTCTATAAGAAGTAGTAATTTTGGCCATTATAACTTATGCTCCACTTGAGTATGGAAAATCCATACTAATTTTCATACCCTTTGATCAATAATAATTATTATTTTTTACCTCTTCATGACTATTAATAGTGTTTTCCATTTGAATGTTTTATCTTGCTTAATGAAGACTATGGATTATTTAGTATGTTGTCTCATTTTTTCATCCTATTTATAGTTGAAAAGCTTCTTCTTGCAGGGCATGTGAAGTTCTATAGGAAATGTCAAGGATTAAGTTAGTTATTATATTCACTACTACCATTCCAGGCCTCTTTTCTATCCCTCCTATCTTTTCACATTCATCCATAATCTCATAATGTAACATTGATGTAAGAAGATGAAAATTGAAGGAGTGTATGTTTGGTTAGTCCTTCATTCTCATGTGTAACATGTTGTTGGTTGGAATTCATCAAATTATTTGGTGTATCACCTCCCTTAGAATATTTTTCTTTTAATTATCCCTCTTTGTCCCCCCCCCACAAATTTTAGGTATAGTTGTGATCCAAAGTGGTACATCAAGGGAGCTAGCCCTAACTAGAGATTCACTTCATCCTTAGGCTACCCACAAGCCTAGAGGTGTTTCCATTATGCCACTTTGATGAGGAGATCTTAGTCATCTCCTAAAAGGGTGAAAATCCAAGTGACAACATCAAGACTATCTAAAATTTCATTAACTAACACAATATTCATTAAGAAATGTAATCATTATAATTAACTTAGCATAGGGTTATTAACAATCATTGACCAATAAAATAATATCATCCATTATCCTAACAATGAAACTCTAAATTAACATTAGGTCATCCATATTATTATAGACAAAAATAATCTTCTAAGCATGATATTAATAATCATCTTTAATATCCAAAGAAAAGTAAGCAGAGTAATAGAATCCTATCTAAAACAAAACACTATCATACTTTACTCAATTATATCTAAAGACAACATCAAGTCATATTAAGACATACATAGATTCATTTATTCATTAAATCAATATCATAAATGAGGTAACATAAGTTTAAAACCATAAGTGCAATCACACAACTTGATCAACATAAGCATAAAAAAGAAATCAAGGTCACAACAGAAGTATATTAGCAATCAAAAACATAGTAAAGCTATCTAAACCAATCAATGAATATAAAGTATGCTAAACTACCATTGTGTGTGCATGGGTTTCTATTTATTAAATCTATCATCCCCCAATACCTCCATCTATGACACCCTCTTTGATGATTCCCTCCCTCTATCACTCTCTGAAGGATGGCTCATGTATCTACCTCACAACAATGAAGGTAGTTAGCCCAAAACATATAAATCCATCATATATTGTTATACTAAACTAACAAACATTATCACCATGGACACAGTATAAAATTATAGGTAATTCATGGTTAAAAATAATTTAAACTAAGAAACATATAATTTCCTATAATTAGCATATGAAATCAAACTTAATTAAACAATAGTTAGTCAAATAATAACCATAAAAATCCATAAATCAATAGGTTATTAGGCTTAGAGAGAAATTGGGATGCGATAGTGGTTCATGTTGTGCTCCCTCCTCACATAAATTCACATCTATAATGTATTCTCCTCTTATCCCTACTGCCTCCTACTATCATACTCGACTAGCCCATGGTCTATCATGTTGATGTATAATCACCAGTATCTCCATAGATACCTATTAGCCTCCTCTCCCTCTCAGCTCTTTAGTATGTCATGCCTAATAGATAGACACTACTAAAGGGACCAACGGATGGGTAAGTCTTAGTTGTCTAGGTACATGATCCAATGGATTAGGCTCAACCCATGAAGTATAGTGGCCCATGATCAGCACACATGCCAAACTTATAGCAATGGTATCCCAACTAGGCCATATGGTAGTTATATGATTTAATGATGACCACACTATCTACCCTCATGTGATAGTCTACAATGTTGAAACATGGAGCACATCCCACTATGTTTTCTTGCCTCCATTGAATGAATCGAGGCAACCTATCATTAACTATATGGGGTAACCCAGTTATCTAATACATAGGGAACCTCTCATATATCCATGCATTTAGAAGTATAATTAGTCCCATCATCTTCTATCCCTGGGACAACATCCCATACATATCATGCATGAGCTGGACCTAGATGATAAAACTAAAATCATACATCACTCCCTAATTTAAAATAGACTGGCATAAGGTTATCACAAAGAGTGGTACCTTGTCATCTAACTTGTGATAAAACACTCATGTTATCACAAGTCCTATCACCACATTTTGATTGTCCATAATGGATATAAGATAAACATCAAACAAGATCACCTATAATCCAAGATATATCATATCTAAGCATGTATCCCACTAGGATAAGTTTCATCTCTCATCCTCTAAATTTGGTGTATCAATAATCATAGTTTCCCACTTATCAAAAGTCCAAGCAACACATGGACATCCTCCAAAGTAATAGCCACCTTAATGGTGTCCCCCTTCACATCCCATCAAAAATTATTGGTCAACTATTCCCATACTCCTAAGAACATGATAATGAGATCAACACTTAGAGGGATTTGTCTCATCTCCATAATGTCATTGAATCCTAAGGTAACTAGTTGAGCTCTATCCACATTTGTTAATCACTCTAAAAGATCTGATATCCATTATGCATCCACTAGGTACCTAATCTTTAGCATATCTAAAAAACATTAAAAAATATAGGATGTATTAGATCAAGGTGCCATAATAATTAAAAAACATTCTCAAAATGTAAAAATTAACTACTTCATCAGCTTGTTTGACTTAGTTTTCTAGTCTTTCTATTTTTCCACACCATTGGCCCATTTGATACTAAATCAACTATGTTACAATCTTGTTATATTACATCATCTCATTGGTATTTATTTAACCCTTTAATTTTATATTGTATTAGCCTATTTGATACTAAATTAGCCCTTTTCTAAGTTAATCATACTATATCATCCCTCTAGTATGTAGTCGACCCCCTTTACCAAAATGTATCAACCATATATTACAAACTGCACTGACTAGAGGATTCTATGTCAATCATCTTCTTATTTCTAACTATGTCAGCCTACTACTATATAGTTAGCCACCTTCATGAATATTATATTGACCCATTGTGACATAGTTAGCCCTTTATTTCTCTCTCACCTTATGAATTGAGTCGATAGGTTGACTCTATTCTTTGTCTATGGTGATTTTTTTACTATTTACCATAAATGTTTTAGGTTTTTATTAGTCCAATATTTTCCTACCCAGTACCCTATTCTACCCCTAATTTATGTAAAAAATTCCTAAGATTAGTTTTTATGTCTTGATTTTACCTACCATTCAATTTTCTATATTTATCTCAATTTTAAATAAAATTGTTCAAAAATTTTAAATTCATATTTTCTTATCTATGTTGCACTCATTGTAGCCATTATGCATCCTCCACATTGTAGTTGTCAACTCCACACCATGGGCACTTTATACACTAAAATTGGGTTTCTCAATGTAATGTTTTCTTAGAATATTAAAAATAACAAAAGAATTATTTTTTTCCTTATTTATATTTACTATTTAAAATTATTTACCAATCAAATATTTACAAGATGATTCCATTTTTTAATCATATATTTGTTCCTACTAGAATTTTTTCACACAGTAAGATGTTATGGAATCCTGACATTGTAGAGAATATTCTCACATATTACATATATATTTTGCAAAAAATTCAAATTTTTTCTCTTTTCACTAATTTCTATAGGTTCACCTAATATTCCATAAATTAGACACCTTCACATTTCTTTCACTTCATTTCTTATCTACATCACTAAGGTAAGTAAAGGTATGTGTTTTTTAATTTTTTCCTTTAATTTATCTTATTTGTTTCATACTATAATTCATTCAACTTCAATGTTGTGTGTTACTATGTTCTTATCCTAAAGCACCATCCCATGTTGCACTTACATGACACATGATGAGCTTAAAGTGAGGCATATGTATACACATAATATTTTCAAATTTTATCAAAAACTAATGTTTTCTTTCTTGTAGAAACCCATCAAATCTTAATCTCTCTAAGTTAATGCCTTAAAGGGTACACTAATAAAGGGGTGGATAGACCATTGGTGCTTTGTAGGATTGTTTTCCCTTATACCACCACTTGATATCTACACAACCTTCTCATATACACTTCCCTAATCTTTGTTTTCTCTCTTTCACACTCTTACAAGTAATTCACTACCTTACTAAGCCCCTACCTAAGCCTAAAACCCTTTTTAACATTTACTAGATAATGTCAGATTGGGCTGACCTTGTATTCTTATTAGTATTTTCACATTATGGGTCTAGGTCAGCCTTGGCCAACCTAGACCAGGAACTAACTTGTTTTTATCAATTAATGAGACATAGTTGAATTGGGTCCACCCTATCATCTAAACTTTTAAAAAAAATTAGGTTAGATTTAGATATATATACACATCCATTTCTATCATTTAGAGTGAAAAGAGAATAAGAATATTATATTTTACATCTACTTATCCATCATTCTACTTGATGAACATTGATTAGGGTTTAAAGACTTTCTTTACAGATATAGATCTTATCTTGTGGAGAAGTTTTTTGGATACATAGATAATTTTTGTAGCATAGATGACTTATTCTTATTATCCTTACATACCACAATAATCTCTTTCAAATCACCTTGGCCAAAGGAGAGATTGAGGCTTAGTGGGTTTGTATTCAAAGGTAATTATTCCTAACTTTGTTCCTCCTTTGTTAAGGTAGATAGATTAGAATTTATACTTATCTCCTACACATTAAGATTTTATATACGTTGAGTTAAGTATATATCTTCTATGCATGTTTACTTTTTATGTTTATTACCCCCACTTTGTGCCATAGCTTTGGTGAGCACTAGATTAGATTATACTTTACCTATCATTTACTTAGTGAATATGAAAACATAGGACCTCGCTAGGGTTATTACATAGTGTTACTTGAATAGAGGCTATAGAACCCTCTTTAGTGTTGTTATTATCATAATATACCCATTGGTTAAGTCTAGTGGATCTATTTTGATCATGACCCTTAATGTCTAATGTATAAACAAATGGAAGTGTAAGTAGTATTTATCTTCTCTGAACTAGGATTGATTAATTGGTCATCTACATTTTCCTTTGTATACATGGAGGACATGCTTCCAAATTATGCCCCCACTATATATGGATAAATTTGAAAATTTATATAAGTACCAATGTGGAGGAGATGCTCCCAAAACATATTCCCCCTATAATTTGGAGATGATGAATACTGAATAGGTGTGGAGAATATGTTTTTAAAGTATGCCCCCATGGAATCTAAGAACTTGCTACGCCCCTAACCTATCACATGTATGAGGATAGTATTAGCTGACTTGTGGCTTAATTATCCCTCTTTGATGTTATATTGCATTTATCTATGCTTTCTTTTGATTATTAGGTCAGCCTATGGAGTAACCATGGCCTAGATAGACTATATATAGGAGGTAGTGGGTAATTATTTATCATCATATTGTGAATTTTATTCTTATTGAAGCTTGTGGAGGTTTCCCCCTCGAAGTGGCTTGCCTATTATCATATATTTAGATATATTATAGTCATCGTTGGATCTATTTATTCTATTATACTTTATTGTTGAAGTAATTTCATTACAAGTGGTATCGGAGCTGTGATTTGGGCAATCTTGTGGGCAAAACACTAAATTTTTAAATTTTGTGATATATAAAAAATGGTTGCTAATTTATCTACAAAAATTTTAATAGAGGTGATAAATAATAAAATTAATCTTCCATTAAAATTTTAGCTCATTTGGATCTATTTTACAAAAGTTATCGCTATTTTATGGTTTTTCATAAAATTTCTCTATAGTGCACAATTCAAAGAATTTTTCTGAGTTATTTATATTTTTGGAAATATTAAAATAATTTGTCTATGGTATGTTATTTGTATATTTTGATTTGAGGCCAACATAATTACAAAATCACTTGGTCAAAGTTGCGTCAAAAGTGCCAATAAGGGTCGACATCATAAAACCCTTTTATGGCAGGTCCACAAACTCAGGGCTGAAGAAAGGGTGTTGAAACTCTAGGTAAAACTCCTAACAAGGAAGAGATGGATTCAAAAGGGGGATTTACTAAACCTTTTTTACCAGAGCTTTCTGACATAGATCACAAAGTGAGCCAACTTGACTATAGTGTGCAAGGCATTCAAAGTGAGGTGCAAGGCATATAATCTAATATGCAATCCATACAAGATAGTTTGGGAGATATCATGATGGATTTGAAAATTAATAGTCAAATCATCAAGCTAACTCTATTACACAACCCCACCATGGTGGTTCTCCAAACCAGTCTACTTCAAATCTAACTCCATGGCCACAGAGGAACCTATTACTAGAGGTAGATATGCACAAATTTGATGGAAAAGATCCACTCAATTGGATCAACCAAATGGAGAATTTTTTGATCTACATCAGATTCTAGGTGGATAGAAGGTTACCATGGAATCCTTGTATCTTGAACCTAATCAATTCATTTGGTATCAATGGTTATGTGCTTAAAAGAAAAAAATGACTCTCAATGTCACCTGGTCAGTTTTTATAGAGGAGCTACAATTACACTATGGCAATAGTGTGATAGAGAATTACTTCAGCCAACTAGCAAAATTGTGACAAACAGCTCCATCAAGGATTATATTCATCATTTTTAGAACCTTTCCTTACGTTTGGAGACAATTTTTGAAGCAAACTTGAATGACCTATTTTTGGGTGGACTCAAGGACCACATTCAACATGAGGTACACATGTTTAATCCACTTAAGATTTATGATTCTGTTATCATGGCACGTAGAGCTGAGGAAAAATTCATAGCCAACAAGAAGTAGCCATTCACTCACTTCAAAGATCATAGCATATTGTCACCAACATTTCCTCCACCTACTAGATTGACCCCTCAAAAAATTAAAGAGAAGCATGTAAAAGGATTATGTTTTGGTTGTGACAGCAAGTGGAGTAAAAGACATAGATGTGCTGAGAAGAAGTTATTCTACATTGAGGGACCAAACAAAGATGAAGAAGTAGATGATGCCTCCAATGATGATGAGGAAGATATAGAGGAGGTACCTAAAGATTCCCAACCTACAATCGCTTGTCATGCACTTGACAGTATTAGCACTCCACAAACTCTTAAGGTGGTGGGTTTCCTCAAGAAATAGAAGATGACAGTGTTGATTGATTTAGGGAGCACACATAACTTTATAAACCATAAGTTGGCCACTTGATTGAATTGTTTCATCTACCCAGCACCAAAATTTTAGGTCATGATTGCAGATGGTGGCATAATTAATTGTTTAGGTAAATGCCATAGTATTAAGCTTACTATGGGTGGGTACAATCTTGACTCTCCTATGTTTGCTATTCCCATGGGTAACATAGGCATTGTTTTGGGAGTCCAATGGCTCATAACCTTAGGTACCATTGAGATGAACTTCCAAGATCTATTCATGAAATTTCATTTTGAAGGTAAGAAAATTGAACTACGTGGATTACATGCAAAATCTCCACAATTGATTAGTTCACATCAGATGGCCAAGATGCTAAAAAATGGGGCAGAGGGAGTTATTGCATGACTATGCTCCATATAAATTCAACCCACATAGGCATCTACACATCTTGATCTACAGATAATTCTTGAGGACCACTCATCTATTTTTGGGGCCATGCCAAAAGGACTACCACCAAAAAGAGAACATGATCATGCCATTCAACTAATTCCAGGTAGTCAACCACCAAATATCAGACCATATAGATATCCATATGCACAAAAGAGTGAAATTGAAAATATGGTCCACGAGATGCTAGAGGTAGGGATCATCAAGCATAGCCAAAGTGCATATTCATCACCATTGGTCATGGTGCAGAAGAAGGATGACACATGGAGGATGTGCCCAGATTATAAGGAACTCAACAAGTACACCATCAAAGATAAGTTTCCTATTCTAGTAATTGATGATTTACTTGATGAGTTACATGGTGCTAATTATTTCACAAAATTGGATCTTCGCTCAGGGTACCATCAAATTAGAATCAAGGATAAAGATGTTCATAAAACTACTTTTAAAACACATGAGGGCCATTATGAGTTTTTGGTAATGCCCTTTGGTCTTACAAATGCACCATCTACTTTTTAGAGCTTGATGAACACTATTTTTGGGCCTTTTTTAAGGAAGTTTGTGCTAGTTTTCTTTGATGACATATTGATTTATAGTCAGACATGGGAAGCACATCTGCAACATGTGAAACAGGTGTTGATAGTTTTGGAAAAGCACCAACTTTATGTGAAGCCATCTAAATGTGATTTTGGAGTATAGGAGGTAGAGTACCTCGGTCACATTTTTTCCCATGAAGGTGTCAAATTTGATCCCCAAAAGATCAAAGTGATAATGGAATGGCCCATGCCAAAAAATCTCAAAAACCTTCAAGGGTTCCTTGGACTAACAGGTTACTATAGAAGATTTGTGAAAGGTTATGGTAGCATAGCAGCTCCACTCACTGCATTGCTAAATAAGGATGCTTTCCATTGGAATGTTGATGCCACCAAAGCATTTGAGAAACTAAAATTAACTATGTGCACCACTCCAATTTTGGCTACTCCAAACTTCTCACAGACATTCATTATTGAATGTGATGCTTTTGGGTCTGGATTGGGGATAGTAATAATGCAGGAAGGAAGACCCATTGCATTTGAAAGTCATCAATTCAAAGGTAAGAATCTACAAAAACTTGTCTATGAGAAAGAAATGATGGTTATTCTTCATGCAGTTAAACAATGGAGGCCTTATCTGATGGGTAGACACTTTAAGGTGAAAACGGATCATGACAGTCTCAAATACTTTTTGGAGCAAAGATTATCATCCAAGAAACAAAAAAAATGGGTAACCAAAATGTTGGGTTATGATTTTGAAATAATCTACAAGAAGGGTAAAGATAAGTAGCAGATGCACTATCTAGACGGGATGCATCCACAGAAGCATTACTTTGTGCAATGTCCATGTTGTAAGTATATTGGGTGGATGAAGCTAGGTTAGAATGGGAGTAAGACAAGGATACATAGGTTCTGATTTAGAATCTCCAGTAAGGTAATTTAGCCTCTAAAAAATTTTAATGGAAAGGTAATGTCCTATGGTATAAGGGTAGGTTATATTTGTGCAAAAATTCAGAGCTTAAGCATAAGATTCTTGCAGAGTTGCATGTATCTTCAATTGGGGGACACTCGGGGTTCTTTAAAACTTATCATACAATTAAGAAAGAATTATTTTGGGAAGGACTCAAGGGAGATGTAAAAAAGTTTGTGGAAGAATGCTTGATATGCCAATAGAATAAAGGTAAAATAGTTAAGACCCCAAGTCTGTTAAAACCATTAGCAATTCCTAGTCAAAGGTGGGAGGAGGTTTCCATGGATTTCATCACTAGGTTACCTGGTTCTGAAGGTAAGAATGTTATCTTGGTCATTGTGGATAGGCTTACAAAATATGCCCATTTTTGTGCTCTCTCACACCCATTTTTAGCAAGTACAGTAGCCATTATTTTTATGGAAGTAGTTCTCAAATTACATGGAACCCCAAAAATAATTGTAAGTGATCATGATCCTATTTTCACTAGTAGTTTCTAGACTGAACTATTTTCTTGTTTGGGTACTCAGCTAGCTCATAGCTCATATTACCACCCCCAATCTGATGGACAAATTAAAGTGGTTAATAAATGTTTAGAGGGGTATCTCCATTGTTTTGTATTAGATAAACAAGAAAATTGGGTTAAATGGCTACCACTTGTAAAATGGTGGTATAACACATCTTTCCATACCTCTTCTAAAATGTCTTCATTTTTAGCACTATATGGTTACCATCCACCTTCCATCACTTCTTCATTAAAGATGCACACCAAGGTTCGAGATGTGGAAGAGCACATTCAACATCAACAAGAGGTTTTGGCTAGTTTGAGAGAGAATTTGGCCTTGGCACAAAATAGGATGAAGTAACAAGCAGATCAACACTGTAGTGAGCAAAATTTTGAGGTGGGTGACTAGATATTTGTTCATTTGCAGTCTTACAAGCAGATGTCCTTGAAGCAATAGAAAAAGGACAACAAACTTGCTCCTAATTATTATGGCCCTTATCAAGTTCTAAAAAAAATTATAAGTGTGGCTTACAAGCTCAAGTTACCTCATTCATCTCACATACACCCAGTATTTCATGTTTCCTATTTGAAGGTCATTGGATAGAAAGTTTCAGCCCAGACAGAGCTCCCAGAACTAGATGAAAAAGGATGAGTCATTTTGGAACCAAAGAAGATCCTCCGAACATGTACTAAGATCTTGAGAACTAGAGAGATTAGGGAATATTTGATCAAGTGGAAAAATCAGAGCAGTGAAGATGCAACTTGGGAAGGTGAAGATTTTCTGCAATAACATCTAGAATTGTTCAATGTTGAGGACAATGATGGTTTGAAGGGGAAGGGCATGCTACGCCCCTAACCTATCACATGTATGAGGATAGTATTATCCTACTTGTGGCTTACTTATCCTTATTTGATGTTATATTACATTTATCTATGCTTTCTTTTGATTATTAGGTTGGCCTATGGAGTAACCATGGCCTAGATAGACTATATATAGGAGGTAGTGGGTAATTATTTATCATCATATTGTGAATTTTGTTATTATTGAAGCTTGTGGAGGTTGCTCCCTCAAAGTTTCTTGCCTATTATCATATATTTAGATATATTACAGTCATATTTGGATCTATTTATGCTATTCTACTTTATTGTTGAAGTAATTTCATTACAAAACTATGAATGTATGGAAGCCATATCCATATGGCATACCCCTACTATATATAAAAACTAATATAAGTACCAAATATTAAATGAGTGTAGAGAACATGATTGAAAAGTATGGCCTCATTATAATCTATAAATTGATATAAGTACCACATATTGAATAAGTGTGGATAACATGCTTCCAAAGCATGCCTCCATTATAGTCTAGAAACTATGACAAGTATAGAGAACATGTCTCTATGACATTCCTCCATTAATATTCCCTCCCTTTGAGGTGAGTGAAATATATAAAGTGTTAGTTAACTCACTTCAAAAGGATAAGATAATTGTATAATCTGTGAATGTAACCATGTAGCATATAGAAGGAATATGTCTAGGTAGATGTATGATTGAGTACATATAATCACTGCAATCACATGTATGTCTAATATGCATTATAAATATCATGATAACATCTAGGTAGTAATATTACAAGATCAATAATTAAACAAGCACATATGCAAGATCACTCAAAATAAAGTCATGAAATAATAGTCCAAGGAGACTGTAAACAAGGGACATGTTTAAATGTTGCACAATCAAAGGGACATGACTTAGTAAAATATTCATAAAGGTAAGAATGGAATATACAAATGTCAATGAAATTATACATAGGCATGGGGTTTGAAATCAAAGGATCATATTCAAATACTCAAAAAACTAATATAAGACACTCAAGGAAGTGCAAAAATTAAAACATAGGAAACCAACATAAACATGTCATAGTGGTCCATGAATCCAATGAGTTAAGAAAATTATGTCAAGTATATAGTATATGGATTACATTTTTTAAGATATAATCATGGATAATAGGCATATGTAAGTATATATTTTATCTGAAACATGATAATGTAGATCAATAATCAAATCATATAACATGTGTGTATCAATATCAAAGAAGCAGATGCCTCTAATGTCCATATGGCATGAGTAGAGAAAAGGCCCAACATCTGAAATAAGAATGTATCATGTATATGTGTATGCATATATCACACTCAAGTATAATTATGACACATATGATTATATATGAGTAACATAGTATGTCATCCATCAATATGGAAGTAACACATAGATACCAAGGATCCAATAGAACATGTAAATGTTGAAAGTATTTTAGGATTTTTGTATGTTTTTTATTTTTTTGGTATTTTTGGAATTTTTTACATAGGTTTAATCAAGTAAATACTCATCATCAAAAGGTTAAGGTCCATGTACAAAATATTTTAATCTTTGTTTATATAAATTTAGTACCCACATTTTAATGTTTTTTGTAATTTTTTTCTTGAAGCTAATGGTGCAGGAAAATAATCATGCCCATCATGTTGAATTCAAATATATATACCCATATGAGGAAATTTTACATACATTTTTGTAGTGTCTAACTTAGGATTCCACTCAACTAGCCAAGTTTATCTAAACTTTAGTTTTAATTGTGGTTCATTTGTTGATATCCATACAGTTGATGCTTAGACACATGGACTATCGATAATAGGTAAGTGAATGTATCTTTGATATTTTGGATATAAGGGATAATATATTAGTTCATTTATAGTATTCCCCAATCCTATAATAAAATTAGTCCCACAAGTTATATCCTACTTGTTTAAATCAAACCTGATATGGTGGCAATATACCCCATCAATATTATCAATAATAATTAAATCATCATGATTTTTTCACTTTGAGGTATACTTATCTTATAAAATATAATAATTATTTTTACTTTTTCCTATTTTGGACACATTTTGTATGTGTCCTTCATTCTTATGTTACTAGATTAGATTTTACAATGTCGCACATTGATTAGTAGTATGGCCAATGATCTGATGGTAATTATAATATGGCACTTCCTTTGTGGGGAATAGTATATTACCTTATCTATGTTTGGTATAAGGAAAGGAAATAATTCTATGTTCAAGTAACAAAGATAATATGGTATTGATAGTATCATGTTCTATTGTGATGTGTAGTATTTGTAGTAAATGCTTTTGAGAATATTACACATTATTCACATGATGTACATATAATTGGCCCTTATAATGTTGACTCAATGTTTTCAACCAAGAGGGATGTATGGAATAACAAGCATTTACATGATCATCTTCTATTTTTTATTTACCCTTATTTGGATTCAATGTTGTATTTTCTACAAGTGGGTTTAACTTATATATGCTAAAACCCATAGGTTCAAATAAGTCATGTGGCAAGTGATTGAGTGGATAAAATTTTAAGTTTTACATTTTTTCATCTATCATATCATAATTTATATCATCATAACTATCATAATAATCTGAAACATGGCCATCATTTTACTTAGTATTGACTAATAATGGAAGCAATGTTGGGGTTCTTAAAGTTTTTCTGGCTCTTTTATGGATGGTTATTTCTCCTTATGTATTTATATGTGTACCTTAGAGCTTGATACCTTATTTATATCTAGAGATAAAATATCCATTGTAAATTACTCACCTATTTCATACATATGTATATGTTCAAGCAGAATGGATTTATTAGGTGGTACTATTGTAGGGATGCCTTCAGTTTTATAATGTACAAATTTACAAAAAAAAATAGTTCATCATTGGTAAGCATGGATAATAAGGTCCTCTCATTTATGAATTTTACACATATATGAAGTTTATATGGGATAGTTTCCATTAAATGTATCCAATGTCTACCTAAAAGTAAATTATAATGTAAGGATTGAGACATGACCTAAAAAGTTTCTAAAATTGTTTCTAGTTCTAAGGTCACATCCAATGTATTTTTTTAATTGGATGGATATGTGAATTATAAAATTTTGGTAAATAATATCTTTGGATGGTAAATATGTTGTATCAAAGGTGATAATCTTGTTATTATTCTTAATATATTTCATAATATCTTCAAAATAATTTGGCTCAATATCACTTGAAACTTATGTTTCATGTAATGCCTCATATAAGATATCCTTATAAATAGTAGATTAATTTAGGAGCTCGAGTATTAAAATATTAGAATGTGTATTTATCAATTGGTCAATAATGCCATATCCCTTATATTTTGTTACAATCTTGGTCTTTGTTGGCATCTATTGTATATTAACAACTGGTAGGATGGGTTGAGCAACCTTACCTCTTTGAGCAGTAACAACATGAAATGTGAAATATAATATAAAATATGGGTGAGTAATGGGTGTGGTATGGTATCTATAATTCAAATAAGATATAGGTATGATAAATGGTTGAGAGTATGCACATTGTCATATATATTGGTTTTATACCATTATAAAATGAATTTTGAAAAGAGATTAATTATTGTGTTTGTCTTAAAATCCTCTCATTATTGGCATCTGTTTGATTATAATATTTGACAAGGGAAGTAAGGTATAAAAACATAACAACTATGACATATTATAATTCAAAAGGGGTAATATATGATTCCATGTTACACATATTTTATGACAATTAGGGATCAATAATAGAAAAAAAATTTAAAAAAAACTAATTTATCCTACAGTTTGATGCTCAAAGATTGGGTTCACCAAATTTTTAACCCTAAAATAGATCTATATTGTGTTTATATACATTATTAAAAGGGTATATATAAATTAAATGTCACAAAGGTGATAACCATATCTACAATAGAGTAATTAGATGCTAAACTCAAATATAAGCATACACTAAATTTATTAATCTGAGATAATCTAAAAATAAAAAGTACAACTATGTTATATATATATGATAAATAATTGAATTACTTATCTTATTTTGATGATAATACAGTTCTAGATGTAGAACAGGCTAAAATCAAGTGAGAATGAGATTCTAGAACAATCATCGGATTCTAGATTTGACATCTCTAGTTCTCTAGATAGTAATGTCAGCCTATATGTTGATGTTATTATCTATGTTTGAGGCTAATTTCATGTACATAATGTCTAATAAAATAATATTTTTTTGATTAATTTAGGTGGCAAACCAAGGGCCAAACCCTATACAGTCAAAAAAGACAGGAAGGCTGGCAAAAAAAAGATGCCAGCACCGAACCAACGACACAGTCAAGAAATAAAGTCAAAATCAAAACAAAACACTGGAAAGACCAGAGTCAAAAAGGATGAAACTACATAACTATAGAATTAACAAGATCCTTAAGATTCTCATTGTCCACATTGTCAGCATTCCCTGGATTACCCATCGCTTCCAACATAGTCATATTCAACAGAATGTTATTTCGAAGGCCTTTGGCGAAGACCTTTTCCAGCTTTTGAATGTAGACCTTCAAGGCCCCTATATCTATTTTCAAATCATTCTCATTCTCTGAACCCTCACTAGCTTCTTCAACATGCATCTTATCCTTATTATTAGCAGTTCCCCTAGAATTAACACCTTGCTCTTCAGTGACCTCAAAAACCCAAGAAGCCTATTTCCCACCAATGTCCTCCAAAATTTCTTGAATTTCTAGCTCTTCATACCCCAATTACCACCTTGAGCTTTGAACAAGTAACAAGCCCTCGATTCCATTTGCACTGAATGCAGATGTGAAGGCTCATTTTACAAAATGGCCTGCCATGGTGATGTCTACTTTCATGCTTGAAAATAATGCCCCCTTAGTTTTCATGATGCGACTCTCACACCTCCACCTCATGATACAAGGAATTAATCATGACAATCAAGGAAGTACTAAGGTTATCATTTTTCATGATCCACAATGGCCTTCTCCATGTGGACCGCCTTCGAAATCTATCTTCATCATCAAAGTGCATCATTCATGCTCTATCATCTCCTTCTAAATGATCTCTCTAATGTTTGGGGGTATATGAGCCCCTTGTCACCATACCCTCAATCTTGAGAATTGTTGACCAAGGTTGGCACAAGCATCAGTGAACCTGTTACCTTCTTTGTAGGTGTGGGTAATCTCAACTTCGGAAAACTTTTGTAAAAGAAACTGGATGTCCATAATGATGTCTTTTAGATGGATACCAATGTTAGATGCTTTATTAACGGCATCTATTACCAACTTAGAATCTCCCTGAATATTCAAATTTCTAATTCCTAGGGATATAGCTAACTTTAATCCCCAAAGTAAGGCCATAGCTTCAGCATAGTTATTGCTCTAGCAACCCATGCCACTAGCATAGACAGCAGACATCCCTCCTTTTTCATTTCTTATTATTCCTCCTCCACTTGCTTTACCACTCAACTTGGATGCCCCATTAAAATTGAGTTTCATCCAATTGGGTTTAGGTGGTATCCATTTAGTATGAAGTCTCTGAATAATTTTGGAATTATCATGCCTAGGGATAAGGTTTAAAACCTTCCATTTGGCCATAATTTGAATTTTAAATTTAGATAGGGGTTTCTCCACAACACTAATATGAGTTGTTGTAACACTTTCCAAGATGGTCCTAGCAAAGGATTTAAACACCTGAGCAGCATTTCTAGCAGTGTCCCTAAAAATTTTGTGATTTCACTCTTTCCATAAAGTCTTGCTCAAGCATGGCAGAGCTTGCTTCCATAATTCCTTAATATAGAGATGTGTGAAGGTTGAGCTCTAGCTGAGAATTACTTATTTAAGGTTAGAATTGCAAACCCATTCAATGCTAAAGTTGTTAAGTATTGTGCCCCATAAATCCTGGGTAAACTCACAGTGTATGAATAGGTGTGAAACTGATTCCTCTCTAGAACCACATAGAAAACATCTTTTGACCAAAGTAAACCTCCTCTTTTGAAGGTTGTCCTGAGTAAGGATTTTGTTATGGGCAGTAGCCCACCAAAACAAGTTAATCTTTGGAATGATTTTATGATTCCAAACCTTTTTCCATACCTCCTTATTCTGAGCTTCAGGTGTAAGCAGGTGATAGGCAGATTTGACAAAGAACGATCCATTCTTATTTGGCCACAAGTATTGTTCATCCTCCTAAGGGAAGAGTAGGATTCTGATTTCTTGAACACATTGTTGGATCTCCCAAATTCTTGGGATAAGCTCAGGCCTGTGCACACAGCAATCCAAAAGGTTTTCCCAGCTCCTTATCCCATTGTTATTTTCCATATAATCACTAACCCTATCACCAAATAACTGAGTAGTCAGGACTATAATTTCTCCATAGTTTCCTTGGGAGATGAGAGGCTTGTCCCTTAACCAATTATCCTCCCAAAATTTAATCTACCATCCATTTCTAAGCTTCCACCTAATTCCCTGTTTGAGAAGACTTCTACTTTTTAGCATTTTATTCCATATCATAGACCCCTGGGGTAATCCCGCTTGTTGAATAAAGTTGGAATCATCAATGCTATGCATGTATTTGGCACACATTATTTCCCCCCACTCACTATTGTTGTGAATTAGATTCCAACTAACTTTTGAGAGAAGGGCTTTATTCATTTTCCTGATGGATCTTATATTAAGTCCACCATAAGATTTTTGGAGACACACTTTTTCCCATCTGACTAAAGACATTCTCTGTTTGTCTTCCACTCCCATCCATAAAAATTTCCTTTGGATCTATTCTAGCTTTTTATCAAAATACGTAGGAATTTTAAAAAGAGACATGAAATAAGTAAGAATACCTTCCAAGGATGCCCAAAGAAGTTGCAACTTACCCGCACTACTGAGTAGTTTCCCCTTCCACCCAAGAAGTTTCCTCTATGTACATTCCACAATACCATTCCAAAAACCTAAAGATACCTCTTTGACCGAGAGTGGGATACCTAGGTAGGTAGCTGGTAGGATAGCCTCAACACAATCTAAGATATCAATGATTATATGTCTAAGTTCATTGGGAGTGTTGAAGAAGTACACATTACTTTTCTAGAAATTTATTATTTGTCCCAAGTCTCTGGCATAATCATTAATTATATTCTTCCATCTTCTAGCTTCGATCACCGATGATATGCCAAATAAGATGGTATCATCCACAAATTGTTGTATAACCATAGGATGAAGGGAAGATGCAGGTTTGATGCCTATTAGATTTTTTGAAACTATATCAGCTTATATGTATCTTCCCAATGCCTCAACCATAATGATGAATAGGTACGGTGAGAGAGGGTCTTCCTGATGAATTATTCTTGAGGAGGAGAAAAACCCTCTAGGAACACCATTAACCATGACTGAGAAATTAGCAGAAGAGACCGCATTCCATAATAAGCAAGACAATTTATCATTAAACCCAAATTTTCTAATCACTTGGAATAGAAAAGTCCATGAGACTCTATCATAAGCTTTGGATATATCAAGATTGAGGGCCATCATAGGGATTCTGCTCTTATCCATGGAGTGGATAGTCTCATGTGTGGTGATCACAACATCAAGAATCTGTCTGCCCAGGATGAAACCTTTTTGAGCAGGAGAAATAATTTTGTCAAGCAAGGGTTGAATTCTCAAAACTAGCAGTTTAGTACATATCTCATACACAGTATTGCATAAGCTAATGGGTCTGAAATCAGCAAGGTGTAAAGGTTGAGATTTTTTAGGAACAAGTACAATTAAGGTATTATTGACTTGTTTCAAAAGTTTTCCAGATCTAAAAAAATCACGAACTGTAGTCGTGAGGTCTACTCCAACAATCTCCTAATATTCCTAAAAGAATATAGGAGGAAAGCCATTAGGACCTAGGGATTTAAAAGCACCCATGGAGAATAAAATAGCATGAACTTCTTCATCGGATACAAGCTTTAACATTTCTAGATTGTCTTCTTCTGTTATCAAATAGGGGATTTTATCAATGAATTGACTCATAGATCTATCATTATTATTTTCTTTCGTAAGCAAATTTTGAAAGAACACCCTGGCTTGCTCCCCTATTTTGTTATCCTTAGTAATAATTTCTCCATTATCCAAGACAAGCTTAGTTATTGATTTGGCTTTTCTATGTTTCATAGCTGAAAGATGAAAAAAATTAGTGTTCTTATCACCCTCTTTAAGCCATTAAACACGGGATTTTTGTTTCTAGAAAACCTCTTCCCTTTCCATCAGATTCTTCCATTATGAAGATAGACTATTCTCTTCTTCTAAGGTGCCCTTAGAGTCATCCCCTTGATCAATCAGTTGCTGAATAGCCTTGAGTTTTTCCATTATATTTTTTTTTTCTGGAAAACTTGCCCAAAATTGTATCTATTCTAGCCATAAACTTCTTGTTTAATGTGTTAGAGTTTCTTGACTATTCTAAACATGGGAGTACCTTGAATGGGAATATTCCACCATTGAGCCACCATTTGTATAAAACCTTTATGTTTAATCCACATAGCTTCAAAATAAAATGGAGGAGGTCTGTGATGTCCCTGATCTCTCCAATTGAGGATAATCGGGTAGTGGTCGGACATGGCTCTAGGTAGAGCCTGCACCTGCATATTATGATAATCATTCCAGTTGCTTGATATCATAAATCTATCTAATTTAACTTGAATCATTTGATCTCCTCTTCTTATATTGGTCCAAGTAAAATTTTGGTTCTGCAGCTCGATGTCCAATAATCCCCAATCATTGATGAATTCAGCAAAGTCGAACATGTTGTCCGAGTAATCAATAATTCCACCCTATTTTTTAGAAGGGTATAAAGGTGTGTTAAAATCTTTGGCTAACATCCATTTATAATTTTGAGGATTATTCCTGTAGCCACTTAGATCTATCCATTATTTTTGTCTCAAAGCTCTGTTATTCGGTGCATAAACATTTACCAATGTCCAGTTCAAGGAATTCATGGAAAATTTGGTTATCAAAAAGTGCTTATTATGGGCCATAAGAGATCCTTGGATTTTAGCACTATTCCAAATAGTGACAATCCCTCCTGAAGCCCCTTCAATAGGACTAATACAAAAAGCCACCTTAGGCCATATATAGTCAGCAATTTTCGCAAAATTCTCCTCTTTCATCTTGACTTCTTGGAGTAATAGAATATCTAGTTTATTATCTAAAATACAGTTTTTAACCTCAAACTACTTTTAGGTACTATTAAAGCCCCTCAAATTCCATGATAATATTCTCATTTAGAGAGTTTGGAGGGTTAGGACTTCAGTGTTTTCTATTTTCCACTGGCAATCTCCCTAACAATCTCTCTTTGTCTTGTTTCCCTTAGGGTTGGCCTCCCTTGTTTGGGCTCGGTACCAACATCTGCATATTTTTTACCTTTTTAGATATTTTTATTTGGGTTAACCCATTCTTCCTATTCATTTCTGCCATCTTGTCCTACTACCCCTATTGCCAAGTAGTTTCCTACATGGCCTCCATCTTCCAGATCATGAAAAAACCCTGTATTTGACTGTGGATCTAGTACTCATTGAGTGTGACTTATAGGTGTTACTTCTTCCTATCCAATCCTTGAAATTATGTCATCTTCATTGACTTCCTTTAGGAAAATGTCCCCTCCTGCCCCTTAAACATATAAGTCTATTTTTTCAAAGTGTAGACTGTGTTAAATGTGGCCTTATGACTATCATCAGATACTATATTCTCCTTTGGGACCTCTTTTCCCTCACTACTAATGATATCCTCCTTTCTCTTCTCATCCTCTCCTTCTTCTATAGCCTTCTGACTATCATCTAATCCTATATTTTCCTTTGAGACAACTTCACCTTCACTGCTAGGGGTAGCTTCCTTTCCCTTCCCCTCCTCTCCTTTTCCTATATTATCAGGAATTTCCACATTATTCTCTATTTCCTGCTTGTTATTCACTTTCTCCTCCTCTACATTCTAGGAATCCTCTTTCATCCCCCTTTGCTTCACTTTGCATTGTGTCATTAGATGTCCCCTCCTCTTACATATTTGACAGAAAGTGGTAGCATTCTCATAAGTAATTGGCTAAGTCCAGGTTACATATTTAGAGTTTAGCATAATGGATGTATGGAGAGTCTTATTTATTTCAACATTAACACAGAGTCTAGCATACACACATCTGGACTTAGTTCTGGTTATATGATCTAAGGTGACATATTAACCAATAGAATTTCCAATGGCTGTGAATATTTTTTCATCCCAGAATTCCAAAGGGAATCATGGTAATCTTACCCAAGTAGGTGTTGTCTTATTGAGGTCTGAGTTAAGATCAAATCCTAGTTTCCATGAGCATAAGGCTAGAGAATGTGGTCCAAATAGCCAGGGACCTCCAGCAAGGGTAGCGATCATGTCCTCCCTATTCATAAATCTAAAAAGGAATCGACCTCTAGCCATGGCTGTGATTGAAACACTACCTTTGACTTTCCACCTAGACATAATCCATCTTCTAAGCATTTTGATATTAGGATAGAAATAAAAAAACTTACCAACCAGTGTAAGGTCTATGGATGCCACTATTTCCTCCACCAGATCATCTAGGATACTCACTGCCTTGCCCTTCGAGACAACAGGGAGGCTCGACATGCCTTTTGATGGACACATCTTTTCACCTATGAGTGCCTTCTTCCATCCATTGGATGGACTATCCCCTAATATATTCTTGGATAGAACCCTAGAGGTACTGCTACTCGCAGTGACCTCCATTGGATCTGTGGTCCCACCTGTCACACTCAGGGGGCTAACTAGGTAGGAAAAAACTAGTTTCAAATATTGTCCACACGCTTCGCTGCTTCACTCCTCCAGTTCATATGTTGTTATTCTACCTATTATTTTACCCTTGATATGGATGGTGTTATTCTACTAAAATAATATGTTGCTACCTATATACTTCTAAGTTTTACTTCACCTCCACTTTGGTGCATTCAGATCTAGGTTATGGATAGTTGATGCTTGTGAAATGGTAAAAACCCTAGGTTTCCATCTTCAATATGACCTTGGATAAAAATGGGTTTATGGGCACATAGTCTCAAGATGACCCCAATGACCCCATTATCAAATAAATTTTTCTGCATATCCAATATTCTGAAGAGGGCCTCAAACTAGTGTAGTTCTCTCCTACATGGTGGCTTATGTATGAATCATACAATATGTGTACAACAAATACAATAATGACCTAGCTTTTAACTTGGAAAATCAAGATCTTGGGATGCTCTTTTAGTACTTCAAACATATAGTTGTGTAGTCCCTATGACTAATATGAAAATAAGAATAGATAAGGAAGCTTTGTTCAATTGAATTCTCTTTGACTGCTCTTTTGTATGAATTTTATGTGAGGAATGAATGAGGGTTGATATTTTATTTATATCAACCCCTTTTGAGTAATAAATCATATTAAATCACTTAAAATAACCATTAAGATATATTTCATTTTAAAATTGAATGAATTTAGGGTATTGGAAATTTGTGTCAAGATAGGATAGTAATGTTGATACTACTATTTATCCTAGATGTTAGTGTTCAAGGAATAATAGAGTAGGTATAGGTTCATAACTTGTAGAAATGGAATATAAGTACATTTTAACCATTCTGGGTAAGATAGAATACCTAGGTCATCAACATAAGATTGGTCGAGCTAAGATATATAAGCCAAAGGGCATAAAGATAGGGTAGATTTGAGACTTTAAGAAATGGAAAAGGTAAATAACTAAGAATAATAGTCAAGGTCTAAGTTTTCCAAGTGTACAAGAATAAGGTTTTATATAATCATAAAATATCACACACACACACACACACACTAGAATATGTTTTTATGTTATGTTTACTAAAGTATGACATAATTCCAATTAAATTATAGTCTTATACTCATCATATAAATAGATATTGAAGCAAAACTAAGGTTGAGTTCTAGTAATTCCCTAAAAATCCATAAGTGTATTAAAAATCTTTGAAATTTAAAGGTTATAAATCCCACAAGCATGATAATACTTACATTGGCATGTGGTTCAGAGCAAGATCTCACCCATATATATAGGAGTGTGTATACCTTAAAAATAAGTCTCATAAAACCAATATGACAATGATAACAATTTTATCAAAACATGGTCTTCTTCCCTCTTAAATATTATAATCTCTCACCCAGTCTTATGTGTGTATACCTTGAAATTAAGTCTCATAAAACCAATATGAAAATGAAAACCATTTTATCAAAACAAAGTCTTCCTCCCTCTTAAATATTATCAAATATTTCTATGTATTCAAGTTACAAATTAGTGCTCAAGGATTCATGAGAACCATACCCTTGAAAAAGTCAAGTGAAATTATAATATTAGGAACACAATCAAGGTATAAGTTTTTAACTCAAGAAAATGTTGTTTGTATCTCCTAACCCTTAATACCCTAACATCTTATTACATTAATAGTACCAAATTTCCATCCATTTAAAAACATAAGTTTTGTATACTTTGGTTACTTCTATAGGTTTGTGGGTGAGAAAGATCCCTCACCCCAGGACTATAGAGGTAGAATAATTCATAACCTAACATAGACATATTTTCCTTCTCTTTTAACAATTTCATTTTAGGTAAAATTACAAGGACAAGTGGTGACTACAATCAAACTATAAAATCACTTAATCTATAACCTTCCACATCCATGGTTTTTAAATATGTGTGTTCTCTTCTTATATCTTAGCATAAAGTTACATTTGGTTTAAAAACAAGAATAGGAACCCATTTAATAAGAGTACAAATTTCATTGTAAGGATTTAAGAGAGTACAATTATTTTCATATTAGTTTTATGCTTGAATGAAAATGATTTTCTTGGAAATTACCGAGCACCTTCCAATCTTATCTCTTCTTCAACATATGTATTATTTTCACCACATTCCTTTTTCCTTCTCTTTTTAAGCTTGATCTACTATTTTCAAGCATGTTATTACTTTAATTTGTAATCTACATGGAGACCATTATTCCCACGGTGTAGTCAAATTCATACCACCATTTCACCTCCATCTGACTAACAAACCTAGCCTTATGTGCACTTTTTGTTAAATAACAAGGAGTCCTCAAACATTCATAATGGAGGCCAAAACAAAATGAACCAAAATTTAAAATACCTCCTTTTTTATTCATTCCATAATATATCTCTTGGCTCAGTCATGTGGTCCTTTTTCTATGGTTTCTACCACCATTCTAATAAAAAATACTTATTTGGACATCAAGTTCATCCCCTTTGACTAGCATGGTGAAAACCTAATCATGCTTTAATATTTATTCTAATGATTAACTTTTTGACTTGCTCAATCACTTCATTTTTCTAATAATTACTACCTCATGTCCACATCTTATGGTAGTTAAAACATTCTAATAAAAACTATAAATACCCATCCATTTATTTCTATTCAAGATTCCTTTGAATTATTTAATAATATGATCTTCATATAACTAGTGATAGGTAAGATACACCTTTATGTATTATCAACTAATTTACAAATAAGCTCAAGACAACATGTTACTAAACTATTAGGAAAACATTGAGGTTGCAACCACACTAGATTGTTTCACACAAGACATTAAACATGCAAACATTCCTTTTGACATAAAATTATAAAAAAATAATTACTCATAAACCATTCAAAACATGAACAACTAATATAAGAAATAAATGGACATGATGTATAATATACGGAATGAGTTATACAATTAATAAGAAAATACAACACAAATTTAAGAAACTACCAAATTAAGAAATATTGTGTGTATTTATTCTCAAATTGATCCACCTTATCCCCTATGATGTTCTCCATCAAGACTCCATTGTGAGAGAAGAGATGAAAATTGTCTTACATCCACCTTAGATAAGAAAAGGGTAGTTATTCCATCTTGCCTTATATATCAAAATAGCTGAAATAAACTAACTCATAAATAATTCATCTAGTAAAATCATAGCATCATATTTATAAAGTATAAATAATCAATGTTAGCATACACTTACTAAAAAAAATATGTTTTAAATAAATATTAAGAATAAAAGATACTAAAATTTACTTAAATCAATTATAATATCATAGAACTTAATAATCCACAATCACCAATATTAGAAATAATTCATTAATGTCACAGTACTTTCTATTAGGGGTAGGATGGGATGTAACATTGTATTTTAGTGGTAGAATAGTTTATCCAAAGATTTAACTTTTTATAGACAACAGATATAATATTATTATAATATAGGAGGAATCTATCTACATATATGAAGATGTTATTTATACTTGTGCACATTGAGAAGAATAACCCTAAAGTTTCCAAATCAAAAACCCCTCAAATGAATAAGCCCTAGTTGAGTCTTATGCACCCAAGGCAAGTCAAGTTTTCATATTTTAAAGTGTTGAAATCCAAGTATTAATGAAGTACTATTGCATATATATTCCTAATTAGGATAACTATGTTTAGTTTCATCTCTCTTCAAAGTATATAAATGTAGGTAACACTTAGTCACTCAATGGGGGGTGGTTGGGGTTAGATCAACCCACTTGTTTCATTCTTATTTTTATGTAAACCAAATGTTAAAATGGGATTTGGGGTTTCAAAGTGAAGGAGAAAGAAAGATAGAACTATGCGCATAGTGATTTTTTGATATTTCATAGAATAATAAACTACAAACAACCACATATATCTATGATGAAATAGTTTAGCACAAATCACATGGACATTTTTGGATATAATCAGATGCCTTTGATTTTCCATAGGTGTCCATATTCTATTAGATTTATCTAGGTAGGGACATATAGTAAGTTTCAATATTTGAGTGACTCCTTATCCAATTTCAATCCTTCCTTCCACCTACACATAATCTAAGAGTCAATTAGAATATTAGCAAGCTAAGTACCCTAAACTTCTTGGTCATTTATAAAAATAGGAAAGTGTAATTGAAGATTTTATTGTACATTTAGATCTACTTAATTCAGACATATATTATACAATAATAATTTTAAAAAACTTATCTTTTTTAGATACACTAATTAAAAATAAGTTAAAATAATAATAAACTAAATACTCAAGACATACCTAAATATAACAAATATAGTTACATTCAAGGACCAAATTTCTTACTTTATCCTTTTAATCTATGATTTTTAATATTAAACTAAAAAGATGTATTAAACACTTGACAATTTATATTTTACCAATCCTTAATATAAGTGACTTGTGCTTACATAAGTTACTCTTATTCACATTCTGTCTTGGCCATTTATCCATCTATGAGCTTGGCCTTCTTGGTTTTCCATCATTCACATACAATATCTCCCTAATATATGCCTAAATGCCATATCATCTTTAGCAAACCCTTCTATATTTTATATCACTATTTTCTCTTCCCTAGATAGGTCTAAAAATAGTCAAACAATACCAGGTACTAATATCATTTTCCTTTTCTGAATCCATCCAAAGTTATCCAAACTATTATTTTTCAAATTTAAATATTTCCTTTAGGTTAATAACCTACATGTTTCACATGTTGGTTAGGAGGGAAAGTGCTAAAAGAGTCTCATGCATATACACATAAATCCTAAGCCTATTCTTAGAGTCACTCACCTATAAATATACTAGCATACTGAGGAATTCATATATGAATCCTTGAGGTACTTTCCTAAATCACTCAGATCTAAAAACTCCTAAAAGGAATAGTCATCAAACCAAGTTTGAATGATATTTCAAGGTCAAAATCACAAGTTTTCAAGTATCAAAATCCACACATGTTTTATACCTTTTATCAAATCACTTTTGAGCACACACACATTTAGGTGGGAGAAGTACATGTGGTTTGAACCATCTTTAGAGTATTATAATGTAGGCAACACTTAGCCACTCAAACAGGGGTGTTTGGATTTTTTTACCCATTTTTTTAATCTTTTTTTACAGGTGAAGCAAGTGTCAAAAATAGATCTAGGGTTTCAAGGTGAAGGAGAAAAAATATGATTATGCACATAGGACTAAGCCTTTTAAATTGCATACAAACCATCTTAATAGGAAACTATTACAACTTAGTGCAAAATAGATTGATATAAACATGAAATTTTTAATAAGAAATAGATGAATTTAGTTTTTATAGACATATACACATTATCAGATCAATCCAAGAATATTTTGAAAGGCATTCCCCTAATCCAAGTGATCACATATCTATTTCAAAGAATTTTTTACATATTTACACTATCATAGACTAGAGTAGAACATGAACTTGTCATTTTTATAAATAGAAAGTGTAATAAATAAATCTTAATCTACCTTTTACATTCAAATATACATAATTTAAGCATATATTATACACTCTAAATTTTTTAGGTATTTTATCTTGTTTATACCATTAAATCCAAAATAATATAAAACACTATCATGCCTTATAAAAGAAGAATATAAATAACTAGTTTCATAATCCTATAGTGGATAATGGGATTGATAAGTTGTATGGGGGAAAAATTTTCTCTAATGTTGAATTGAAATATTACTACCATAATATCAAGATGAGATTTGAGGATACACACAAGACAACACTCAAAATGCACCATGGACCCTATGAATTTTGAGTCAAGTCTTTTTGACTAACCAATGCATTAGAATAATTCAAAGATATAATGAATACAGTATCATCCTTACCTCAAGAATTTTGTTTTGATGTTTTTTATGGCATATTTCTATAAACTTGGTGTTTATCGAAGTTAGTTTTGGCCAAGCCTTTGTGTGTATAACTTGTTCATATGCAACTAACTCTCACTCACACTTTATCCAAGCCTTCACTTATATATGGGCTTGACTTTTCTGATTTGTCATTATTTATATACAGCATTTTTTGAGTCTCTACTTGAATATCATATCATCTTAATTAGACTATCTCATAATCTTATATCAGTATTCATTATATCATGTACACTTCCAACCCATTTAACTATGGTCAGAAATATCAAGAAGATGGGAAATAGTATTCTAAGATTTTTTTTTTTAAAAAAAAAATCCAAGTAAATTGATTAGTTTTTTAGCCAATACTACAGAAATCATGTGTATGAATAATGGAAAATAAATAAGAATAGACCCATAGATAAGTGAATGGTTAAAAAAGAGTGTGAGAAAAAATTAATTGTGTACATATAAGTCATGTATACTAAGGGTTGACCAAAATTAACATTTTCAAGTATCTAATACCAAATTTATGTGTCTACATTTCCCCCCTTTTCATTTTAGTAATTTAAAATTATAAGATTAAAATGATAGAGTTATAAATTTGGTACTTGAGTGTAACGATGAAAGTTATCTTCAATTATGGGATAAGTGTTGAGCATGCTTCATGTAAAACATGAATTGAAACATGTATATAATAGTGTCCACTTATGATAAAAAAAACTAAAGTAAAACATTGAACATATTTTAAATTAAAATTACAAAGAACAAATACACTTATAAGCACATGAACCAAGTTTCCTTCTAAATTCATTAGATAATGAGGTAGTTATGACCTATAGATATTCCAGTGTTAAAACCGTGAATTGATCTAAATATTCCCCAACCCTCATTAGAGATAGATAAGTGTTTAAAATTTAAGTCACGCATAACCTCAACCACACTACTCATTACATTTACCTAAGTATGGGACCCAAATTAGGTTCCACTAAACCTAAGCAAACCTAAGATCAAAGTATCTAAGTAAGTTTTTGAATCATCCACTGCATATAGATTTTATAATTCAAATTGAATAAAACTTGAACATATATTAATAAATAATTATGTATAATGTCTCGTATAGTCCCTACATGTGCCTCCAATCTAATAACCTATACAATTTGAGAAATGTAACCTATACCAAAAATATCATACTATATGTAAACTTTCAACATGTCTCACATATGCCCTCAATCCAATAACATGTGTAATCAAAGTCTTATAACATGTGTAATAATATCATAGAATATGTGAACTATCACTCATGATTCTTTAGAATACCAAACATTTGCCATGTATATGCCCCAAATTTGTGTCAAATTTGTAATAATTTGTGCAAATTTATATCAATATGAAATAATCTATGCCCAAAATCTTAATTTTATATGTGAGAAGGACTTAATCTATAAGACAATCCCACTATGTATGCCTACTTTTGAGGTGTGAAAAATAGCATGAAAATTACTCATCTCAAAATAAATAAGTTACACACATCGTATTATATATAAAAATATGTGAGCATTTAAAACATGTGCTAGCATGATTATATTATGTTATCATAAAAATAATAAATCATCTGAGCATATATCAAATAGGTATCATAAGACATGAAAGATTCATGTAGAGTAGATATAACAATGTGTCACACAATGATAATCATCATAATAATAATCTAGACACACTAAGTAATAACTACATAGAAGATTCATGATATGTATCATAGAATCACACACAAGTATAATAATGTGTGATATGGATCATGACATAAAAATTCAACAAATAGAGTGACATAAAATGTTATGTCCATGACACACACAAGGAATCATAAAAACATGCATGATAATACATTTTCACAAAGAGTAATATTCACACATTGAACATTAGATTAAGATCCATACATAAAAGGAGTCACATAATGAACAAAAAATGTCACGTAGAATCAAACATAAAAAAAATGAACACCCAATGTTATGCAAAGTCATAGATAAATATAGTCATGTAATGTAATACACACTCAAGGATCACACCATATAACATGAAACAACAACAAACATGGATATAACAAGAAAGGATAATCTACACAATCAATTTATGTCATCATTGCATAAAGTATAATATATTATCAATATAAATAGTACTCTAAATAGTAGACATAAGAGTATGTCATGTGTAATCAGTGTAAATAACTCAATATGATCAATATAATGGTCATATAAAAATATAAATTGTGTCAAATATACCAATATGACCCCAAAGTAGGAAAGGTAGCCTCTAGGTATAAGAAAGTCTTAAATCTGAATGTTTATGTCATATATAACCTTTGTAGCATGCATCCCACTTATGTGTGCCTTTAAAGTGATGTGTACATAAAATGGATTTATAACCTACCATACATATGATAAATCATAAATAAATTATGTAAACTAGCAACACGTGTCATGCATAGATCGTGACTTTTGATTATTTGAATATTTTGATTATTTATGTTTTTGAAATGTTTTAATATTTTTATATTTTATATTTTTAATTTTTTTATACTCTGAGTTGTATTGATGCTAACCAAGGATCCCATGAATGGGATGTTTTGATATCGGTCCTAATTCAATCATGTTGAGTGTTGCCCACCTTGGGCAAGTAGTACCACATGTATTAGTATTAAAATTTGAGAAGGGATTGATGTTATAACATATCCATTATGGTCATCATAGACCATATGATCCTATGTATGCTAGATAAATATAGTAACCATAGTATTTTGTGGAGTTTACAATATAGTATGAGAAGATGTATGTGCTTGATGTGGAGCATGTAGAGCAACCTATTTAACTAGCTTAAGACATGATTGAGTATGTAATTCATATATAAATATAATAGATAATTTAAGTATTGGTCTCTTTGGAAGATCAATTAATTTTGTCTAAGCTACCTAGGTGGGATGAACTTATACATGTTGTATAACTAGTTGTGGTGTAACCTTTTGTGGGAAGGTCTCTAGCTGAATAAGATACTCATAGGTATACTTATAAATATAACCACTTGGATTTTATGTATATACTTCACATAATGGTGTAATGAAAATAATACTACACATATCTTATGTCTCTAATAGAATCCTAACAACATGTCAAATTCCCATGGTCTAATTAGAACTAAGAATAAATTAACTATTGCAGAGCCTACCAAAGTGGTGTCATGATACTCCCAAGAGGATCATGTCTCTTTCCATCCAATCCATTGACTATCTTTATTTTATATATAAAATATTTTTGTGTATCTCAAAGACTAATAAGATGTTCTATAGTGAAAATGTTTTTCTTGAACCATTATCTACCATGACATTATGTATAGGTTATGAGTTAATGTAGGTGTGGTAAAAAATAGTGCATAAATAGAATCATTATCAAAATTATCATGATCATAAAATGTGATAGTATGTTTTTATTCTTGTATACTCTAAAGTTTACTAATAATACCATCCAAATGATGCTCTTTTTTAGTCTTATAATCATAATAAGTTAGAGGATAATGTGCATTGTAAGTCATGTAATTCAAGCTTAGTCCTAGTATCTTGTGCCACATGATTGGGAAATGTATTAGAAAATATTTTCAAATTCACATTACCATTATATCATGCACTTGAATCATTTTTATGTATTACTATCTCAATAATGTCATCATCCACCAAATTTTATATCCTATGTCACAAATTGATGTATTTATTAGTTGAATGTCTTGCACATCTATGATAATTGCAATATGCATTATTATTAAATCCCTTAGATAGTGTCCAAATCATATAAACCTCTTTTTGGGTAGGAATAAATATGATATTTCACTCAAATAACGAATTCAGTATATTATGAGGACATTTAAGTAACTATGAAATCTACCTCCTTTGAGGAGCTAATAAAACAAGTTAAGTAATAGGTTATGATAATATGTTAATTTTTATTTTTGCATCATTATTTTTATCATTTATTTTAGATTTGAAATTTTTTTTACTCTAGAAATATTTAATATAATTAGTTTAAGGCTTGGACCCATACTTTAGATTATTCATAACAAAGAGCTTAACATTGTAGTCCTTGACCGTATCACATAAGTCATCAAATGATTTCAAACTTTTAATCATAAAGGATACATATAGTGGTAAATAATATTTTCGTGAATATGTCTTCCATTTTATTACCAATCATTGGATTTTTCATCTTAGAGAGCTTAGTATTTTAATAGAGCACATATTCATTAATAGGTTCATTAGGTATTTTATTCAAATCTAAATGTAGAACATCTTCTTAATAATGTTAATTGAAAAGTGTGCTAAGAATTAATTGATTGAAGGATTAAAGGCATAAACTAATTGGAATGGGAGGTAATATAACTATCACAAGATGTAGTCCTTAAGAATTTGTGGAAACAACTTAGTTATTAAATTATCATCAACATCATTCTTTTAATTATGAGGGAACTTATTATCAAAATTTCCTACCTCTCCACAATTGAAGCATTTGAAAAGCATCTTAACCTTACACTTGCCAAAAACTATTTTCAATTTCCTTGTAAACAAAATAGTTAGTTCATCATCATAAATATTATAAATGCCATATTCTTTAGGTTTCTTACCTTAGAACTCCCTTTTTAGCGTCATCTCTATTTCTAATGTTGTTTCCTTCTTTGGCGGTATATCATCATTTACTCTCATTTCATATGTAGTAAGAGTGTTATGAATTTAATCCATATTTAACTGAGTAAGATCATTAATTTATTCTATAGCATATATGTTTGGATAAAACTTAAGGAATAGAGACCTTAATACCTTTTGAAATATAGTATCCTCTTCAATGTTCTCTCCAAAACCTCTAATGGTGTTTATAATCTCATCATCTCTCTGTAAAAAAGATACCATAGAATAATCTTCTTTCATTTTATGGCTTTCAAAATGTCTTTGATTAGCCTGCAACTCTACCAACTTAACCTTTGAATATTCTTTAAAAATAGTCTTAAATTTATCCCATATTTCTTTGGTAGATGTGTAATGAATTACTTTGGTGAACTTAGTTTCTATAAAATCACAAGTGATGGCATTCATTGCCTTAGAGTTGTTCACAAATAACTTCTTGTCTTCAACACTAGATGGAGGAATACTAGGAGCAACACAACCATCCAAAATAGATTACCATACATCAAACCCTAGGGACATAATTTATGTCTTCATCTTATCACTCCAAAATGTATAATTGGATCCATTGAACATTGGTGCTTTATTAGTAGAGAAACCACCTTCCACACTCTAAGTAGACATTGTACATTGGATCACCTTCAAGCTGTCAATATTTTACCAAAGGATCTAGCTCTAATACAAATTTTTAAAGGTACCATCCACTAATAATGGGGTGAATAAGTGGTGAAAAATAATCCAATTAAAATTATAAACCATTAAAAATACTTAAGCATTCAATACAATCATTCATGAAACATACAAATCATTCATAGTAGTGAATAATGAACATAATGTGAGATCTCATACACAAAAAAAGACATATGTGGGAAAAAATATTGGGGAATAAAACCCGATCTCAACACTATAAACACATATAATATTATCCTATAATATGACCATAAACAAGAGACTGATCAAGTCCATCTGATTAGGAATGTTGGTCAAGTCCTTTTAACCTAAGGCATTTAGTGACATAATAGTTCCATAAGGAGCACCTACCCCTAAGATGATCAAGTCCTTCTGACCACTTGTTTGGTAATCTATTCTAACCTATAACCTTGATCAAGTCCTTCTGACTAAAGGTCTTTTAGTGAAACCTTGTTCTATAAGGAGCAAATACCCCTAAGGAAGATCAATTCCCTTAGATCCTCCTTAAAAAGAACACTTCCACCTTAGAAATAATTCCTTTAACACTTGATGATGGACCTATTTATTATCTAACTACTACATAAACTCTCTCTAACTCATATAGGCCTCTCAAATAGGCATACCACAATCTTTCTCCTTCTTCACTCAAAAATCCTCATATACACACTCAAATATCTTCACATAACTTCAAACTACAAGAACACTATACTATCATCATCAACATAACCTACATATCATACACATAGTCCTTAATCTTATATAATTATTAATCTAATAGTTTGGCACTCTCACTCTCCTCTCCTTTCCTTTTCTCTCCAACTCTCTCACATATAAGTCTCTCGCTCTCAAAAATTTATAAATCAATAACTTTGATTTCACTATTTATAGAGCATTATTGACAATCATCACCTTTGTCAGCCATTAGTCATGTCCCAAACCTTAATACATCTATCATATGAAGACATAGCTCAATATGTTCTTCATAGGTTGGCTATATCATCTATGGGTCACCCTTACTATACTATACCTTTTAATAAGGCCCTTTGTAGCCCTTATAGGTCTTGTGTGAACCCATTCACTCCTTTAGCACTTAATTTAACAAAAAAAAACATAGGAAAACTTCTAAATACATATATACATTCTTTATGTCCCCTAGGACATCCCAAAATGATCACAATCACCTTTGATCACCTCTATGTATGCTTAATTAACTCGAACAAAGACCTTATACATGGGAACACAATTATAGAGTACATAGTCAACTAATTAATAATTATTCATACTTAATATATATTTATCACACCAACAAAATACTCATAGATCATCCTCATAGAGTCTACAACACTCCCCAATATTCAATTCATCAATAGATATTGAAACAACATCAAAATAATATTGAACAATCTTCTTGAGTTAGTTACAGAATAAGTATGAACATAGTCAAATTTGAAGCTCAAAATATTTATCTATACACACTTTTAGATCTTCAAATCAATAATACCAGATGCACCTTAGAGTCTACTACAACTTTGCTTTTTACTGTATGTCAAATTCTGGCTAGATCAAAAGTTATGGCCCAAAAACTAGACATTGTTCTTTTCTTTCACAAAATTAAAATATTCAAATTCAAATGGTCATGGTTAAACACCAAATACAATGCTCACATCTCATGTCCTCATTAATCATATCAAATATGCACCATCAATCTTGTTTGATTTTTAATGCATATGCACCAATGCATAGACATTAAACCTCTATCACTTTGACCTCATCTCATTTAATCTTGAAATGTTGACTCCACGTATTTCATCGATCTCTATAAATCAGTCAGGTCTTTATCTATCAATTCTCACCATTAAATCAATCTATACGAATACCCACTTTCCATTAGATCTTTAACTTGTATCATTTCTCAAAATTTAAACATCTTGCACCTATCCTCATCTTTCTTCTTCCTAACTTCTTAGAAAAACACACACCATTGATATTGCTTGAGATTTAACTTGTGCATAAATGACTATGGGGACTCTGTCAATATTCTTGGAAGGCCAACTTTGGATAGATATATCTTTTTTATAATCAATCTCATGTCTCTTAAAATGCACCATATGTTCTCCTTTCAAAGAGGACTCCAACCATGTACCAAATTTTTTTGAAAGCCTTCATGTATGTGAGATATAAAATCACTAAAATACATTCTCAAATTCATCTATCATAGAGCCATATATGCTTATAAATTATATATGAGACTAGCATTGCTCTTGTATATTTTTTTTAGTGCTTTAGTGCATGATCTTAAATTTAAGGGAAATAAACTAGGCTCAAAATTAAATAAACCCATATGATCAATTTATATTGAAACCTTCACACATGCAATATATAACACCATAAAAATGCCTACTAATATTTTATTATCACATTCAAATTTAGCTATGTATAGAAAAACATAGTCAAACTACCTGGGAGCCAAACTCTATATATGCATATCTTTTGACACACATTATCGCATGATTTAAAATTTAGCACAAAGAAACTAGTCATAAAAATGAATAAATGCATATGATAATTTTATCTTGATAGCTACATGCATGTGAATTCTAACCTCATCAACGTGCTTACTTAGCAATTTTTGGCCTCATGAAAATTTAGCTATGGAAAAATAGTGAATTATATCTTAGAATCCAACTTTGCACCCTCATATATTTGATTGCACTTTGATGTATGACTTGAGATTTAGAGCATATTAACTAGGGAAAAATGTGGTCATAACAATATGACCAACTCCCCTTGACTCATTCCCATGTGATAATGGTGACATCAATAAACTACCTACTCATATTTTTTACCACTAGAGCCAAACTATCTAAATGAAAACTATAGACTACCAGATGAATTTCACTTATTCACATAATCTTTTAATGCATAGATAACATCCAATAGACATATTTCACATTATCATATCACCATAATCATCCCTAAACATCTCTAATAATTACAAAACTAAAGAACACCCAATCCTCCTTTAAGCACACTAGGACAAGCACATTGTGTACTTTGTCATTATTACTTAGAATATCAAAGAACTTCATCCAGTCACCAAGACACCTCAATGAAATCACTAAAAACTCTCCAAAAACTACTAGTGTGATATAAATATTTACATACCCATCAAATATTTTCCTAGAATCAAATGTCCTTAGGGTCATTTCACATATTTTTGCCTTGGCACATTTTTGTTTGAGTAGAGAAGGGCATGTGTATCTACCAATACTAATAGGGAAATGAATTCTAGCCTTGTGTCTACTAGCTAGAATCTTATGGGTCTCCATAATTTGTCTTACTAATTCCATTGGTTCCCACTTGTCACTAACATATATAGGGAGTGTGTATGGGTAGCCACTAGACCTGCTTACCTTGATAAATGAATAAGTGCAAAAATGAATGAAGTAGGATACCCATTTGGCAATATATATTATTTCTACTTGTAAGAATATTATTATCTGAAGATCTTTATCAAACATGAAAAATATGAATGCATCATTATCTCTTCTAAAATGTTGTCTTTTAGCCTCTAATGTGAGGTCAAGATAATGTTTTTATACTCTTATTATCTCCCTGGGTACTATATTGATTCTTGGAAAAGATCTCCCTTTAGAAAAAATGTATACAAGGTAGGAAGTCATGATGAAGTTTCCTATTGCCTGCACCTCCATCAATTACTTGTGGAGGGAATCATTAATGAGTTGAGCACAATTTGTGTATTAGGTGTTATAATGAATGACCCAAATGTATTAGTACATCCACTATTTGAAAATCTTAGCATCATGACTACTAGTAATCCTATGTAAATAAATTATAATATTCCCAACCTCATCTTTGAATCTAATCATTGCCAACATCTTTGGTAATTTGGTGGAGGTAACCTTGGGGGCCTTAATCCTTTATCTATTTATCATTTTTTTACATTCCTCACTATAATATTTAAATAATTTTTGGGATGTCTCTGGGGTTATGTCAATATAAATCTCAAACTCTGGTATTATGAACACTTAATTAATGAAATCAGGGTCTAGATTCAAAATCTTTTCATCTTTGTCATTCAAAACCTCTCATCTATCAAGATCATAGTGTTGGGATAGTTTCATCACCAACTTAAGGATTTTGATTGTAAGTGTAAAGGATAATACCTATGAAATTTGAGATTCATAAATACCCTTGATCTAATCATTCTTAAATTTTTCAATTATTCATGTCTAAAAGTCCCCTATGTCGATGTGATCAAAATATATATCAATTTTTTTTTTTATATTGGACTCTAAGCTAAGATTCACCCTAGGGTATTTTGATTTAAACTTCATATCTTTCTAAGACATGTAATCCAGAGGAAAATATTGTGGAAAACCAACTATAGAATTTAGTGGGGTTTGTAAGTTCTTGAAGTAGTTATAATCTCTGGTGAAGATGAGAGGTGATATGAATAGGTAAATTTTTTTATATAACTAGCAAGTGTTCTAGATAATTTGGATCTTTGATAGATAGGAAAGGTGTCTTGAGTAGATGAAATCCCTAAAAAAAATTTGAGGTTCTTGGAGCAAGTCCATTGTCTATAGGGACTTGTAATTTTATGAGGATTCTATGTGCTTGTAATAGGTGTAATCGCCCATAGAAATGGAAGGCATTTCGAATAAGTCCAATGTCCATAGAGACCTTGGAGGTATATTTGGGGAATATTGGATAGGATTTTTTAGGAATATGCTATGAAATATTCACCTAGTTTTGGCAAAGCCCTAGATTTGACTGTGAATCCGTTGGGGAAGGAAACATAGGTTTTCATAATAAAACTTTGGAAAATAACAATAAAACCTAGAAAATCCCTATATTTGATTAATTAAAAACTTTTGGGAAAATGATGACACTCAGACCAAATGACCCTTTCAAATAATGATAGTAATAAAACCCTAAAGACTAGATGACACTAATGTAAAACCCTAGCTAATGAAAAAACTTTGGTAGAAATGGTAATTTGCAAGAAAATAGGTAGAATAATAAAGAAAATATTGTGAAAGGGATAAAATGATGTGGCACATAGTTTGTAGATGTGGCTTAATTTTTTTATGTACCTTTTTGGTACATGACTCAAGGATGATGGTGTGAAGGTCATTGTTAGATCACAAAAACATAATTAGAAAATTAAAAAATAAATATCCCCAAATTACATTACTTATATATAAAAATCCTTACAATAAATTCTCTCATGGAATTTGGTGATGGAACCTTTAGGTTCTTGGATCAAGTACACTATTTGAAGGATTGTGATTTTAAAGAAATGGGAAGGTAGAATTACATGTAGATTTGTAATTTTGTAAAATTACAAATCACACTTGGAACTCTAGATTCAAAATTTTGGGTATTTGGTGGAAAGTGAAACTCAAGATGAAATTTTAAAATTTTAAATTATAGTTAAAGTTTGAGATCCCATAGGGGATGTTTGGTTTTTGGGATTTGAAGTTTGAGATGAAATTTGTAATTTTTCAAAATTGCAATTTGCATTCTAAGTTCTAGATTCTATCGGTTAGTGGTTCACGAGATCTAGATCTTGGGAAGTAATTTATAATTACAAAATTGTAAATTGATTTCCTAATGATAGATTCAACTATAATGGAAGGTTAATACATTATGGGATCTAGATCTCGAGAAGTAATTTGCAATTTTGTAAATTATAAATTCAATCTAGAGTTTTATATTCTACAATAAAAAGGAAAACTTGTTTTTTAAATCTTTTCAAGGGATTTTCTCAAAAAATTTAAGGGGTATCCCTTAGGTTATTCTATCTTATGATATTTTTGTTTCAAAAATATCAAATTTTTTTGGTGACCTCTATGGGATGATTACTTGCTAATCAGTTTATATCCATTAGCCTTCTGGTTCATTGGTCATGGAGTCAATTTGGTCTAACAATCTTTAACCTAGTAAAGAACAAATTGAGATTTTCCTAAATAAGAACAAAACAAAATAAATAGAAAAGATAAAAATAACATGACTAAGGAAACAAAATCTCTTAATGAGTTAACTTGTATAGAATCACTTATTTAAAAACATAACTAACCCTATTATATACAAACATTTATTTATTGGAATGAATTCCTACCTCAAAACCAAGCTTTGAGGTATATCTCATTGACTTGGATAGGTATTTCTGATCCATCAATATTAGATAACTAGAATGCATTAATTCCCTTACACTGAGTTATAATGTATCGACTAATCCATATATTATCAAACTTTGTGTGATTGTTTGGTTTATCCTTATCTGCATCCCATTTGATAATCATGTCTCCTCATTAAAGCTCTTTTTAGATTTCTTTTTTTCAAAACTTTTCTTCATTTGAGCCTAATTTACTTCCAATACTTTCATTGATTGGTTCCTAATTTCTTCTAGTTTCATAAGTTTAGCCAATCTTACTATCATTTCATCATTATTAATCAAATCTAATTGGTGATTGAGCTTGAGAGATGGAAATACAATTGACATTAGGACTCATGCTTCTCTTTCATATACCAACACAAAGGGGGATTTAATAATGGCTCTCTTAGGAGTGATCCTATCAGTCCACAACATTGATTTCAACTTTGTATGTCATGTCTTATAGTTATCCTCCATTATTCTTCTAATAAATTTGATAAGGTTCTTATTTTTAGACTCAACCAAGCCATTAACTTAGGGGTAATAATTGTAATAAGTACTTAGGTACACATTATTATTTATATCCCATTCACTCATTTGAGATCTCGTGATTGCTTTAGCATTATCGAAGATAATGGTGTGAGGTACACATAATCTTGATACTATGTCATGCATGAAGTCCAAGATGGATTCTTCTATGTCATCTTTTAGTGTAACTACCTTGATCCATCATGTGAAATAATTAATTGCTGTGAGAACCCATTTGTGGCCTACACTCAATGGTGGATTGATCATACCAATGAAATATAATCCCCATTGAGTGAATTATTGATGTTATTGAATTGGTTTGAGAGGGAGTGTTGCTAATCTCTATTTTTTGGTGAAGTAAGCACATTTTTCAAAGTTTCTTACATATTGATGGGATTATTTGAATAACTTAGGCCAATAACATCCCCCCTTATTATCTTTATGGCCATGGTTATTATGGATAAATTCCCTCCTAACAGGCTAGCATGAAATTATTTGAGTACCTTAGCGACTTGATCATGCTCAATACATCTTAGCATGACTCCATTTATATCTTTTCTAAATAAATACTCCATCATTAAGGACATAAAGAATGGATTAGAGTCTATAATACCTTTTATTAGACTGTTATAGATCATATATGTACTTGTTAGTCTGGAGGAAGTTGGTCATGTCTTGGATCCGTCTATTGAAAATAGGTGCATTGCCTAGTTGAGGTGAATTTTAATCATATACTACTTTGGATGTTGTTTTGATAGTCTTAATATTGGAATCCAACTAATCACATAAACCATTTTCTCTCACTAGCTTGGTAACTCTGATGTCCACATCATACTCCATGACCTTGGTGATCCATCCTACCCTTTTTTGATTTATCTATCAAATGAGTAGAAACTCTTTAACACTTTGATGAATCACCATCAAATGAATGTTATTTTTAGAGAGCATATGCCTGAATTTCTTGAGAGACTTAATTATGGCATATACTTAATTCTCTAAAAACTATAATTTTCCTCATATCCTTTCAAGGATTGACTAAAGAAATATATTGGTTGCTCCAATTATTCTTTATTTTAATGGGTTAGAATAGTTGAGATGCTTCCTTCCCCTCCAAAATTGTAAAGAATAAAATACTTATCATAGTTAGGGTTGCCTAGGTTAGAAGCTTGAGAGATCTATTATTTGATAGATTGAAATCTATCTCTTCCTTCTTCTCTCTAGTTGAAAATTATACCCTTCTTAAGCATTATAGTGAAGGGTTTTTAAAAAAAGACAAATTTTTGGATAAATCTTCTCACAAAATTGATATATATAAGGAAACTCTATAATTTTTTGAAACTATATGTATCAATATCTTCCCTACATGGATTTAAAAAACTCACTTATTCATGTTTAAGTAAACCCCAAATTCTCTTCACCTTTAAAAAAAATTCCTAAGGTGATATAGATGTGCTTCGACATGTTTTGAGTATACAATGATATCATCCAGATATACTAGGATCATTTCATTTATCATAGATCTAAACCCCATATCAATGGCCCTCTAAAATGTTTTTCCATCATTATTCAAACTAAATGACATCTTTTTATATGCATATGTACCCCATTTTATGGTGAAGATAATATTTTACTAGTTTGATTCTTACACTAAGATTTGGTTATAGCCTGAATAACCATTTAAAAGAGAAAACCTTTCAAATCATGATATAGTTTACAAAAAAATTTCCATAAGGGGAAGAGGATAATGATCCTTTATAGATTATCTATTCTGATCCCTAAAATCCACACATAGCCTAATTTCACTATTTTTATTTCTTACAAGGACCAAATTTACAACCTAAGATGAGTTTTTTTTAGGAAAAAAATATTAGCATCTATTAATTTAGATATCTCACTCTTCATCAAGGGTTCTATTTTTGGTTCAATAGGTCTCTGGTTTTGTCTGATAGGCTTGGTATTTGGATCTAATTATATTGTATGGTAGGTGAAGCTAGGGTTAAATCTCCTTAGATCATGATAAATCAAAGTGAATTTATCATCAAAATCTTGACACAATTTAACAAAATCATGCTTTTTAGAATTAGTACATACCTTTCCTATCTTCAGTGATTTTCATTCTAAAATGATCACTAGCTCATAGTCTTCTTAATTCACTGTGATGTTCTTTTTCTCATATTTTAGCTAATCATCTTAATTAAATATGTTCTCTAATATAAAAATACCCATAGATAGTTTGTTTTTATTCAACAGGATGATTTGATCTCCATATTGATCTTGGAGTTTTGGTTGGTTCTTATCTGAGAATTCAGGTTCTTCTCTAAAAAAGTTCACAATCTAATGATCACTATCGAATACTTTCAAATTAGTTACATTATCAAGAAAATATGTCCTTATTATCAACCTTACGTGTTGAATTTTATTCCTTTTTATTCATTTTGGTAGATTATATTAGGACCCTATAGAGGCCATGAAATCAAAATCTATGTTTTATGCTTTTGGTATTAATTGAATTTTCAAAGTGGTAAAGTATGCCAATAGATCCCATAACTTATGTTTATAAGATATTAATATATTATTCTTGGTTACACTTGTATACCATACTTGGTGAAAAATCAACTCGCTATAACCAAATATCTATAGGAATTCTATTCCTCTCTCCTTATCCAACTATAGTCCTTAAATCAAAGCTTCATATTCAACTACATTATTAGTGCATCTAAACTAAAGTCTGAAAGAATAAAAATAGATTTCCTTTTGTGGATAGATCAAGACAACACTTTCACCTAAATTATTCCTTCATCTCAAACCATCAAATAATATTTGACATGTTCCTTGAAGATATTCATCTAGTTTTGAAATATTCAAGATGATTACATCATTCTCATGTATGCAATATGTACCCAAGAAGATTTTATATACATATTAATAAGGATAAAATTGGAGAGATAATCCCCATTCGTCTAAGTGAGTGTCTAAAATATCTTGAAAATTCATGATCAGTTTCCTCTTCTTGATCTTGTAATAAATAATTCATGTCTATAAGGGGAAGAGTGTATGGCTCAATATGATATTTAGCTATTATTTTAGCTCTTATTATTACTCTTATTATATATCTCATCCTAAGAAACATGTGAGAAAAATATCCAAATAGATACCCTCCCATTTTTGCAGTGAAATCTAGTGAAAGATAAATGGCAAAGGGGAAGATCTATTACAGAGATAAACTGAAAAATTAAAAAACTTGGACAAGCATGAATAGTGACATTTAACCATTTTATCATTATTAATCTATCAATAGTAGTCCCATATAATTTAAATCCTTTATTTACAAGTGTATATTTACTTCTGAGGGCATCACCAATATTTTTGCAAATCACTGAACTACTAGCCCCTGAATCTACCATGCAATTATGAATAAGATGCTCCCTATTATGAGATAAAGATAAAAGGGGGGAGGCTTACCATTTTTCCTCACCTTAGCATTAATTTGAGGTTGGAAAATGTTATTTTAATTATTTATATCCTTATTTTTTGTCTATAATTTATTCAAAGCCTCTTTTTAGTAAATCCCTTTACATGCGAATGGATAGCTCTTCCCACATAGTAACATTGAGATTGGTCTTCTTCATTTTATAAATGATACTAAAGGGGATATTACCAAAAAATAATTTGTGCCTTTACAATATATATCTCCTCCTTTATAATTTTTAGAGTTGATACATTTAATTTAGGTTAGGCTATGGGTATAAAGGATGGCCTTTGCATTGTATTATTCTTTGCAGGTTCTGGTACAACTTTGGAAGCTGTATCTTGTTCCAAGCTAGGGGATGATCCCTATCCAATGATATTTTCTTTGAATGTATGTTGGATGACACTAGACCTCCACCATTGAATAATGTTTCATCCTAATTTACACCATAAAAAATCATCCTCTTGATAGTTTATAAAAGTTACCTCACCTTGAGAAAGTTCTTGTGTATCTACTTATTGGGAAGTGGATTCCTCTTATTGTCCTTGTGTGTTTGATATGACTTACACCATAGAGGCTTGATTAATAACACCATTATGAAATTTATTCTAATTATGTGGCTATGAATAAGGATAACACCATTTGTACTCTTAATATAGGTTATTATCAATAAGTATAATAGATTTATAAGCACATGGTATAGGTGAAGCATAAATATTTGGAGGTTTTGCTTGCATACCCTAACCTTGTGTCTATGAATTTCCCTTTTTTTGATGTGAACCACCTTGGTATAGTTTCTTATTGGGTTTATATGTTGGATTATCTTGTTGATAAGGCTTTTAGTTCTAGGATTGATGCCTCTTCATTGCTACTAACTCATTGCCTAAAATTTTTGACTAGTAACTTGACCTCATATATTTCATCAATTGGAGAGGGAGTTCAAGTTGGTTTTTTTATTATGGTGGGAATTTGAGAAATTTTAGGTGGTAGGATAGGAGGTATTTTTTGAAATAGTGGCATTGATGGCCTCAGGGTAATTTTTATATCTTGTATTAAATAATTTATTATCTTACTATAATTTCATAGGTGACGAGAAGTGTGGTGCCACCCATGGAATAAATCATAATAATAATATAACTATTCAAGAATCTTAAGTAATGTAATAAGGCATTATTTGGATTTGGATTGGCAAATAATGGAATAGTATTCTGTCTTTTGAAAAAATAAATTGAAATTAGTCATGAGCTCATGTGGAGCCTATTGAATGGTAGTTAGTTGTTTAACCAATGAAATATGGTCACTATTATATTCAAATTGAGCACATAGTGTATATCCTAACTCATTCCAAACTTGAATAGAGTTGTGAACAAGGAATCTATATGATTACAAGGCTTTACCTTTGAAAGAGGAGACTAAGAATCTAATTATAATGTTGTCTTATACAATGTTGTGGATTGAACATAGATTAATAATGTCTCATATTATTTCCATAGGATTTGTGGAATTTTCACTAGTAAAGCATGGGATAATTTTTAAACATGATGTTGGTATGTCATCATACTGGGCTAACTGGAGTGGACTACCTCCATAAAAAACTATGAAATTAAGGTTTCTAACCATTATGAGAGGTATGAACCTGATAGGAATAAGAGTAATTATAGGAGATGAAAATAATTTTTAAAGATATAATATATGTTGAGTTACAACTGATTTTTATCTATTTTTAGACATAAATGATAACTCTAAAAAATTAGCTTTCTTATCTTTAGTAGATGATCATGTTTGTTTGCTTGGCATACATGAACCTTGAAATTTTCAATCCATAAGCCAATGGAGTCACCAAGTGATTTTTAAATTTGTATGAAACTCATATAATTTGTTTTTAAAATAACACCAATCTCTTTCTAATTGGGTGTCCGAATAGGCATGCTAAAAACTATTATCACATAGGTTTTGCTCCTATTTATTGATGTGATAGTTCATTGTGTAAATACCTAATGATACAGTAGAAAAAACTTAAAATTTATGGGAATTTATAGAATTTAGGTTAATCTCAAGATAAGGGTGGATTCCTTTCACTAAATTTGGTATAACTAATAAAATACCAATTTTATATAAATTATGCTCCTTTAGTGTTCTTGATCCTAAACTAGACTTTGACTAGGAAAAGAGTAAATAATCAAATTTGTAAAACTAAAATAGTGATTGCACCAAATATTTTTATTGGGTCCTATTTATTTCTTCAATGAACATAAGATAACATAAAATCAATTGAAATTTGTTTAAAACAAACTTATACAAATGGGAAATTATAATAAATATTTGATATTTTCATAGAAGGGAAAAGATTATTTATCTTGTCAAATAATTATCCAAAAGGGTATAAAATAACACAAATTAATTTCTTGTGACTAAAATAGGAACTTTAATATCCATAAATATTAAAATAATTTCCATAAAAATTATTGCTCAGAAAATAAATGTAAAATATTCAATTTATTTCACTCTCTAGGTTACAACTTGTAGAAAATACATTCAAAATGCAGAATAATATCGCTAACAACAAAAGATAGATTGGGTTATAATATCTCATAGATTAAAAATAGTTATTAAAACTTCAATGCCTAGTAGAATAAATATTCAAATATAAAGCTTTATGTAAAAATAGGTGTGGTCTTCTATTTTTGGCATCCTTAACTTTTCAAAATTGTTTGAAAAGTAGCATGAAAGATTTGGGTGTGACCTTTAGCTTGGAATGAAATAGATAGACTTAGAAAATCTTCATATAATGCTTCTCTTTTTTTATGTAGATGAAAGTGGATATTCATGCAAGTGGGTGGTGCTCAAAATGGAACTCAACATTTCATCAAAAGATAACTTGAAAGTAACTCAAGTCACTTTTTCCAAAACTCTAACTTGAAAACCAAAAGTGAAACTTTTACAACTTGCAAGTCATGTCACTTCATCAAAATGGAATTCACAATTTTTAACCCATAATTTTACAACTTTTAAAAATTATAACTTTTCAAAATATAAAGTGTAATTTGAAATTATGCTTTTAACAACTTTCACACTATCAAATATATAAAGTGTAAAATACATATTCATCTTTCTCAAAAATAGCTATAAAAGATAGTTGTATTTTTAAAACATGCAACTTTAAATGTTTTTTACAATAATGAAATTAAAATTCATAAAAATGTTTTAACAAAATGGAATTAATATTTTTTCAAAACTTCCTCTATCTTCTTGTCTTTCTTGGCTCATAGCTTCTCAACATATGTATCAAAGGCCTTAAAAATATTATGTATCTGATCCTCATCTAGTCTGAAGGAGTAGAGGTTAGAGGCCACATAATATTATATTGTTTCAAATAATTCCCTCATCAAAGTCTTGATTCCCTAAATTTATATTCTCATCTTATCTAATACATTTATATACCTAATGCAGAAGTGGATACAACTTGGGGTAAAGACTGTAGTCTATGTGGATTACTTTTCAACTATTTATTTGAACTTTACCTTAACCTATTATACTAAAAATATGTTTTATTAATCATATAATAGTTGGCATGAAAAATTACTAAACATTCATTCAATGTCATACATCTTGTCAACAACCCTATCATGTATAACATTGGACTTATGGGCAGCTTCTATAAGTGTCCTTATCTAGAATTTAGTTGATATATGTAATTATTCTTTCTCTCAATTATTCTTTAGTATCTTTTCAACAATGAGGATGTCCATATATATTGAATCCATAGCTATCAACTTGGGATAATACAAATTTAAGATATGTATTTCTCCCTTGTATTCACTAACCTATTCTCTTAGGACTTTATTTCTCTCTCTAATAACTTCATAATGATCCATTATTATAGAAATAATCTTATTTAATTTGTAAATGAGTTATTTATACCATTCTTTGGTAACCCTTACCATTTTATCAATTTCAATCACCATATATATTATTGATTGATCTAATCTTTAGCTAACTAACTATTCTTACTCTAGTTGTTCCAATAATCCACTAGGCTATATGAACTTATTCAGTACTACTGATCCACCTTGTTTTTTACTTCATCTTTAGTGGCCTTATCATGACCTATTCTCTCAAAGAGGGAGTTAATGCTAGTTTGAACATCATTTTTTCAACCCCTCCCTTATTTTTCATCTAAGGTGGATCTTTGACATATGAATGTCCCCCACCACAAGATCTTATTTTGGTATTTTTGATGGGTGGAATGAAATCTCAACATATCTTTCCCTTTTATCATTACTTAGTATTCTAGAGAAGGTATGGGTAGTAGATTTTGACTTATTTTTAATCTTTGTTAGACCAAAATCTATTGTTCTTGGGTAAATCATCTGCTTCCACTTCTTTCCCACTATTTTTTCTGGCCAATTAGGGGTAGCATCTTGTTGCATGGATATTGTCACCTAAGAATTAGTAGTTGAGGCTACTACACTAGTAGGTATTATGATAATTGTATAATCCTATGTGGATGTTACCATTATTTTTTTGAGAGATTCTTTTGAAATTCCATCTCCATCATTTATTTTAAAATCTATATTTTCACCAAGAACTTGTGATTGTCCTATCTCCATCGAAGTTGTTGTGGAAATTATAGAAGTGGTGGGATTAATCAAAACAATTATGTATATTAGGGGACTGCAATATGAAATTGATACTATTAGGAGAATAGATATAGGGACTCTAAATTTGGGAACATGAACAAGGGTGAAAACCAAATAATTAAGTGAATCAATTAAATGTGTTACACCACTCATGTTTGGTAGGGTATGGAAGATGAAATAGGATGCAGATGATGTATTAGTTATCTCAAGAGTTGGGATAACCAATGCAATTGAATTCAAGATGACTAAGTCCTTGGATTTATACTTCTAAGTGGTATTAGAAACTAGTGGGGATGAAATCGAAGGAATTATGAGTGGAATGGAAATTAGAAGTGAAATGGAAGTAGGGAATGAAATTAGAGGAAGAGAAAGTGGAGTGGAAACTTAAGAATCCACTAATGGGGGATCTTGAGTATCCACTTGAATTGATTGCACATATTGGAATGGGCTTATTATGGTAGGTGAGGTGGTAGGAATGAGAGGTGGTGTAAAAACCTAAGATGTAGTGAGAGTGAAGACCTAAGGTGGAGGTGTAGGATATTATAGAAAAATATAAATAGGAGGTGGGTGAACAATAGAAATTGGGGTTGTTACTATGATAGACATGGGGATTGAAGCTTTCTAAGTTCCTATTATAGCTATGTATTCTAAAGAGATGTTGATTGGTTGATCTACTACTAACCCCTATTTACTTGACTGCATTTTTTTGGCCATAGTTTTCTTCTTCTTATGATGGGTCACTGACCCTTCTATCTGTTTAACTACTATCCCACTAGGACCCTATTATGATGGATAAACTCCTTGTATAAGCTTTAAAATATTTTCTCTAACACCTATTGTATCCTTTGTTACTGGATATCCTTTGCTTCTAATCTAATTGATCATTTTGTTGATCACATGTGTCATTCTATCAATCAAAGAGAAAGATTATAGAGCTTACCACCTAACTTGTGGTAAGGGTTGAGTGATAATCTATTTATGATAATTTAGGTCCATCAGGGACTCATCATCAACCAAATCATTTAGGACTAGTTCCAAATCATAATATTTTATATTTTACATGGTAATTCAATAATTATCCTTCAATCTAACATTCTCCTCATCCTATTAGTCCTCCCAATAATCTTAAAAACATGGAACATGGAAGTATTTAGAGACTCCTAGTGTGCTGGTGATATTTCAATATACATCAAAGAATGGCCTAGACTCCAATGTTCTTAGGGTCATTTGCCACATTTATGCCTTCACACATTTTTATTTTAGGAGATAAGGGCACACATATCTACCAATACTAATGGGGAGATGAATTCCTACCTTGTGTCTACTCGATATAAACTTTTGGGTATCCAAAATTTATGCTAATAAATACATTAGTGCCCACTTATCACTAACATATATAGGTAGTGTGTAGGGGTAATCACTAAATTTGATTGCCCTGATATATTAATAAGTGGGGAACTGAATGAAGTAAGATTCCCATTTGGTGGTCTCTATGATTATTTATTGTGAGAATCTTGTTCTCCTAAGCTCTTTATCCAACATGATAATGATGAAATATATGAATGCATCATTAACTCTTCTAAAATGTTATTTTCTATCCTCTAATACGAGGTTAGGATAGTAGTTTTATACTCTATTTATCTCCCTAATTAGTGTATTAAGGAGGGAAAATATCTCTAATTTGTTAAAATGTATACAAGGTAGGAAGTCATTGAAGAACATTCTTATTATCTACACCTCCATCAATTGCTTGTGGAGGCAATCACTGATGAGTTAATCCTAGTGTATGTATTAGGTGTTCTAATGGATGACCCATATGTATTGGTATATCCACTCTTGGAAAATATTAGAAATATAACTATTAGTAATCCCATGCAATAAAATTATAATATATCAAACCTTATCTTTAAAGTCAATCCTTGCCAATGTCTTTGGTAATCTAGTGGAGGTACTGTTGAGGGCCTTAATCCATTGTCTATTTATCAATTTCTGACATCGCTCTCTATGATCTTCAAAGAATTGTTGGGATTTCTCTAGGGTTATATTGAGATAAATCTTAAACATTGTTATTATGAGCAATGAATTAATGTAGGGGTCTAGATTAAAAATATTTTCCCCTTTACCATTAATAACCTTTTGTCTATCAGGATCATAGTGTTGGGATAGTGTCAACACCAACTTAGGGATTTAGACCATTAGTGGAAAAGATACTACCTGTAAAATTCTAGAGTCAAAAATACCTTGTATCTAATCATTCTTAAATTCTACATTGATCCATGTTCAAAAGTCTCCCAGGTGAATGTGACCTACATTTATATCAATTATTTATACTGTATTGGAATCTAAGTTGATATTCCCTCTAAGGCCTTTTGATTTAAACTTCATCTATTTATTAGACATGTAATATAGAGGAAAATATTATGGAAAACAAACTATAGAAGATAATAGGGTTTGTAGGTGCTTTAAGCAAATTTAATCTCTAATGGAGATGGTAGTTGTTCTAAACATGTAAAAATTCTAATGGAACTAGTACATGTTCTAGGCAAGTTATATCTATGGTGGATAGGGAAGGTGTTCTAAGTAGATGAAAACCTTGATAGAACATGGAGATTCTTGGATCAAGTCTACTATCTGTAAGGACTTGGAATTTTGTTAGGATTATAAGTGCTTAAAATAGGTGTAACCTCTTATGAAAATGGAAAGTTTTTGAAATAAGTCCAATGTCTGTAGGGACCTCAGAGGTATCTTTATGGAATATTCATTAGGATTGTTTAAGAATATGCTATTTAATATTCACCTTATTTTGGTGAAGTCCTATATTTGATTGTGAATCCTTTGGGGAAAAAAACTTGGGTTTTCATAATGAAACTTTAGAAAACAATAATAATACCTAGAAAAGCCCTAGATCTGATTAGTTGCAAACATTTTGGAAAATGATAATGACACTCAAACCAAATAACCCTTTAAAATAATGATAGTAATAAAACCCTAAATACCAGATGATGCCAATGTAAAACCCTATCTAATGAAACAACTTTGTGAGAAATGAAAATAAATTAAAAAAGATTTAATTTTCAAGAAAATAGGTACAATTACAAGGAAAATATCATGAAATGCAAAAATTGATGTGGCACTTGGTTTTTAGATCTGGCTTGATGTTTGTAGGTAATTTCTTGGTACATGGCTTGAGGATGATGGTGTGATAGTCATTGTAAGAGCTCAAAAACACAATTTCAAAATTAAAAAATAAAAAATCCCCAAATCACATTACTTATATAGAAAAATCCATGCAAAAAATGCTATCATGATATTTGGTAATAGAACCTTCAGGTGCTTGGATCAAGTCCACTATCAACAAGATGAGAGTTTGAATAAATGGAAACATAGAATTCCATGCATAATTTGAAATTTTTAAAAATTGTAAATTGCACTTGGAACTCTAGATTCCATGGCTTAGGTAGTTAGTGGGAAGAAGAACTCAAGATGCAATTTGCAAATTGTAGTTTTAGTTTTTGATCCTATAGGGGGTGTTTATTTTTTAGGATTCAGAGCTTGAGATATAATTTGCAATTTTGAAAAATTGTAAAATACATTCTAATTTTTAGATTTCACCAGTTAGTGGTTCACGAGATGTATAGATCATGAAGCAATTTTTAATTTACAAAATTCCAAATTGCATTCTAAGTTTTGGATTTTACTAGAATGAAAGGTTAGTGCATTATGAGATTTTGAGCTCAAGAATCAATTTGAAATTTTTCAAATTGAAAATTACAACTAGAGTTTTGGATTCCATAATACAAAGGAAATGTTAGTTTTGGTCTTTTCAAGGGATTTTCTCTAAAAATTTAGGGGATCTACCTTAGGGTATTTGATGTTATGATATTTTTACAGAAAAATATCAACATTACCCATATTAATTTGTGTAAGAGTTTTTTAAAGAGGTAAATTTTGATCCCATCAACCTTAATTTTCATGCCTTAGTTTTTTATTAAAAATTAACAAACCTAATCATTATTATAGGAAGTTGTAGTAGTGGTAATTTTATACATACAAAGATGCATTTATGGTTATTTTAATTCCTTATTTTTATTAATATCCTAGGTAATTTCAATGTCATATTTAAATATAAGGGTCGATTATATGATTTTAAGGAATTATAATTTTATGTACTCCTTGATTTAGATTATTTTATTTGTAGGGAATGTTATGTTCCATAAAATATAAAATTCCCTAACCTTTGACTTAGACTATGATTTTTTATTTAGAATGTCATTTTTTAAGATGTTAAAAATTTGGATATGTTGGGATCTTGGCACAAAATTCACCCAAAGTTTTCTTCACAATAAATATTGAAATGCAACTAAATGAATTTGATTATTGAATAAAAGATGCCAAATTATTTGGTTTTCTCTTAAAATTTAAAAACTGTGAGGATAAAACCTTAAATCCCACATATTCATCCACTATAATTTTATTTATTCCTTTTTGTATATATGTTATAAAGACTTAAGGGGGTAAAAAAACTTATAGACAAGGATGGATAAAACTATTCTAGAGGAGGCCAATTAATTGAAAAATCAAATAAATGCATATTTTGAATTAGCACGTTTAGCTATGAAATATATAAAAATTACACTAAAAATATTATTTTTATTATATAAATTCAAAAAAATATATAAAATTTATATTATATAAAAATATGAAGGAAGATATGACAAGTACAAAGGTAGAAATAGGTAGGGACAAGTTCAAGATACAGTAATAAGATTTTAGAAATATGTTTTATAAAGGGATGGACACATGCATCTACCTATGGATACTTACATCAAATATTTTATCTTCAACTCTATGTAATTGTCTTGTGAAGTGGATACCTAGATCTTTTTAGGTTTTTTGTTTATTCTCTATTGATGCATTTTATTAACACATAGGGTTGTTGATGATTGTGTATATATCAAACCCTGACTCTTCACCTTAGGTCTTTATACCTTACAAAAAATTGGTTATCAAGATCAAAATTTTAGGTTAAACTCAATAAACCCTCAGTTATTGAATTCTATCTACACAACCAATGCTCTAAGGAGGGCTGTAAACTTATGTATTTATATCCTAGGTATTGGCTTATATGTGCATAAGGGTACAATATGTTATTTTCAAAGGAACATAATTGTATATCTTTTAACTTGGAAAATAATTCTCATGGACTGTTCTTTTAGTGATCAAAACTTGTAATATGACTTCTCCTATGATTGATATAAAAATAGGGAATAATAGGGAAATATAATTTATTTGTTAAATTGATTAAGTGAACTTGAATAGGTGATCTATTTGTATGTTCGAGATGAATAACTAGTAGGTATAGATATGTATTTTTACCCAAAACTTTTAAAATATAAGATGTTATGGTTCAATAACACAAATGGGCTGACCCATAAGATTCAAAATATTTTAAAATTAGATGAATTTTGATGACTAAACAATTGTGTATATGAAAGTATCCTTGTGTGGGATGCAAAATTATGGTAGGATATAATGTTTTTGAAGATATGAAACTAAAAATGAAGGATATATATCATGTTTTAATATTTTTATATAGTTATAGAGATTTAGGTCATAAAAAATGATAGGTTTGGTCCATAAGATAAGTAGTTAGGCATAATGAGATGGTGAATGCGATCCTTTCAATAAAAAGGATATGTATAATTGAAGGGTAGATCAATGACACATGTTTGTAAATTATAAAATACTGAAATTATATATAAATCATATTTTATCATCTACATTTCCCCCCTTTAATATATTAATTTATAAATATAAAATTACTAGGTTAAAAGAAATAAATACATACTTGGATGTGTATAACACATTTTTCCTTCGATTGAACCCATGTTTGGTGTTTCAAATTGTATGAACTATAAATAATATCATGTTACAATATAAATTAGTGCATATGATATGAAAATATACACAATTTAAATGATTAAAATTAAAGAAAGAAGGGAAGGAGTACACACGTGTTGATTCAACCATGTTTCCCCTTAGTATGTTGACCTAGTAAATATGCTTCATTATGAAGCATTAGAGATAATAAATGGTCAAAAATAAACCTTAGATATTTGAAGAGGGATATTGGAAGGTACTTTCACCCTAAATCTAGTGTAAGGGTAAGTTATGACATGACCATTGAGATCATTGAATCTTAATAATTCAACTCAAGAGACAATATATTAAAATACAAGTTAAGTGTTATAACCAAATCAACCTAAATTATTGAAGTAGTGTTATGATGTTAAGGGATTTTAATCTCAACCACAATAATAAATAAAACCAACTATTACAAATATAATATGCTCAAAATGGTGCTTCTTGGTGAAAATGATGTTTTTTTGTAAAGTATTGGTCTTTCTTGGTAAATAAGTTTGAAGATTTATTTGTAATTTTTACTAAAATTATATGGAAAATGTACTTATAATTTTCCTTAGTATGAATTATATATCAAAATGTAACCTGTAATATGTTACTATGTATAATATATATAATTTTTTTGAGAAATTTTATCCCAAATATGTTAATATCAGTGAAATGTATAGGATTTTGACCCAAGTGCATATCTAAATCATGTAAAATGTAATGAAATTTGAGAAAATTTGAGAATTAAAAGTGTGTATGTCATGTATCTATTACATTCCCAAACTAATATTCCCACTTTTGAGTTGAGGGAAATGAAATATATTAGTTAACTTACCTCAAAAGGATAACATAACTATAAAAATATCTGTAAGAATCATGTAACATATAGAAGTAACATGTGCAAGTAGATATTTCAATGAATCTTGTAGTATGTGATCAAGAAAATACATCAAATGAAATAGACGTGACATGGAAAAATATATAAAGTAGTAGTACAATCTCAAAAAATAATTATTCACACACACAAGATCAATCAATATCACACAAGAGTGGTATAAAGAGACTGAAAACAATGAGCATATTTAAATGCCACACACTTAAAGAAATGACATATTCAAATGTCCATATATAAAAAAAATATTTAGTTGCATAGGATCCAATAAGAAAGGGAATATTTAAATGTTCCAAAAGTATAAAAATATAAATTATTAAAAAATATACTCAATGAAGTGACAACATGAATATATAAAGAATAATCAACTAACATACACATATCATATTAGTTCTTGCATATATATGTTATCAAAAAACTCATGTAACATAGCATATAAAGTACATTGTGAAATATTTAAAAATTAATATGGGAATGTGTAAGCATTAGTAAATAATCTCAACATGATAATGAAAATGTGATCACAAAATAATATAACCTATATTGATCATGATCAAGGAAGGTAGATGACCCATCATAGTGTATCATGCATGAAGAGGAAAGGTCCAACACTTGTATGTTAAAGTGTAATGGGTATAGAGTGTGATTGTGTCACACTCAAGTATGCACTAAGAATATGTATATATAAATTATATGAAATCTACTAACTTAAAGCAAACAACATAGATGCAAATGAGATAGTAAACATGTGAGTGTTGAATATTTTTATATTTTTAAATTATCTGAATGTTTTTATATTTTATTAAATATTTCATTTTCTTGTATTTTGGGAATAGTTGAAAATGAAAAAGGTATAACCTATGATTTCATCTAATGGATGATCAAATGTATCTCCAAACTCAAAATATGGTACATCAAACTAGTGATATTATAAAGGAACACATATAGGTGTCATATATGGAAATGTGTAATATGTGGAACTTTGTTTCTATCTCATAGTAATCCATGACTATGAAGAGTTAGTATTACTATGGGTTCATGGAATTTATTTCTTAGTTATATGTGGTTTTATAGGTGTAGATATAATTATAACATGTTTATTTTCTCTTAGCAACTGGGTGGATCGTGTAGGTGTAAATGAGGATTCTATAAAATCCTCTATGTATATATAGTGAAATGGTTTATAAAGTATGTTCCACCTAGGAAATTGTATTTCCTATTGTTTTTGTTTTTGTGGATGATTAACTTTAGAAATTTGTATAATTATCTTCCAAGGAACAAACATTTTTTTTTCAAGTGGATATTCACATGTAGTTCTGAAATATATGACTACCTTGTTGGTATGAGTGTTTTTAATACACCCATGCACTATGTAACATTATACATGGATTTTATGTATCTAATTTCATCATAATATCATATCAAAGACTCCTATATATGTTATAACTAAAAAGGTATTGACCACATGTGTTGGACCAACTTGTAACGAAAATCAATCTCACTGATAATGTGTTATGAGGTCCCATCAAATGGTCTAATGATTTTGTATAAGGCTATAACTCATCATGTGTATATCCAAAATGAGTAAAAAAAATATTAGTAACACCATTATCAATCATAACACTATTCATAGGCTAATGATCAAGGTATGATCAAATAAATAATGAATGAAGATCTAAATCATCATCTACAATTTAATTTTCATCAAATGAAATAGAGGGTATTTAAACCATAGGAGGTATTGTGTGTGCATATTTTTCAAAAATACCATTTAATGGGTGCCTATAATGTTATGGAGAAATATGTGCATTATATTCAATTTTTACTTTTTTATCTTTCTTGGAATGATCTTGTAATGGATTATTAAATATATTTTAGTTTTGATGGCAGCTAAATTTTGAATCTGAATCCTTTGGAGAATCAATAGCAATATATTAGTTATCAAGTAGATCTTATATTTTCTTATTTCAAGGTATAACATACATTTTCATAATTTTGAATTCCTTGATGATAGTCACAAAATGAATTTTAATCATATCATTTTGGTAGAGGTTGACTAATATCAACCTCTATGGGGGGAGGGAGAGATATGAGATGACACTCCACTACCTCAAAAATGTATTGAAGCTGAAGACTCATGTAATCATGTAAATTATCTCAAATGATATTATTAGGTTTTTTAGACATTGCCTTAACTATTTTGGTTGTTTCTATTTTGATAATGTAGGTTTTAACTTATAGATTGGTTTGGTATGAAACTAATTAGTAGATGTATTTAGTGTGTTTACTACATACTTAGGTTTTTTTAAAGAAATAAGTTTAATTTCACAATCTTGGGAGATATGGCATAAGTAATAAAAGTATTTGAACTTATTGAAAACATTTGTAATAATGTAATGAGGAAATCAAACTTCTCTTAAATATGTCTTGAATCCCTTTATCCTCTATTGGATTTGTAAATTTGGCTAAATTTTTTTTATCTTAAAACATATTCATTGATAGGTTCATTGGTTCCTTATTTCAGCATACTAATTTGTGTATATGACATCTTTTCAATAATTTTGATTGATAAATATAATAGGAACTAATATGTTAGTGGTTTGAATGCTTTTAGTGATTGGATTGGTAAGTCATAGAACCATCTCAAAGAAATTTTTTTTAGTCTCCTTGGAAATAATTTGGTCAATTTTTTATCATTTAAAGCACAACCAAGGCATGCTACATATAAATCTAATATATGTTGTCTACGATCATGCATTCCATCATAAAATGTGAACTTAAGTACATAAAAACCTATTGTAAAATGGTGAATAGATATATGAAGTGATAGAGAATTATGTAATACACCTTTTGAATGAATATCCTTACATGGTTTCAAATCATTTTGGTCAATGTTGGTAACCTTAACTTACAATTCTAAATTTGGAGAATGTTTATATTGTAGACCCATTTGGATTAAGATTTTAAATTTAAGAATCCATAAAATGGGATGAAAACATGTCTTGTGTTTATTTATTCATTGACTCAAATAATTGGCTTCAATTATTAATTGTTCCCATGGAGGATGTTGAGGTAGTTGTTTGAATCTCAATAAGATTTGGTTTGAAAACATAACCAATTCCCCCACTAGATGTATTCGAAAATATTGTGTTCAAGGGGATGGAAATGGGAATGTATGTGTTATAGGAATATCCATTAACTCACAATATTTATATCTATAGAGATAAATGGTTGCTCACTAACACATTTTGATTTTGAGTTTCTAATCTAATATTTATGATATTGTAGAGATCTTTAAGATTTGCATGAATTCGCTCTCAAAATAATGGAATAGATTTAACTTATTCTTAGTTCAATCATCAATTTTCATTATGTTCATGTGTTTCATTATCCTATGATCAAATGTATATCATGCAATATTTTTTTCTTATTAAAGTTACTTAGCCTTGTGTAACCATCAGCATTAGTTACCTTTGTCTTCTGCATCTTCCTTGAGTTTGTAGAGATGGACTCATTATTATTTTTCCTTTCCTTAGGCTTATTTTTAGCTTTAGAATTCATCACATTAGCAGTGATTTCATATGTCTCTATTTCCTTGAAATATTTCTCCTTATTTTATCCTAATCCTCCTTCTACTCTGAAGTTGTCATATAACTTAGTAGATGTACTGGTCATGGGACTTTTCCCTTTTTCATAACCAAGACCAAATTTCTCTTTTGATGGTTTTTAAGAGTTGATCAATTCATCAAGAATGTATTATCATACTTTTAGCTTTAGAACTTTGTCTATTTGTACTTTATCTATTTCAAAGACATTATCTATGCTTCTAGCCTCATATATTTAATAGACTTAAGCTATATTTCAATCTTGACTGCATCATCTATTCTTACATCCTCTTCAAATTGAGTATTAATGATTAATATCATCTTATCAGATCTTTTAAGACTTTTAGATAGTTTTTCAGTTTCTTTTTATCCAAACTTTTTCTGCATTGAGTTCTCTTTTCTCAACTTGCCAACCTCATCTAGAGCATATATGAGTTCACATTCAAGGTCCACTTCTCCTTCCTCTTATTAACTAGAGTCTTCAACTTCTTCTTGATATAAATCTCTATAAGTTGATCATAATTCCATGAATATGGATTCATTTCGCTCAGCCACAAAAGCATAGTCACGGTCGTCATCTGATCTATCCCTATCGTTAAATGAGTCACTATCTTCTCTTTTATATAATCTTTTATTATTTTTAAAATAAGTTAATCCTTTTAGAATAATGGGGCTTCATTATTTTTCCATCCTCTTCTTACTCAGAGTTATCCTTTTTCTCATAATGACATTTAGAAGTAAAGTTTCCTACCTTACCATAATTAAATCATTTAAAGGGTAACTTACCTTGGTACTTTCTAGACCCTCTTTTTAATATTATAACAAATTTGGATTCTTATTCATTAGTCTCCTCAGATTTGGATGTAAATGCTTTGAATTTTTCTTTCTTAGATGCTTTGAATGCAACTTCTCTTTTGGAAGTATCTACTTCTCCCATTCTCATCTCATAGGTAGTGAAGGTTCCATGTAACTCATCTATAATGAGATTATCTAGATCTCTAGCTTCCTCTATTACAAAGATTTTAGAATCATACCTTGATGGAAAAGATCTTATGACATTTTTGACAATGATTGATTCTTTCATTTATTCTCCAAGGCCTCTGATTTCATTCATTATTTCATGTACCCTGAGAAGGTAGTCTACAATCTTCTCTTTTTCAGTCATTTTAAGACTCTCAAACATTTATCTGTATGTTTTTATCTTTACCTAATTTACCTTTTCATCACCTCCACAGATTTTATTCAAATTATTCTATGTGTCTTGTGCATTTTGAAAATGCATCACTTTGACAAACTCTAATTTGGACAATCAATAGAGAATAAAATTCTTATCCTTGGGATTGCTCTCATATGCCTTATTTGAAGCCTAATTAGTAGGATTTGTATTAAGGGATGTATATCAATTAACCATAAACATCCATACATCAAATCATAATGATAATAAGTATGCTTCCACTCTTATGATCCAAAATGCATAGTTAGATCCATCAGAGAGAGGTGCTTTATTTGATGAAGATCCTTCTTGACTAGCCATTGTGTTCACTATTACAATATCTACTTGAGATGATTAATATACTTTCAAAGAAACCTATCTATGATACTAATTATTGGAACACAACTATATATTATGAGGGGGTGAATTATATATCAATTAAAACTAGCTCTTTAATTGCTTTCAATGTAGAATAAAAGATATATGTAAATTAAATAAAATATGTAAAGACTATACACACAAAAATACTCATGACACCAAATTTATACATGAAAAACCCAAAGGGAAAAATTATGAATTGAATAGATTCTAGAATATACTATTCTAATATAGCCTCACAGTTCAAAGCCTCTCTGGCAAACCTCATTGGTTACCCATTTAAGGGCATCAAAGCTAAGGAGACACCAATTCCCTAGTTTAAGAGAAATAACTCTAAAGAAGTACCAAATCCCTAACTGAGCACCAAATCAACTTAACCTCACTGGTTACAATGTTTAAATGAACCAACCCTAAGGAGACACCAATCCTCTAACTGAGCACTAACTTAGCTTGTCTGATAACACCAACCAATCAAAACTATGGATCTACAACTATAGTATAAAAAATATATTCATAAATGAATTCAACTCTATTCTCTTTGTTACAAGACTAATCTATAACTACTCATTCTCTACACATTCTCTTTGTGTTTTTCTTCCTATCTATTCTTATTTCTCTATGTCTGTATATGTATCTATTTAACACACTTCATATTTCTCTCTATAACCTCTTCTTTTCTTCTCTACCCTTTGGTTCTATGTCTATATATATTTTTTTGACACAATTTCAATGGCTCCATAAGAATTTCCTTTGTCCCAGATATCATATATATATATATATATATATATATATATATGATCTAGGGTTTCATATCTTCTATGTGTTCACAATCAGACTATAACACATCATGCCAATTCTAGATTGTAATTCAATATGACTTGAATTTTTAGTTTCCCATGTCTTGATTTCATACATCACATCATAATTTTAGGTATATTTACTATCTATAGCATTTTTTAGACTCAAGCTCTAATGCACAAGATATTTAATGTATATTTAATCGATTGGATCAATCAATCTCATTATTTGTGTCAAGATATAGAGTTTATATGCAAGTTATTACATGTTCATGTAACTAACCATTATTATTTAAATACTTTAATTACTGGCCTTTGATCTATTCCTTCATGCCATCTCCAATATTTCTTGCTCTATTGAATCTATGTACAGTGTTAAACTTTAATGTTCCACTCTTTAAAATGTGTCCATTGATATCCAGATCTTAGTTTCTACATGTCATTGGATCTCTAAATATGAATGACCTTTACCTTTACTTATACATTAAGCTTCAAAACTTTGACCTCAACTCGTTACTTCTTATATCTTTAGATTGCTTTCACTCTATTGGTATTCTCAAACTTACTTAGTCTTTAACTTGTCACTATGTTGATAAACATCAAGTACTTTATAGCATTTGAGTTCATTATCTCTATTGGATCTCCTTTTCATGATACCCTATGCATCATTAGATCTTTTGACAAGATGAATCACTAACTATAACAAGCTTACACTTATTGGTTCTCTATCTAGAAATCTTCATGAACATGACACTTGTCACTTATGTGCTCACTCAGAGGACATTTTGACAATTTGACTTCATCGTGCTCTATTGGATCATCTACGTATGATGAAACATGTGTCATTGATCAAGTTGGAAAGTAATATAAATTATTAAGACTTAGGAAATATTAAGTCCATTGGTCACTTCTTGAGCCAATAATTTCTAGGTCAAGGGTCTGGTTTCATAATGATGATATGGACTTAAGTTGTAATTTAAGTTACCAGTTCCCAACTATACCAACTTAACATTAAAATAGAACCTTTATTTTTGATTGCATGGCTTAAACCCTTAGGGTTTTACTAAGAAACCCTATCTAGTTCAAGATCTAAATAAATAAATTATGAACTCATTCCTTCTCAATTAAACTTCTAGTCCATATATTCAAGATGCTCATGAAAAACCCATGACACATCTACCATCTATTTCTTTTGTAAATTTCCATAGATGAGATTTGTGAAATCATCACAACTTTACATGACCTTTTGCAGATTTTGTCTACGTGTAGAGACCATTTCATTTTTCTTGGAAGTATAACTTTAATAGTGTTTCATTTTATGGATTAAAATATATTTCATAAAAATTATGGACTAATTTGATCATATCCATATGATCAACTCCCCTAGGCTCATCCACATATGGCAATAGAAATGTAAGTAAACTACCTACTCAGATTTTGCTCTATAGACCCAAAATGTCTAGATGAATAATATGAGAAACCAAATGAATTCCATTCATTTGAAAAATCATTATAATCATCATTTACCTCTGATAGGATCATTTTAGTCATATAAAATTTCCAAATTGGTAGTTTGAGTGTGGCTTATGACACCCAATCCATAGGTCCTTCTTACATGCCCTTGTGACCCTTCTAGACATTTTTTTGCTCATTGCCAATCATCTTTAGCCTTATAAATAATCATTCTAGCTTATCCAAACTCTATTTCCTATTCCAATCCTATCCCCTTAGGTGTTGAGACTATAGAATAGGAGTGCCATACCTAGACTATAACACCTGACCTTAGGGTGTCTCATTTTTGTTACTCCTATCCAATCACACTCTAAGCCCAAATGGCCAATTTAATCCAATTTATATCCTTCATTATGTTGTCATACCATTAATATATATAACCCATGACCAACTATTCCCTATAAAATCACATTCAAAGTTCATTTACAAAGGGATTTGATATATCTTACAAAGGAAGCAAGAATATAAGCAAACTATTAAGGCAAACTTCCTTATTCTCTACATATAGTCACCCAACATAGTTTCAAACATATTCAAACTCTCATACCAGTCCATAAACACCTAAAGCACACTTAATTTGACATTATTTCATATACATCACATTGTTTCGTAAAGCACATTAGGTGAGAGAATTACATATGGCTTGATCCCTCTTCATAGTATTGGTATGTAAGAAGCATGCCTACACAAGAGGTGTGGATCACATGTTAAATACATCTTACACAAACTAATCCCCCCTTTTCAAGTGATTCAAATTTATTTCTCAATCATGATGGACGGTAAGGGTTTGAAGATTAAATCATCTCTATAAGGATCTTTATCAACATTCAACACTCAAGATTTCATATGCAGGTTGACAAAATAATAGTTTAAAGAACCCAAAAAAATTAGGTCTTTATGAGAAATTTAGATAATAGCAGTAAAAGAGGACAACATCATCAGAACCCAAAGTGTCTTCTTTTTGGTAGTCCTATCTTTTCACTAAATGAAAGATAGATTCTTATTTGTGACACTATCCTAGTGCTACATAACCAGTTTCAGACCCTTCAACAACCATTTTAACTTATTTAAAGCTAAGTTATATTTATTCTTATTTATTACTATTTTTAGAAAGATAAAAATATAGATCAATTATACAAATTAGGATTGTTATTATTTCAATATTATTTACTAATTTATTAATCTAGACCCTTAACTAAAATAGGAATAAAACTCCATTATTCCCAAAAAAGTTAAATCATTTAGTAAACCTAACTTAGTTCATTTACACATAAAAACCCTGGAAACCTTGGAGAAAATTCCATGTTGATTTTATAAATATTTTTTTAATTTTTAATACATATATAAAACATTTAATTTTTAAAACTTACAATAGTAATTTTAAGAAAATTATTTCTTTCAAAACCCTAGTTGCCTATACTAGGTCTTGATATTATTCTAATTTTTATTACATATTTAAATCATAATTTATCATTTAATTTTTAAAATTTTCCATTGTAATTTTAGAAATCATTTATTTCAAACCATAGTTGAATTTACTCAGTCCCTCTGCATACAAAAATCCTAGAAACCTTAGGGTAAATTCCTTGCTAATTTTTCCAATATTTTTTAAATAAATTTCCTTTATATTTAAATCAAAATTTCACCTTTAATTTTTAAAATTTACCATAATAATTTTAAAATTCATTTATTTTGAATCCTAGTTTCATATACTAGGTCCCATGCTTTTGAGGTATTACCTTACAAGTTTATGAGCTTTGTATCCTTTTTATGTATATTCCAGTTCATTATTTAGATTATATTTGCTTAATATTTTATTTCATTATTCAAGTCATTTTCTTAATGAAACCTAAGCTCTTTCCATCTCTTCCTTTGATATGAAGTGCAAGACTTAGTGGAAACCCTCTTGAATTAACCCAAATTCCTTCAACTTGACCATATAGCATGGATAAACAACCAACTCAGCTTCTTGCTATAGATCCTACACATCCAAATTAAACTAATTTTCATGAGGATAATTTTTTCTATGAATAGTATGAGAATAACAATGATGATACACACACTGATGTTCATGACCTACCACATTTGGTTCTTGATCCACTTCCACCTATTTTTTATAATGATGTTGTCAAAAACAAAGACTTGATTCTAAAAAGTTGTAGAGAAAGACTTAGGGAATATTTACGATATCATACTCTTATCTTACAATTTATCATAAAAATTAGAAAGGATAAATAATTTGATCTTTTTATTTATTCAGAGCAACTAGTTGCAAATGACACTATGGGGGTAATTATGTCTCAACAACCCCTATAGCAACCCAACCTTCCTATGTGGTATGACCAATTATGACTAGTACATATTTGTCTCCTAATGTTGTTTCCCTTATGCAAGAGATAAAATCTATTCAATCCAAGGTGCTACATCTTGAACAAGGTGCCTCTAGACCAACATAGGCTTTGGACTCTTTTGCTCTACTTCATACACCATTAGCATGTCATATTGATTCTACACCCTTGCCACCAAGTTTTGTTCAACTCAATCTCACTCTATATGATGGCAAGGGTGATCCAAAGACACACTTGAGAGATTTTCACGTAGCATGCTTGGACTATGTGACAAATGACTAGCTACTAGACTAGCTATTTCCATAGAGTTTAAAGGATTATCCTTTATAATGGTTGTATAGTCTACTGAATAAGTCGGTCAATGTATTAAATCCTATAGCTAACATGTTCGTAGCTCATTTCAGCATTAACATTGGTGACAAGGTTTCTTATGGCTAAGTTACATAATAGAAACAAAGGTCAAATGAGAATCTTATAGATTACGTTCTTCAATATAAGAATATCTTGGCTAAAATGACTAGCGCCATGACGCATCAAGAATTACAAGATATCTCCAAATAGAGTATTCTACTAGCTTTACATGAATCGATAATGTTTAAAAGGTTATCTTCCTTCATTGAGTTATGTCATACACTAAAATAGAAGGAAGTCAAATTAATTTCAATAGGACATCTCAAGCACACAAGCATATCAGAAATAAAAAACAAGTGTAACAGTAAAGTCCTATATAAAGTAAAGCTTAATAATAGCAAAAGTCAAAATTAACCTATAGTTAATATATCTTTAGATCCCCCTCAGTGAGTGGTTTTATTATCACCTCCTTGATGAGCCTTTACCAATCTACCAGTATCTCTATCTACAGTCTTACAGTAGTTATTGTAATGTAATATCATATCTCTCCCTCCTATTTGAAAAGTTGATACAATAAAGCCTCTTCTACATGGATATGATTAGAATGTATTTTGTGTTTTTCACAAGGCACCATGCCACACAATGAATAAATGCATTACTTTGAGACACAAGATATAAGACTTAATAGATGGTAACCTTATTGATCTTGGCACTCCAATTGAGCCTCCTCAAGCAAAAAAAACACAATATAAGGATCTAAATTTTATCAAATCTTTTCCCATACCATTTTAAATAATATATAGGGGACACATCAAGTTTTCACCATGTATATAATGCACACCCTCCACCAGCTACATACCAAACACCTTTAGTTGAGTCACATCCTTTGAGAAACATGATTAGTGTGTATAATTCTAGAGTTCTAGCTAGACCTTCCATCTCCTCAAAGTAGGATATAGTTGGGGATGATTCAAATTACCATTTAATCTTTATCAAATCATACATTTATCATCATCTCATTCATAATGTTCTCATATATAATGGATCTATTATGAACATGTGTATTATGCCATCACTATAAGATTTGGGATATTTAGAGTAGGATATTAAACTAATGGACACAGTTATCAATAGATTCAATGGGCACATATAAAGTTCATTGGGTGAGATTATACTTCTTCTATAGGTTATTCTAACACATTTGGCCACACCATTTACTATTATTCACAATGCAAGAGTGTTTGATATGTTACTTGGTCGACCATGGATTTAAAAACATTGTGTAATACCTTCTACATGTCATAGATGCATGAAATTCATTTATGATAATTAGGTTATTATAGTTTATGAAGTTGTGTATGAGTTACCACTCCCCACTTTAGATCCATCTACTACTTTGTAGTCACTAGTTTCAGCTTCTGTACTAGTTACAGTTCTTCCTCTAGTTTAGATTCAGCCATAGTCAAGGCCTTCCTTGCCAGCATAGTGAGTTCATACACTTCAATAGAGGCCTCTTTTTTAACAAACATAGTTTCAATATTCTATATAGTTTCCAGCTACAATTTCCACACCTAAAGTAGTATCATTGAGGTTTCATGTCTCTATACATAGATCATGTGTTTATAGAACTTCATCTACTACCATATGGGTCCCTAATATCCACATAGTTACATCCACTTCTCAGAGTTACATTGGGAACCCATAGTCAATTTCCACTATAGAGATTTTAGACCATTTACAACATACATAGCTTTTAGATCCATAGTCTTATCCCTTACATCATGCTTCATGATCATGTACAATCCCTCTCCTAGATACATAACACCATGATAGGGAGTCTCTCATGAGACTTATCATTTAGTATCATTTATTGTTAGTATTTCTTGTACATAATTTTCTTATGATTAATTATACATAGCTTATTTTAAAAATACCAAAAATAGTACAAAATATAAAAATATAAAAACACCAAAAACACTTTTCAATTATATGTATTATTCATGCTTTACATTTCTACTACCATGATAGACTTACATTTTGTTGTTCTATGCTATTGTTTAGAAATTTATGTACATGACCATGATTCACTTGATCTTTTTTGAGTGTGTACAATGACACCCAAATCCTTGATTGATTCACTTTACCCATTGAATGGGCATCCTACTTTTACATTTGAGATATACATTGACATGTCTACCCACCAGGGGCATCTTATAGATGACTAAACCATCTAGGTTATGTCATTACTACACCACACACTCTAATTATCATGTCAAAGTACATTACTTACTAGCTTACATATATTATTCTATCAACACTCTCTATTAAATAACACTTGTGTATTTCTTAGCATCTACCTAGTCTTGTACTACATGTTTTGCATACTTTCACTTCTTTCTTTGATTAGTTAGATTTAATTGTATTTAAAACATTTAAATGTATTCATTTCTTAGTTTGAGTATATATATGTGATTGCATTTCTCAATTCCAATTTTATCTCTTGTGTGTGCCTTAGGACATTTTCCAATGTCCTTTACTTATATTCTTGTGTGTGATTTGGGACATTTTCCAATGTCCTTTTCTTTTACTCATTGATGTGCATGTCACCCTCATGCCAACCATACTTGTTTTAAATTATATGTGTATGTGGAATTTGAACATGCTTTGTATTCTTTATTTCCTATTTTGAGTGAGATGTGACCATTTCCCTTATTTGCTTGGCCCCTTGGCCATTTTTATATGCTTCTTTCTTCTTGACTTGCATGCTTGTTTACTTTTTTTCTTCTTAGTTATTTGCAAATATATGATCCACATCATGCATTATATTGATTTATTAGATGTCATGATGGAAATCATACTTCATCCCTCCTTGAAAACTAATAACTAACATTTCTAATTTTAATTCAGTACACTGCATATGCTATTACATTGTTACATCTATCTAGAAATACCCTTGTTGATCTAAAAATCTCTAATACAAACTACATTATATCTTGAGACATTTTTTGGATTATCATTTCCATATCATGTATTTTGTAGAAAAACATACTTGCAAGGCATTTTCTTTTGAGGGTAGTCATTACAGGGTCTTCATTCCTACCCTTAAAAAAGGGGGAAAAGAACTAATCTACGCTATGCACACTCAACATCACATAGCCTCATGGGCTTCAACCTTGTAGGTAAGTTTATGTATGCTTTCAAATTTTCCTTTATCCTAGTATTTCACTTTGATTTATCACCAAAATAAAGTGGGGTAAATATAGTCATATAAAATGTATAGATTTGTAGTTTGTGTGTGGATTGTGACACCCAATCCATAGGTCCTTATTTTATGCTCTTATGACCCTTATAAACACCTTATTTCTCACTATAAGTCATCTATAACCATAAAAACGGTCATTCTAACTCATTCAAACCCTATTTCCTATGCCAATCAGATCCCCCTAGTTCTTGATCTTATAGGATAGGACTGCCATACCTAGACTATAGCACTAGACCCTAGGGTATCCCATTTTTAGTGCTCTTATCTAATCACACTTTGAGACTAAATGGTCAATTTCATCCAATTCTTATCCTTCATTATGTCAACATAGTATTAATACATCTAACCCATGACCAACTATTCCCTATAAAATCCTATTCAAAGTTCATTTACAAAAGGAGGTGATAAATATTACAAAGCAAGCAATAATATTTTAATAAGGCAAAATTCCCTATTCTCTGCATACAATCACCCAAAATAGTTACAAACATATTCAAAATCTCATATCAATCCATAGCCATATCAAGCACTATCAATTTGACATTATTGCATCTGCATCACACTATTACATAAAACACATTATGTGGGATAAATAGATATGTCTTGATCCATTTTCAGAGTATTAGTATGTAGGAAACATGCCTTCATAAGGGATGTAGATCACACGTTTATTGTATCTTACACAAAGTAAACCCCCCTTTTCAAGTGACTCAAATCTAATTTATCAAGCATGATGGCAAGTTAGGGTTTAAAGATTAAATCATCTTTACAAGGATTTTTGTAAACATTCAGCACTCAATGTTTTATAAGCAAGCTCACATAGAAATAACACAAAGAACCCAAAAAAATTGGGTCTCTATCAGAATTTTGAATAACAAAAAAAGAAGAGGACAACAAAATTGGATCCCAAAGTCTCCTATTTTCAACAGTCCTATCCTTTCATTGAATGAAATCTAGATTCTAATTTACAACACTATGCCAGTCTTGCATAGCCAATTTTAGACCTTATAACTATCATTCTATCTTATTTCAAGCTAAGTTATATTTCTTCCTATTTATTTCTATTTTTAGAAAGTTGAAAAGATAGATAAATAATACAAATTATTATTTTAATTATTTTAGTATTAATTATCAATTTATTAATCCAAACCCTTAACTAAAATAGGAATAAAACTCAATTATTCCCAAAAATGTTAAATCAATCACCATGATCACCATATTCATCCCTGAGCATTAATGACATGCAAATAATGTTCCTTTTGACATCAATGACAATAATATTTCCAATAGGGATTGTATGTGTTATAGGAATATCTAGTAACCCCTAATATTTATATCAATAAAGATAAATGGTTGTTCACTTACACATTTTTATTTTGAGTTTCTGATCTAATATTTATGATATTGTGGAGATCTTTAAGATTTTCATAAATTCACTCTCAAAATAATGTAATAGATTTAACTTATGCTTGGTTAAATTAATGATTTTCATTATGCTCATGTATTTCACTATCCTCTAATCAAATTTATATCATATGATATTTTTTTGATTATATGGTTGATTTTTATTATTGGTACTCTCATTATTAGTAAAATTTGATAGGGTATTATCTTGACACATTTTAATTGGCCCAAGGGAAACTAAAATGTATTAAATAGGAATGCCACCTAATATATGACTACACCTAGGTTTCATACAAATTACATACTAAATGTTAATAATTACAACAAGCAAAAACTGTAGGAGTCTTAAAACACTATATCAAGCTAAGATTTTCATGACAAGATATAGTAGTTGGCTTCACCAAATGTTTAATGACTTTTTATGTCTTGTTAAGGATTAATGTGGTATAATATCATATACACAAGGAATAATAAGGATATTATAGAGTAATAAATTTAATTGAAAACTTAGATAAATGAATATTCTCAATTAAAATATTGAGTTATGCTAAATATAGAAATTGCACTCAAAAAAATAATTTGATTACATAAACATGAATAAGAGATAATAGTTAGCTTATTTTTAAATATGTAGGTAGATCTGATAAGTATGTAATTCGAAACAAGTAGGGGCATGATCAAGATCCTATTTATAGATTCTAAAAATATGTTCTATTTAGGACTCAACACTAACGTAGAACTATGGACACTTGTTTCAATGATTCTCTCCCAATCTTGAAAAAACTCTCCTATATGTAATATTCATTGTATTTTGAATTCAACACATAGAGCCTTATAGGTTTTCTCTCTCCTTTGTATTGATGTATTTTATTTTTGCACAAAAACATTCAATGATTGTGTATGTATCAAACCCTAGCTCTCCATCTCAGGTATTTATACCTTGCCATAAATGGGTTAATGGGATCGTAGTGTTGTGATAACCTTAAGGAATAATCTTTTAATTAGTGATACATACATAGTCTTTACTCTAAGGAGGGTATCAAAATTATATATTTATCACTTAGGCATTGTCTTGTGTATGCATAAGGGTGCAATATATTATATCCAAAGTCATATAATGATCTATCTTATAAATTGGAAAATATTATTCATAGGTTGTTCTTTGAATGTTTGATTTCTATAATATGACTAATCCTATGATCAATATGAAAATAGGTAAGAACGTGGTAGTATAACACATGTGTATAATTTATTGAGTGAGTTTGAATATGTGTTTTATTGGTATATATTATATTAATAATGAGTAGGCCTATACTTGTATTTATACCATGATTTTTGAAAACATCTAATCAAAGGGTTCAACAAGACAAATGGAATGACCTATAGGATTCAAAATATTTTAATACTATATGAATTTTGAGGAATGGACACTTGATATTAATTTTGACACTTGCATCGATGCAAGTAAACTTATGTGAAACTCAAGTGTAGAATAGGTTAAGAATCAATTGAAGATCTAAAATTGAGAGTGAAGGATATATCAGGTTTTGATCTTTATTTAAAATGCATGAGATATAGATCATCACAATTAATAGGGTTAGACCATAATATAAATATTTAGGCATAATGAGATGGTGAATATGAGACTTTTGGCAATAGGGAGGTCTAAAAGTGAATGGTAGAGGCTTTATTAGTATTTTTAATGTACATAAGATTTAGATGTTATATAATTCATATTTTATTGTCTACAACTTTGCATGACACCATTTAATTAACAAGAATGAAAATAAAGTCTTATTTTGATACAATTTTATTAAAGAGTGGAAAAATGATTCATGATGCACCTTATAATTAGGTAAGGTATTCATACATATTTGAAGGAAACATCACATAAAATAGAGGATAACCTATATTTTTTTTAAATAACCCTCACAATATCAAAAATTTCTCATTATCAACCAAGGATTCCCCATGACATAATGATGATATCGTATGAGTTACATACATAATATTTATGCAAAAATTTAAGTATTTGTCTATTACTAGGCAAAACATTAGTTTATCAACTATGATTTACACATTGAGGATATTAAAATATATATTATATATTTTATATTTTATATCTTTCTTCTTATTCCAATAAGTATCCTCTGCATACTCGTAGAACCAAAAGTTCTAGGAAACTCCTTGAAAACTTGAGGTGACTCTCAGGAGATCAAGTTTTCCATTGATTGAATGAGGATTCACCACAAAAAAATATTATATCCCATGAATTACACATCATCCAAATATTCATGTGGGTGTGTAATATTTTATCTATTAACTATTTCTTATTTTGGAGCTTGTATTTTATAATAGAAATAAATAAATAGTAAATTTTAACCAACTGCATATTATCACAGCCATAATTTTGATAGATTATGTTACATATAAGTTGTAGGTTTTACTTGTAGTATATATAAATTTATTAAAATAATTTTACTATTTTTTAAGATAATATATTTATAATTATTATTATTAATTTATAAATAATACGCTTAAAATTTTACTAGTGTGTAAACTTTAAATAAATATACATTTTTATCTACTTTAATTCTCATATTAATTTTTAATAAAAGGATGTTTATATATATATATATATAAACAAATTTATAGTTTTATAATAAAAATTATATATATATATATATATATATATATATAATTTTTTATAATAAAACTATAAATTTGTTTTTCTATATATATATATATATATATATATATATATATATATATATATATATATATATAACTTTCTATTCTCCACAAGTAAATATGCATGGGATTGTGTAACTAGATTTTATGAACATGATTTTTCAACTAAAGAGGAAATTTATTTTATAATTTATCATGATTTTATAATGAATGGGCTATGTTATTTTACATTACTAAATATCTCCAAATGATATCAATGCATTCATGAAATTCTATGACTCATTATGCTTCAATACATCTTCAACTTATTATACTACATTTTATATTACAACATAAAGGTGTTATTTGTCCTTATTAATAAGGTTAAAGTGTATATGGTGAGTTTTCCATGTATTTAAACATATTAAATTGATCAGTATAACATCAAATATTTATGACCACCATAAATGTGTGAAGTTCATGCTGAATATTTATGCAAAATGACATATTACAATATGAATTCATTAAAGTATAAATGGGTATGAAATGAAATTACTTTATGTAAAATTTAATTAACTAAGAGATATAAAATTTTAACTAATATAAGAATTTATTTTTCACTAAATAAACTCACTAAAATAAGGACCATAAAACTACCAAGTGTCAAATAACACCAAATAAATTCTCCTAATCTATCATAGTAAATATCCCAATTGATGGTCTCCAATTCAATATTATTATAAAAACTTTACATCATATTTAAACCTAAAAATTAAAAAAAATAAGATAAAATAGGTGGGAGAGGATGTTGGCTCTTAGGTTAGAACCTCTAAAGATGCTTAATAATACAAGGTAAATAAAACCAATTTTGTTGTAGTGAGGTTCTAATTACTTATCATCAATAGGAAATAAAAAACCATGGAAAATACTATAAGAGGTGACCTAATATTTACTCTTTTTCTCTTCTAGGATAAGTTTAAATACCCTATGATATTTTTAAATGTAAATGTTATACATGATAATCTTGAAATAGTTTACTTATATATGGTAGACATGACCACTATGATTATATTACCCAATTTTACTATCACTATAAATCATAACCACATGCTAATAAAAATATATAAAAATACTATAACATGTATGAGTAAACAATGATATTAAAAACCTACAGATCCAATGTCCAAAATTTTACATGCATACACATTATTGAACTAACACATATATACTAGAATGGATGACAATGCATAGTTTTGTAAAATGTTCAAGTGAAATGGTATTAGATAAAAAATTAATGAAAATGAATATAAAAAAGTGATAAATAAATTATGTTTGATAAATTTAATCCATTGGACCATGGATTATTATCAAATCTTAAATGAGAATGTCAATAAAAACCAAAATAGACACTCAATTTACATAATTACAAAAATATTCCATAATTAAGATGAATCAAAACTTAACATATGTGAATATATTATTACTTATCATATTTTTTAGTTACACATTATTGATAAAATAATAAATAAGAATACTTAAAATAAGTACCATGATTACACATCATATGACCAACAATGCACAAGGATATTTATAACTTCACTAATCACCTAGACTACATGTAAGACCTTGATAATTAATAATTCCAAATAGATAAAATACTATGCCTAGTTTTATAAAAATAAACCATTCCTTGAAGTATGTTATACACTCAATAATAGATCATAATAACTCAAACCTCTAAGGAAAAAAAAAGTTCCATATCCAAAAGATATCGATGAAGGAAATATTCATCAATTTATAATTTTTCCACCTTCTCTCAAGATCATTCCAAATATGTTTTAATCAATGCAAGATGAGAGGATAGGTTTATACATTAGGGGGATTATAATTCAGCTAATCATTTTTGGTATTTTTATAAAAATAGATTACTCAAGTTTGTCTAGGGGTAATCAAATGACAAGCATAATTTTTTTGCAAGCCTACTAAATATGTAATTACTTGTGATCTTAGATAAGATAAAAAATTCACTAAATAATAATCCATTATTAATTAAAATTTTATATTGAAATAAACACACAATATAAATTTGATATCAGTTAAAATAACCTTTGGGACATGTGTTACAATGTGAAATATGGAGAATGTGTATGACTTAGATTATATATTGACATATGGAATTATATCCTAATTTAATACTTATAAACTAATGACTAATTTCATATGTGAGTCTATGTATTAATAAAAATTTCACCATGGGGAAATTTATGAAACCTGAAATCCCCTCCAATTCTCTAGGTATTTGATTCCATTTTAAATTAAGGTAATACTCTATTCAACACATTGTTATTTCATCATTAGAGGTAGAAAGGATGATAAATTAAAGTGTGAATGGGAATCAAGATTTACATCAATTACCATAAAACTTATGATCAAATTATATCTCTCCTTGATAAATTTACAACAATACAAACCATACTAAAAAATGAGTTACGTAACTTGAGTTATGAGTGGAAACCCATTCCATTAGAACTATGGATTTGAAATATTTATTATGAAAAAGTAACATGGAAATAATGAAGAAACATATGCATCTATGATAATTGGAGGTTGGCCACCCACATGGTGAAATAGATTGTTTCTTGGTCATGGATTTCATGGAATATTATTTAGTTTATGCTTCCCTTGATTCTTTGTTGTTAATGGTAGTGATTTCGGTGGATAATATTTATTGGCCAAAAAATCATGCAATCATTAAGTGCAGATGAATCCCATTAAACCTTTGAGCTGCCTTTGTGTAATTTCATATGTATGGGGATTTATATTATGCTTTAATAAATTATGATATTTTTTTACCAATAACCCTATTGACCTATTCCTAGGTAAGTGTGACACATTATTATTCTATGGATTCCTTAGTGCAATCTACACAAAAAAATCATTGGATTAGGTATGAGAGACATGGCCTCCTAAAGATAGTTAAATAATTATACACATGGTGTCATATGGATTTACATTCACCAAAGACACAATAATTCCTCTTAAGACTCACATTTAAGCATAGTCTATGATTGGTCCATGCAAAAATTGTTAGTAAAGCACAAAGAATAGATTCATGAAGTTCAAATTTTGTTTATTTTATCTTCAAAATCCATGATTAGTCCACATGGAAATCTAATCTAAGATCATCTAATTAATAATAATATAAGTTTTTAAATATTTTAATGTGATGTTATGAGTCTTAAAAATTCTTAGGGAGTCATGTGAGATTTGATAAAAATTTGGAGACACTTATCTTTTTGAAATTAGTCTAGTATGGATTTTCCCTCTAAAAATTCTTATTCAAATATTCAAATAATTCTATTAAGGATTTTTAGCTCTTGTAGTAAATGGTAAGGATATGAAACCTATTGGAAGGGTCCAAAATAATTTTATTAACTTAAAAAAGGCATGTTACCCTCTTTTAATGAAAAAAACACCTAATCACTCATCTTCAAGGAGGCTCCATGCATTGGATCAATGTTAAATATAGTAAATTCCATATTGGGACAAGTTATTGGAGAAGTATTAACCTATGATTTATGAGAGGAAGATCAAAAATTTCAATAATGAAGCTGATAATGTGTGTGTGTGTGTGTGTGTGTGTGTGTGTGTGTGTGTGTGTGTGTGTGTGTGTGTGTGTGTGTGTGTGAAATAATATGTATAAGGTTATTTGATACATATTAGAGGTGAAAGTGATTTTATATTCTTGTAATGTTGTACATAAGATAGTGTTGAGCAATGAAAGAGGCCTAGTTGACTTTAATGTCATGTTAAAGTAAAAAAATATATTGTTTATGTATTTTAGTTTTTAATATACATGTTAAAAATTATCTTCAAACAAGTTTTTATTACCAAGACATGAAACAAAACTTTTATTGATAGTCTACCTATAAGGAGAGTTTTGAATAAAAGGAAATTGACCTTTATTATAACCAAACAAGATATGGATTATATGTTTATTGTGTTTAGCTTATTATTTATTAGGTAAAAAGGATCCATTTCATTTTAATCCATTTCATTTTAATAATATTATTTATTTTTTACTACTTCAATTGAGTGAAACCTACAAGAAACTTTGTTTATGTACATAAACAGTCAACATAGTCACTTATTTCATGTATACATTAATGCATGTTTTGAGATTGAGGGTTTGTATGTTTTCATAAAATAATTGGTGTGTGAAAAATACTTATATGATTTTTCTATGGAAAATATTAGTTACTATTCTAAACTACATGTATATACAAAATACAAAACATGTCAAACCCTATTGTGACACAATCAAACAAAGTGATCAAAGGAGTCTTTTAAAAATATCATTTCAGTGTTTTGGAAGAAAATAATGTGATAGAGAGTATCCAAATGATTTTATAAATTCTATTGAATACTATTAATACAATAGAGATCAATATACAACTCAAGACCTTCTATGAAGATGTACACAGTCCTGTGTAGCTTCTAGATTAGTATAAATTTGTAAGTTTGACCCTTTTTATGGATTGTTCATACCATTCAACCAATTGGAAAAGTCAGATATTTATAGGTCAGAAATTGTATAGGTCTTATTTTTTTTGGATAACCCCTTTAACTCAAAATAATTCATTTTTTAGCCTCTTATGCTATCTCAGACATGTAGAACCCTAAGTTAGGGTTTCAATTTGGAATCTTGATTATCATACATTTCCACCATCCAAAGTTCTTGAAATTTTGTCATCTAAGATTTTTTTATGTAATTTATATGTTAAAGAAAAATAAGAGAACTATAATCATGAAATAATTTTTATGATCTTATCTATAACAAAATGTATCAAGACTATCAAAGATAATGATCAAGGTACATGTACAACATGTAAGATGAGTTTTCCTTAAAAATAAAACTTGAAATTTATTGAGTAGATTAAAGAGGATAAATGGTATATATAATGGTAATTTATTTTGTATGTATTATCCATATTTATGTCTAAATAGGGTTATTAGGAAAAGAGTCCTTCAAAGAAGAAAGTGCGATGTAGTTAAGAATCTAGATAAGGAGATTGAGCATGGTGATTAAGGGTGTGAAGGAGATATAAATGAGAATTTGGATGGACATGTGAAACATATTGAGAAGATATAAACCATTTTATCATTCTTTATGTATTTATGCCTAAGTACTTTTATCAAGTAATGAGTTAAGTGTGCAAAAAGAAGGGAGAGTGAAGTAGTGAGGAAAATAATGAATTTAAGGATGGCATTGGAGAAGGTGATTTTTTGGAGTTTAGGTGTAATTATGATTATTTATAAGTAAATTAAAAATAATAATACTATATTTATGAAATAAGCTTTATGATTTTAACTATAACAACATGTATCAAGACTGTCAAAGAGAATGATCAAGGAACATGTACAATAAGTAATATTATAGATAAAAATGCATTCAAGAGAGAAATAAAATACATGTTTAATATGAAATAAGGTTATAAGAATAATAATCTACATCAATTGGTATCATAGTAGGTAATCTACTTGAATAATTTATGTTTTTGAGTATGAAAGGTTGCTATTGGGTATTATTGAAAATTGGTGATTAAGATTGTAGTTATACAATAAGAGAGGTAGGTAGATTTTTGGAACCTATAAATTAAAATATTTGTGTGGACATAAATCCATAACTAATTATAATATTCTAATATATAAATAAATCCTTTGTAATATCAAAATTCAAGCTTAAGGAGAGCTTAGAGAAGAAAATAATAGTCCTAGGCAAAGGACTAGAAGGAAAAGAGATCCAGGTGAGGTCCTAAGAGGAAATTAGGTTAAATTTTTTAAGGAGAGGTAGGTCCAAGTGAGGAATAAAGAATAAATATAAGGTAATATTAAAGATAAAATAAAGAGAGAGATGAAAGGCTTAGATAATGAAATTTTACATAAAAAAAGTTTATGAATTTTTTTTGAAGGAGACAGACATGGAGAAGGAAATAACTGAGTTGAGAAAAATATTGGTAGTTATAGATTAAGTCTTGGATGAGAAAATTTAAATATTTTAGGTATGAATAAATAAAATAATTTATTGTCCTTTTAGAGATCTTATGGAAAATAAAATAAGACAACAAGAAGCTATCCAGTTGATAAAATAAGTAAGGGTATTGGTAAAACAACCTATAGAGTAGAAGAAATAGTTAATCAAGCCTATAATTTTTCAATATAACTATGAATTATCATATGTGACTGAAATAATAGAGTATAATGAAGGAAAATCCCAAATTTAGTCATGAATCTTGAAGGTTTGAAGAAAGAAAACATGAGCATCATGATTATGATGAATAAAAAGAAGTTGATTAGATAACAGTATATGGGAATATAGTGATTCATTATCCTAAGAGTGGAGAAATTCTTGGTGAATAATAATGATATCTCATTGAAGGTATAAAATAGATATATTTAAGACAAGGAAACATTGAAGAGAACAAACAAACTCAAAATATTGTTATTAATAATATTTTTGATGAATATATTTATTTGCTAACTGATGAAGATGTTTTTTTATCAAGATAAAATTGAGGTAATGGATAAATTCATATAAAACACAAATTAAGATGAAAAACTTAAAGTTATTATGGAATATGATATGCATTTGGATGATCTGACAATAAATGAAGATGAAGTTCAAGAAAATGTTGAAATACAAATTATAGAGTCTTTTGAAGATGAAGGCAAAGTTGAAAAAGAAGATATAACATTGTATGCAATAGAAAATGATATGTTTGGAAAATAAACCAAGTAGGATACATATTTTTTGGACCTCATAGAAGTGAAGGAAGACCTCTTAGTAGCTAAAAGGAAGTGAATAAAAATGATATGCCAAGATAAAGAATCAAAATTTGAAGAACAAGAACCAAGAAAGATGATAGCAAAAGAGCCAATATTGTCTCCAATTTTTTAAAATTATTATATTTTTATTTTTGCATGTGTAGATATGATGAAGTATGTAATCAAGGAGATAGAGTCTTTCTTCATGGACTTAAACCAATAAGATGAAATGAAGGTTGAGTTAAATGGGCTCATTAAGAAAGAGGAAAAAGATAAAGGTAAAATCAAGCATGAATATGGGGATAAAGTAATAAAATATAGGAAAAGCTTTAAGAAGGATCAATAATTTCGTTTGAGTAAAAGATTAAATACTCTCCTACACAGTGAGTTTTGTGCAGGAGTATTAGATGAATACTAATATAAGTTTGTAAATATGTCAATGTGATGTCATGAGTCTTATAAGGTCTTAGAGATTCTTGTGAGAGTCAATAATAATTTTTAGATAATTATCATTTTAAAATTAGTCTAGTATGGATTTTCCCTCCAAAAACCTTTATTCAAATATTCAAATAAGTCTATTAAGTATTTTAAGGTCTTGTAGTGAATGGTAAGGGTTAATACCTCTTAGAAGGGATGAGAAATGAGTGTAATACATTTTAAAAGGTATTTTACCATATTATAACTTAATAAAAACCTAATCACTTATTTTAGAGGAGGATCCATGCATTGGAGAAATGCTAAAGATAGTAAATTCCATATTGGGATAAGTTAGTGTAGAAGTTTTAGCCAATGATTTAGGAGAGGAAGATACAAAATTTCAGCAATGAAACTGATAATATTATTATTATTATATATATATATATATATATATATATATATATATATATATATATATATTGAATAATTTATTGAAGGTTATTTTTTATAGAGTAGAGGTGAAGGAGGCATTCTAGGAATGTAATGTTGTAAATATGTAATGTTAAGAAATAATAGAAGCTTAGTTTGATTTAAAGTCATGCTATAGTAACAAAGTATATTTTTTATGTATTTTAAAGATTATTATACATGATTTAAATGATCTTCAGAAGAGTTTTGATTTCCAAGACATGAAAGAAAACTTTTATTGATATCTTGTGTATGTAGAGTTTTGAATTCAAGGAAACTCACCTTTATTATAACCAAATAAGGTATGGATGATATATTTATTGTGTTTACCATATTATTTATTATGTAAAAGGGATATAATTAATTTGAATAATAGTATTTCCTGGTTCTAATTTCAATTGAATGAGACCTACATGAAACTCTATTTCTGTACATAAACAATCAACATAGTCACTTGTTTCATGTATACATTAATCCATGTTTTGATATTCAAGATTGGTATGTTTTCATAAGATAATTAGTGTGTAATACATAGTTATTTTTATATTCTCCATTTAAAATATTATATATTATTCTAACCTATAGTTTGTATATGCAAACTACAAAACTTGTCAAAACATGTTGTGATACAATCAAACAAAGTGATCAAAGGAATCTTTTAAAATCTTAGTTTGGTGTTTTATAAGATAAGAATGTCATAGAGAGTCTCAATGGGATGTTATAAACTATGTTTAATACTCAAAATATATTACATATCAATATCCAACTCAAGACCTTCCATGAAGATGCACATAGTCTTGTGTAGCTTCTAGATTACTAAAAAATCATAAATTTGGCCCATTTTGTGAAATTTTAATACCATTATACCAATTGCTAAAGTTGAATACTATTTTTTAAGACCTT
>JARHVA010006384.1:785000-835000 GCA_037957365.1 Torreya grandis | reverse complement strand
TTCACCTATCACATATCCTAATGAAAGACATAATTTCATTATTTTTTTATGTAATCCATTATGTATCATCCTTGGTAATGTATTATCTTCTCAATGCTTCCCGAAAATGATAAAATCTCTTCCTTCATTTCTCTCTTTTATTGGTAAAATAACCTTCTCTTTATGCTCAAACCTATAACTTGAACATTTTATCCTAAAAAAAGTCAATATTCAAACCTATGATATTAAATTTTCTTAAATTCCACTCCCAAGTGAATTCTTGAGATATATGATGATCATAACCCATAATTTGGTCCATAAAAGTGGTTAGTCTACCATATTTTAAGATTATTCATATGGTAGTTTATTTCCTAGTACTATCTGACACCATGGGCACAACTATAGACCTATCACCACCCATGTCTAAGGTAATACATAACATAAACAATCACTTATTCTAATTATTACTCAATAAATGAATTAACTAGATAGAGAATTACATAATAGTAAAAGCATATGCATAGATATTGAAAAATTACACATGGGGGCATTATATGGTTCACATGAAAAAATATTATCCATCATAAGAGTTTGAAGTTGGAATGATTTAAGATGATATAAAGGTCATTTATAATCAATATAATTAAGGATAAAATTGAAACATAATGATTCCAAATAATGACCTTGTCTAGGGCAATAAATGTTGAGGGGAATATGATCTCCCAAAAATAATTACTCCATTTTTTTACCAAGAAATTCCATTTAAGGGAATATTATAAACAACCCATTTATATAACCATATAAAAATGTATTATGTATCAAACATTATTAAAATTAAGGGAAGAAAACCTAGGGTTATCTTCATAAAATAGATGTAATGCTACTTTATGGTATTATTGGGAATCTTTTTTATTCTTTACTTTATCAAAAATAATCCCTTAGTTGGTAAGCCAGTCAACCAATTTGTTGCCTTCCATGTACACATGTTATTAAAAATTACTCAAAGGATCTCTAAAAGTTTATAGCATTAGATATTAGATGTGGAATAGTCTAATTTCATGGTATTTTATTTAACATATAATTAATGATCTTAAGGTAGTCTCTTTCAATCACTAAATTAGTAGCCTTAATGTCTCTTAAAACCTATATGCCTCATAAGAAATATTTAGCTAATGCTATGTGATTTATCTATGTACCCATATTTATAACATAAACCATTAATAAACGACCTCTTCATCTCTAATCAATCCTATTCCTACCTTCGAAGTACTGTTTGAGGGCCCATATAAATTTAAATTGCACTATCCTAAGGGAAGACATGACCATTTGACTTGATTCCTATCAATATTTCCTTGAATAGTATTATTGTTTATATATTTTGAGAATTATAATTTTCATGAAAATTGTGTTTTGAATCTAATATTGTGTCATTATTATTTTTTTATTATCGATAAGTTCTAAATGATAATATTTATGATTCTTGTGACAACACCATGAATATTGTTTCTTTTGTTCTAAAAGATGAAATTAAAAAATTTCCATCATAAGCCTAAAGAGTATGAGGAAGATCTATTTTTAATATTTTTTTGATACATTTTATAATTAAATGAGGTTTCCATTAGATAACAAGATCTGAGATGATAACTAAAAAAACCTAGGAAAGATCAAATTTGGAGAGGATGTAAGTAAATATATGATAAGGAAATGGGAAGTTCAAAATAATATGGGACACATATTCACCATCCAATTCAAAAAAAACATATATGTTTGGAATATATATACCTCTCCTTATCAAATTTTCAATAGTCATAACTTTGTTCTAGAAAACCATCCAAAAGAAGAAATTAAACTTACTGAAGATGTCCTTGTTCTAGATAAGATATATATCCTAATTTTTAATGTTAGCATTTAAAGTAGTAATATATCTTAATTTGACACTATACAAAACATAATTATAAATATCCTAAATAATATCATCCTCTCTACTAAGTTGACTAATATTAACTCTTTTGAGGAGGTCATTCAAGTTGTAGACACTAATAATATCTTTTCGAAGGATAGAATCAATATAGAGGCTTTTTTAAACTTTCCTAATAGACCTCTCACCAAAAATTCTCTTAAAATAAGGATAAATTTTATCCAAAGGGTTAATAAAATAAAAGGTATGGTAAATAATCCAAGAAAAATACCAGAGTAAAAACTATTCACCATTTCCAACATTCCACTTGCATCCTTTCTAGAAAAGGTTTCTATTGTTGGAAGTTATCCTATATTCTCATATGGAAAATTTTATTTTTTCCTCAAATTATATCCTACTCATCTTAATATTTATCCTCATAAATATTATAATAATTATATTTTTGGACTCATAATATCCATTCCATTAAGTATAATATTTCAAATCATAGGTCAAATTGATGCCAAACCCTTCACACATTTCTAGTAGCATATTTTCTCTAAGGCACATAGAATTATCAACAAATATTTTTATAGGCATATCAAACCATACAATTAAATTATTATGTGAGAAATACATCACCCCTTTATGAGTTTCATTTATATATGTGACAACTTCAAACAATTTTTTGAAGTAACTAGTGGAAACCAAAATCCACCCACAACCAGGGCTAGATATGCCATTTATTTCACCAATGGAATATTTTTCACATTGATGGAATTGAACCTCCATAATCATAGGTTTAATGTGGGGACCCCCTGACCATTTCATTATCGTAACAATTACCTAACATGAATCACATATCTCACCATTTTAGAAATAAATTTTAATAATGAGGGTCACCAATAAATGGTTTTGATGATATTTTATTATATTATTTTTCTTGTTTAATAACCTCTACAAAACTAATTATGAGATTAATTAATAAATTTGGAAGCTTCATATTCATTAATGCACGTCATGAGAATTCCTTCAAAGTTCCTCTAGGAAAATTATTTTTTTGGCTAGCCCATATTTTGGGGCATCTAACATGGGAGTAATTCACTATGATTCTTTTTATTCGAGGGGAAAATTATATTCTTAAAATAATATATAGTTTTTGTTTACCAAATTGAATCACTGAATTTTTCATTATCCACATAAATAACCCCATCTAATCTATTCAACTCAATGACTTCATGATTTGACATTTCCATTAATTTATATAGTATATACCCCCTCATGATTATGGTAGTGTGTACATATAACTAAAAATATTTTAGATTATTCACACATATTGACATTTTCCTTACATTTCCAATAGGGTAAAAATATTCATGACTGTGGTTTGGGGAATCAATTCCTTTACTATGAAACTAAGAATATAAAACATAAATACTTTCATATTCTTAACCTGTGTGAACACTTACTTTTTCATTATAATAAGTTTTATCTCATTATTTTTAAATTTTTTTCTATAAATTTTTATGTGTTGTTCAATCCCCTCTAGTTTATTCTATACTAAGATAAATGCTAATGTATGCATGAAAACAATGGAAAGTATCTAAAACTATATTTTTTAGTTTGGAAATTCTAACACAGGGGCATAATTAAGGGATTACTTGATGTAAATGATTTACTAGTTACCATTATCACTCCACTAAATGGTCTAATATTTTCTATCATATTTATCATCAAGATTATAATCTTTACAAAAGTGGGAAAAAGGTCTAAATTTTTTAATCTAACTAAAATCTGATTATATACCTTTTTAGAGTGCATAATGGTAATTATATCAAGTAATTTTACTTTATTTTGGCTAATTATAATTCCTTTTTAAATAATGTGTCCCAATATCTCTCCCATTTCCAAACAAAAAAATCATTTTTAGAATTAAGAGCTATCCCATACTTTATACAAATCTAATAAACTATTTCAAGGTCTTTTATTTGGTCTAATCTCTTTTTTGAAAAGACTAGAATATTTCCTTGAAATACTACTATAATTCATTCATCAGATGAGAGAATGAATAATCCATTTCAATTTGGAGCATAGCTTGAGTGTGCATGAGCCCAAATGGAATTATATAACACACATAGGTCTCCCAAGATGTTATGAATCTTGTCTTGTGTATTTTTTAAAATTTAAAAACAACATATTTGTAACCAAAGAAACCATCTAAAATTGACATTAATTATTATTCAAATAGCTTTTGCATTAGGTGATTTATCTTATGTAGTGGTTAATTATCCTTTAGATACATCTTATTTAACATTTTGAAGTATAAACACAACCTTCCATAATTATTCTTATTTTTAACTAAAATAAAGTTTTCAACACCATTTATGTTGATTAATCATACCTTTCTTAAATTTCATTACTTATTATTCCATATTTGTCACAAAATTGAAATTCATGGACCTCTAATTCTGAATGAAATGTTTTTTTTAGTTGTAAAGGGATAAAAGGTTATCACACATAGTTTTTATATGATTTCAATTCATCAAATGACCATGTTAGGTAGTCACTTTATATTATCAACATTTTGATGACACATTTAGAATCATCATCTTTAAATAAATTTTCAAGGATAAATAGTTTAGGAATAGTTGTCATTCCCAATTGATGTCTATAGTGTCTTAGCTAGAATAGTCATATGCTTAATTCAATCAAAATTTTAAATGCTCATTATAGATTCAATAAGTCCATTTGGATTATGTTATTATTCAATTTAATTACATATTAACCAAAGATAAATTATTTTTAATTCACATTTCTCAATGTAATTCTCTAAAGCAATTACTTGATCATAAAATTTATTTGTAGAGTTCATAAAACTAATAATTTTATTGTCATCCTCAAACACCTACCAATGATTGATATTTTTAGGGGTAGATGGTATCACCAATAGTTTTGTTACAACATATTTTTTATATCAAGGATTACTCAAGCCTACAATACTTTATAAAAATATTTGAGAGAAAAAAAATTTATTAAAAGTGTGATTAGGACCATAACTATGTCATGTCAAACATAGGTACTTAACCAAGGTTAAAAAATCTTAATGGATTTTATTAGGAAATGTAACTTATAAAATTTTTGCATGTATTGGAGTGGATCAGTGTACTCAATGTAAACTCAGAAAATATAATATGAATATTCTACCTTTTGGTTATTCCTAATAGGACCATTTGAAAACACTTAACATTGTATGATACCCTGAGACCAATATTAAAAAAAGTCTTCATGCAATTCCAATAAGAAAAACTTGATATACAAAACAAACTAGTCAACGCGTATCTAAGGTTACAAGTTCTGTTTGATTAAGAAGTGCTTTGAAATAATCAATAGAATAATCATCATACTACATTCTCTAAAGTATTAATTTTTATTAAATGATGACATCATTAAGAATATTACTTCATTAAATATTTCCAAAATCAATACAATAGAATTTATTTGAAGAATATTAATCTTATTGGTTGTGAGTAGGCTATTACATCCAACTAGTGATACATGCTTAAGTTATTTATCACGATCTCTACATATAGGATCACTACATAATATATTTACTATACATACCAAAGTTATTAATTTTAGATATAAAATATATTAATGCTATCACTCAATATCATCTAATTAATTAAGAGATGATAGATTGTTAGTGAATCTTATTGTTGATAAGCATTACCACCTAAGTGGTGGTATCATAAATATGAATCATATCTCATTATTCTCAATTGATTAGTTAGAACCAAATAGAGATCATAATAAAAATATAACTTAACCATAATGTAGGTATAAAAAAATATGTATTTATTATATATTCCATGTTGTCATATGGTTTCAATTCAAATGCTCATTTATGATGATAGACAAAAAGGATTGAAAAAATTTAAAAATGGTATGTAGTCATATAAAATGTCATTTTAGTGATACGAGTGTCACTTGAGACCACATTTTTCTACCTTAGATCTAATAACTATATTAATTCATATCTTGATCATTTTATGGACATTATGTGAGTCTAACCTATTCCTAGATACACCAAAATCAGCATTAAAATGATAGGGAATCTAGAACAACAAACTATGATTCCACTTGTCAAGATCTTGCTCCTCAATAAGAGCACAATATGATTACCTTGTATAAACAACTAAACACAGAATTATACCAAAATTAACAAGTAACGAGAATTCACAAATAGCACAGAATATGAGAGACAATACACAATCTTGTATTAATACTCATCCAGAAAGAAAATACAATAAAAAAGATGCCACTTCTTCTTCCACCTCTGTGAGGCTTCCCACACACCTCAAGGGCTCCCAATAATTCTTAATCAAGAGTTCACTCTCCTACCAAAAATAGTCCCAACACACAACTCAAACACAGAGTTTGTGTTCACCTCCAACTAGTCAGTAATAACCCTACCAGTACACAAGTACTCAAAGTACTTCAAGTAGATCTCCCATGAACTTGCAACAACCTAAAACTCAAATGATCTTACTTACACCTATAGAACTTCTCCCTGATCTTGCAACAACCTGTAGATCAACTTGTTCTTACAATTGGAAGGATCTACCTTGCCTTCCTCTATTACTCATGATTACAATACATGCCAATGGGTCTATAAATAGATACCATACTAGACAATAACTTAGAATTATAATTTACAATAATTAGACACATAGCTCAAGACTCAAAATAGCCTTTACATGCAAACAATTGATTCAACAATCTAACTATTCATGCAACGAGTAGTTCTGGAACTACACAAGCGATCGACATTGGTCCCTATCTGTTTGGAGGTGACTGACGTCAGCCGATTCCTGACCGATGTTGGTTTCCCTTCTGTTCACCCCTGACTGACGTCGGTTCTACTACCAATGCTAGTATCCCTAAAACTCAGCAACCTCCTCCATGTTTGCATCTAGTGAAGATTTTAGCTCCACAACCTAACAATCTCCCACTTAGAGATAAATAGCTACACCTGTACCTGTACCTGTACATCATCTAGTTTGTTCCCTAGATTTGTATCCCTCTTCAAGATCACTCTTGAAGACCAACCACCATAAATCCTATGGTGCACCTCCTGTCATCCAAATCACCTGCCACATCCGCTTCTACAAACCCATGTAGAAAAGAACTTGACCCTGCATAGCATGTGCACCTGTTGGTGGTCCCTCTCAGATATCTGAGAATCCAATGAACTGCCCTCTAGTGCTTCTTTCCTGGATTGGATCTAAACTTGCTAACAACTCCCACTACTTGGAAATTCTCAGGTCTAGTGCATACCATGCACTTAACCTCATTATGTGAATCAGGACACTGTTCATGGAAATATCTAAGCATCGGTGTGCTAACCAGTTTCACACAATCATCTGGAGACAAAATCAACCTGTGACCTTCCATGTCCCTAGAACACACTGATGCCAAATAATCTTGCTACTCCCAAATTCCTCATGACACACCTCTGAGCTAACTTTATCTTTAGTTCAACAACTCCCTATATGTGTAACCCTACAACAAGCACATAATATAGTAATAGGATAATGTAGCTAATATTATCTAACATGGTAAAGAGAAACACAATGGTCAAACCTCCATTGTCCTGTAGCTTACTCAAGACCATATACCCTGGCCTTCCATCTCACATGTCCATTCTCACTCTTCTTTATCCTTGAAAATCCATTTGTCTCTTAGTGCTTTCTTTCAGCTAGCAACTCCACCAAAAACTCTCATTTGGTTCTTCTTCAAGGAATCACATTCCTCATCCATGCCAAGCTCCCACTGTTTCCTGGATCTACCTGCTCCACTTCTTTAATAACTTCCAGGTTATTTACCATCAATAAGCAACAAGTAGTGTAAAGAAGGGAAATGATGAATTTGAGGCTTACTTACCCTTTCAGTCCTCCATATAGGTGTTTGAGACTCCTTGACAGCTCCCTGTCCACCCAAAATCTGTCTCAATGACCGATGCTGATCACATTTCAGTCTGCACTTGATCGACGTCGGTTCCATGCGACTACCTCATCACCGATGTTAGTTGCCCCTGACCGATGCTAGTGTTTATTTGTCTTGAGTCACTGATGTCAGGCTACACATAGCTGATGTTAGTCCCTGTCTAGATGCCAACGTCAGTTTTCTACCTGACGTCGGTCTCTGTGTTTTACTTGTGAGTGATGACCTTTACCTGCGAGCTCTTTTTGGATCAAAACCCTATCCAAATCAACCTTACTCTACTCAGAATTCTTCAACCCCTTGCACTAATCTCTATATGTCATCTTCTCCTTGAAAACCAAGGCTTTCTTATTCTTGTCACGAACATCATAATTCTCAAGAAATGTCACTTTCTTCCTTTGCTTACAAAAATCATGATCCATGCTTTTCAAATATGAAATCATACCCTTTGACTCAAGAACATGCATCCCCTTCTTATTCATGTGACCAAGCCTATTAAGCCACATCTTTGAATCTACAGCTGAAGTAGATAAACCAAAAGGAGAATCAATAATACAAGTAGATAGATAAAGTGTACCTACTTTCTTACCTCTTGCTACAACAAGTGCACCCTTGGTAACCTTCCAAGAGTCCACTGTGAGAGTTACTATGTAACCCTCATCACCCAACTTTCTAAAAGAAATCAAATTTTGATTTAGGACTAGGACATGCATGACCTCCTTCAACACCCATGTGTTACCCGTCTGCAATTTTAGCTTCACTTTCCCTTTGCCAACCACTTGACAAGGCTTACCATCCCCTAAATAAATTTCTCCAATGTCTCCTTGGACATATTCATGAAAAAATTCCCTATTTGGGGATGCATGGAAAGAGGCACCAGAATCTAAAACCCAAGCTTCTACTTTATCCAAGGAACATACCAGAGCATCCTGTGCAACAACATCCACAACATCTTCTTCTTCATGTCCTTCATGCTGATCTTCATTTGACCTGCAATCTTTCTTTACATGCCCTTGCTTTCCACATTTCTAGCAAGTTATTTTGCCATACCTGGACTTGGATCTCCTACCTATCTTGGACCTTGATCTCCCATGCTCGATCTTCTCTCTTTTCCTTCCCTTGCTTTCAACACTCAAAGCATTCCTTAATGATTCACCTGTGCTTTTCCTTCGAATTTGTTCATTCAAGATTACACTCACAACATCATCCACTTTTAAGATCTTTAAGGCAGATGCAGTATTACTAACTGCCATTACCAAACACTCTCAACTTTCAGGTAATGAGCATAAGATTAAGAGAACCTTAATTTCATCATCAAAAGCAATATTGACTGAATTTAACCAGTTTACCGAACCATGGAAATCACTAAGATGACTATGTACAGATCCACCTTACAACATTTACAAATTAAATAATTGCTTCATAAGAAATACCTTATTCGAAGCTGAGGGTTTTTCATATAAATTTACCAAAGATTCCATCAACTCTAACATTGTCTTAGCCTGTGATAAGTTGGAAATCACAGACAATGCAAGGCTCAACCTTAAAGTTCCCAGAGCCTTCCGATCAAGAACATTCCATTCTTCATCCTTCATATCTAGGGGCTTGCATGCAACCCCACCCAACCGTAAGTACAAATCTTTTTGATACAGATAATTTTTTATCCGCATCCTTCATAATTGATAGTTATTGCTATTAAACTTCTCCATTCGTAGCTTACTTTATTCTGCCATTGCTATACTCCCACTCAATCAAAAACCCCTGTGGGTGACCTGTAATCAACAAACACTAACCAGATCTAATACAACCTGTTAGTAACGCAACCAAAAGCTCTAATACCAATTGATGGGGAATCTAGAATAACAAACTATGATTCCACTGGTAAAGATCTTGCTCCTCAATAAGAGCAAAATATGATTACCTTGTATAAGTAACTAAACATGGAATCATACAAAAATTCAGAAAAAACTAGAATTCACAAATAGCATAGAATATGAGAGACGATACACAATCTTGTATTAATACTCATCCAGAAAGAAAATACAATAAAGAATATGCCACTTCTTCTTCCACCTCTATGAGGCTTCCCACACACCTCAAGGTCTCCCAATAATTCTCAATCAAGATTTCACTCTCCTACCAAAAATGGTTCCAACACACAACTCAAACATAGAGTTGGTGTTCACCTCCAACCAGTCAATAATAACCCTGCCAGTACATAAGTACTCAAAGTACTTCAAGTAGACCTCCCATGAACTTGCAACATCCTGTAACTCAAATGATCTTACTTACACCTGTAGAACTTCTCCCTGATCTTACAACAACCTGCAGATCAACCTGTTCTTACAATTGGAAGGATCTACCTTGCCTTCCTCTATTGCTCATGATTACAATACATGCCAATGGGTCTATAAATAGATCCCATACTAAACAATAACTTAGACTTCTAATTTACAATAATTAGACACATAGCTCAAGACTCAAAATAGCCTTTACATGCAAACAATCAGTTCAACAAAGTAATTGTTCATGCAACGAGCAGATCTAGAACCGCATAGGCAACTGACATCAGTCCCTATCTGTCTGAAGGTGACCGATGTCAGCTGATTCCTAACCAATGTTGGTTGCCCTTTTGTTCACCCCTAACTGACGTCAGTTGCACTGCCAATGTCAGTATCCCTAGAACTTAGCAACCTCCTCCATTTTTGCATATAGTGAAGCTTTTAGCTCCACAACCTAACAATCTCCAACTTGGAGATAAATAGCTACACCTGTACCTGTACCTATACATCATCTAGTTTATTCCCTGGCTTTGTATCCCTCTTCAAGATCACTCTTGTAGACCAACCACCACAAATCCTATGGTGCACCTCCTATCATCCAAATCACCTACCACATCCGCATCTACAAACCCATGTAGAAAAGAACTTGACCCTGCATAACATGTGCAACTGCTGTTGGTCCCTCTCAGATATCTGAGAATCCACTAAACTTCCATCTAGTGCTTCTTTCCCAGATTGGCTCCAAACTTGGTGACAACTCATACTGCTTGGGAAATCTCAGGTCTAGTACATACCATGAACTTAACCTCATTGTGTGAATTAGGACACTATTTATAGAACTATCTAACCATCAGTGTGCTAACCAATTTCACACAATCATCTGGAGACAAAATCAACCTGTGACCTTCCATGTCCCTAAAACACACTCATGCCAAATAATCTTGCTGCTCCCAGATTCCTCATGACACACCTTTGAATTAACTTTACCTTTAGTTCAACAACTCCCTATATGTGTAACACTACAATAAGCACACAATATAGTAATAGAATAATGTAGCTAATATTATCCAACCTGGTGAAGAGAAACACAATGGTCAAACCTCCATTATCCTATAGCTTACTCAAGACCATATACCCTGGCCTTCCATCTCACGTGTCCATTCTCACTCTTCTTTATCCTTGAAAATCCATTCATCTCTCAGTGCTTTCTTCTAGGTAGCAACTCCACCAAAAACTCCCATTTGGTTCTTCTCCAAGGAATCACATTTCTCATCCATGCCAAGCTCCCATTATTTCCTAGATCTACCTACTCTGCTTCTTTAATAACTTCCTATTTCTTAACCATCAGTGAGCAACAAGTAGTGTAAAGAAGGGAAATGATGAATTTGAGGCTTACTTACCCTTTCAGTCCTCCATATGGGTGTTTGAGACACCTTGACAGCTCGCTAGCCACCCAAAATCTATCTCACTGACTGATGTTGGTCACATCTCAGTCTGCACTTGACCGATGTCGGTTCCATGCGACTACCTCATCACCAATGTTAGTTGTCCCTGACTGATGCCAGTGTTTATATGTCTTGAGTCACCAATGTCAGGCTACACATAGCTGATGTCGGTCCCTGTCTGGATGCCGACGTCATTTTTCTAACCAACGTCGGTCTCTGTGTTTTACTTGTGAGTGATGACCTTTACCCATGAGCTCCTTTTGGATCAAAACCCTGTCCAAATCAACCTTGATTTGCTCAAAATTCTTTAGCCCCTTGCACTGATCTCTGTCCATCATCTTCTCCTTGAAAACCAAGGCTTTCCTTTTCTTTTCATGAACATCAGATTTCTCAAGAAACGTCACTTTCTTCCTTTGTTGACAGAAATAATGATCGATGCTTTTCAAATCTGAAAGCATACCCTTTAACTCAAGAACATGCATCCCCTTCTTATTCATGTGACCAAGCCTATTAAGCCACATCTTCAAATCTATAGCTGTAGTAGATAAACCAAAAGGAGAATCTGTAATACAAGTAGATAGATAAAGCATACCTACTTTCTTACCTCTTGCTACAACAAGTTCACCCTTGGTAACCTTCTAAGAGTCTGATGTGAGAGTTATTGTGTAACCCTCATCACCCAACTTTCCAATAGAAATCAAATTTTGCTTTAGGACTGGGACATGCATGACCTCCTTCAACACCCATGTGTTGATTGTCTGCAATTTCAGCTTCACTTTCCCTTTGCCAACCATTTGACAAGGCTTACCATCCCCTAAATAAATTTCTCCAAAGTCTCCTTGGACATATTCATGAAAAAATTCCCTATTTGGGGATGCATGGAAAGAGGCACCAGAATCTAAAATCCAAGATTCTACTTTATCCAAGGAACATACCAGAGCATCCTATGTAATAACATCTACAACATCTGCTCCTTCATGTCCTTCATGTTGATCTTCATCTGACCTGCAATCTCTCTTTACATGCCCTTACTTTCCACATTTCCATTAGGTTATTTTGTAATACCTGGACTTGGATCTCCTGCCTATCTTGGACCTTGATCTCCCATGCTTGATCTTCTCTCTTTACCTTCCCCTACTTTCAACACTCGAAGCATTCCCTGATGATTCACCTGTGATTTTTCTGTGAATTTATTCATTCATATTACACTCACACCATCATCCACTTTTAAGATCTTTGAAGCAGATGCAGTATTAGTAACTGCCATTACCAAACTCTCCCAACTTTCAGGTAATGAGCATAAGATTAGGAGAGCCTTAATTTTATCATCAAAAACAATATTGACTAAATTTAACTAGTTTACCAAACCATGGAAATCACTAAGATGACTATGTATAGATCCACCTTCCAACATTTTCAAATTAAATAATTGGTTCATAAGAAATACCTTATTTGAAGCTGAGCATTTTTCATATAAATTTGCCAAAGATTCCATCAACTCTATCATTGTCTTAGCCTGTGATAAGTTGGAAATCATAGATGATGCAAGGTTCAACCTTAAAGTTCCTAGAGCCTTCTGATCAAGAACATTTCATTCTTCATCATTCATATCCAGGGGCTTGCATGCAACCCCACCCAATGGTAAGTACAAATATTTCTAATATAGATAATCTTCTATCTGCATCCTCTATAATTGATAGTTCTTGCCATTAAACTTCTCCATTCGTAGCTTAATTTTTTCTACCATTGCTACACTCCCACTCAAACAAAAACCCCTATGAGTGACCTGTAATCAACAAACACTAACTAGATCTGATACAACCTGTTAGTAACCCAACCAAAAGATTTGATACCAATTGATGGGGTATCTAGAACAACAAACTACGATTCCACTTGTCAGGATCTTGCTCCTCAATAAGAGTACAATATGATTACTTTGTATAAGCAACTAAACATAGAATTATACCAAAATTAACAAGTAACTAGAATTCACAAATAACACAAAATATGAGAGACAATACACAATCATGTATTAATACTCATCCAAAAAGAAAATACAATAATGAAGATGCCATTTCTTCTTCCACCTCTGTGAGGCTTCCCACACACCTCAAGGGCTCCCAGTAATTCTCAATCAAGAGTTCACTCTCCTACCAAAAATGGTCCCAACACACAACTCAAACACAGAGTTGGTGTTCACCTCCAACCAATTAGTAATAACCCTGCCAATACACAAGTACTCAAAGTAATTCAAGTAGATCTCCCATGAACTTGAAACAACCTACAACTCAAATGATCTTACTTACAACTATAGAACTTCTCCCTGATCTTGTAATAACCTATAGATCAACCTATTCTTACAATTTGAAGGATCTACCTTGCCTTCCTCTATTGCTCATGATTAAAATACATGCCAATGGGTCTATAAATAGATCCCATACTAAACAATAACTTAAACTTCTAATTTAAAATCATTAGACATGCAACGCAAGACTTAAAATAGCCTTTACATTTAAATCATCGGTTCAACAAACTAACTTTTCATGCAATGAGTAGTTCTGGAACTGCACTGGCGACCGACGTCGGTCCCTATCTATCTAGAGGTGACTGACATCAGTCGATTCTTGATCGATGTCGGTTTCCCTTCTCTTCACCCCTGATTGATGTTGGTTGCACTACCAATGCTAGTACCCTTGGAACTCAACAACCTCCTCCATGTTTGCATATAGTGAAGCTTTTAGCTCCACAACCTAACAATCTCCCACTTGGAGATAAATAGCTACACCTATACTTGTAAATCATCTAGTTTGTTCCCTGGCTTTGTATCCCTCTTCAAGATCACTCTTGAAGACCAACCACCACAAATCCTATGGTGCACCTCCTGTCATCCAAATCACCTGCCACATCCACATCTACAAACCCATGTAGAAAAGAACTTGACCCTGCATAGCATGTTCACCTGCTGGTGGTCCCTCTCAGATATCTGAGAATCCAATGAACTACCCTCTAGTGCTTCTTTCCTGGATTGGCTCTAAACTTGCTAACAACTCCCACTACTTGGAAATTCTCAGGTCTAGTACATACCATGCACTTAACCTCATTATGTGAATCAGGACACTATTCATAGAACTATTTAACCATCAGCATGCTAACTGGTTTCACACAATCATCTGGAGACAAAATCAACCTATGACCTTCTGTGTCCCTAGAACACACTTATGCCAAAGAATCTTGCTACTCCCAGATTCCTCATGACACACCTCTAAACTAACTTTACCTTTAGTTTAGTAACTCCCTATATGTGTAACCCTACAATAAGCACACAGTACAGTAACAGGATAATATAGCTAATATTATCCAACTTGGTAAAGAGAAACACAATGGTCAAACCTCCATTGTCCTGTAGCTTACTCAAGACCATATACCCTGGCCTTGTGTCTCACGTGTCCATTCCCGCTCTTCTTTATCCTTCAAAATCCATTCATCTCTCAGTGCTTTCTTCCAGCTAGCAACTCCACCAAAAACTCCCATTTGGTTCTTCTCCAAGGAATCACATTCCTCATCCATGCCAAGCTCCCACTATTTCTTAGTTCTACATGCTCTGCTTCTTTAATAACTTCCTGGTTCTTGACCATCATTGAGCAACAAGTAGTGTAAAGAAGGGAAATGATGAATTTGAGGCTTACTTACCCTTTCAATCTGCCATATGGGTGTTTAAGACTCCTTGACAGCTCACTATCCACCCAAAATATATCATAGTGATCGATGCCAATCACATCTCAGTCTACACCAGACTGATGTCAATTCCATGTGATTACCTCATCACCGATGTCAGTTGCCCCTAATCAATGTCGGTGTTTATCTGTCCTGAGTCAGCGACATCGGGTTGCACATAGCCAATGTTGGTCCCTGTCTGGATGTTAATGTCAATTTTCTAACTGACATCGGTCTCTATATTTTACTTGTGAGTGATGACCTTTACCCGTGAGCTCCTTTTGGATCAAAACCCTATCCAAATCAACCTTGCTCTACTCAAAATTCTTCAACCCCTTATGTTGATCTCTGTTTGTCATCTTCTCCTTGAAAACCAAGGCTTTCCTATTCTTGTCACAAACATTAGATTTCTCAAGAAATGTCACTTTCCTCCTTTGCTTACAGAAATCATGATCCATGCTTTATAAATGTAAAAGCATACCCTTTGACTCAAGAACATGCATCCCCTTCTTATTCATGTGACCAAGCCTATTAAGCCACATCTTCAAATCTACAGCTGGAGTAGATAAACCAAAAGGAGAATTATTAATACAAGTAGATAGATAAAGCATACCTACTTTCTTACCTCTTGCTACAACAACTGCACCCTTGGTAACCTTCCAAGAGTATGGTGTGAGAGTTACTGTGCAACCCTCATCAACCAAATTTCCAATAGAAATCAAATTCTGCTTTAGGACTAGGACATGCATGACCTCCTTCAACACCCATGTGTTACCCATCTACAATTTCAGCTTCACTTTCCCTTTGCCAACCATTTGACAAGGCTTACCATCCCCTAAATAAATTTCTCCAAAGTCTCCCTAGACATATTCAGGAAAAAATTCCCTATTTGGGGATGCATGGAAAGAGGCACCAGAATCTAAAACCCAAGATTCTACTTTATCCAAGGAACATACTAGAGCATCTTGTGTAACAACATTTGCAACATATGCTTCTTCATGTCCTTCATGCTGATCTTCATCTGACTTGCAATCTCTCTTTACATGCCCTTGCTTTCCACATTTCCAGCAGGTTATTTTGCCATACCTAGACTTGGATCTCCTACCTATCTTGGACCTTGATCTCCCATGCTCGATCTTCTCTCTTTGCCTTCCCCTGCTTTCAACACTCAAATCATTCCCTCATGATTCACCTGTGCTTTTCCTGTGAATTTCTTCATTCAAGATTACACTCACAACATCATCCACTTTTAAGATCTTTGAAGCAGATGCAGTATTACTAACTACCATTACCAAACTCTCTCAACTTTTAGGTAATGAGCATAAGATTAAGAGAGCCTTAATTTCATCATAAAAAATAATATTGACTGAATTTAACTGGTTTACCAAACCATGGAAATCACTAAGATGACTATGTACAGATCCACCTTCCAAAATTTGCAAATTAAATAATTGCTTCATAAGAAATACCTTATTCAAAGCTGAGGGTTTTTCATATAAATTTGCCAAAGATTCCATCAAATCTACTATTGTCTTAGCCTGTTATAAGTTGGAAATCACAAATGTCGTAAGGCTTAACCTTATAGTTCCCAGAGCCTTCCGATCAAGAACATTCCATTCTTTATCCTTCATATCTAGGGGCTTGCATGCAACCCCACCCAATAGTAAGTACAAATCTTTCTGATATAGATAATATTCTATCTGCATCCTCCATAATTGATAGTTATTTCCATTAAACTTCTCCATTCGTATCTTACTTTCTTCTACCATTGTTATACTCCCACTCAAACATAAACCCCTGTGAGTGACTTGTAATCAACAAACACTAACCAGATCTAATACAACCTATTAGTAACCCAACCAAAAGCTCTGATACCAATTAATGGGGAATCTAGAACAAACTATGATTTGACTTGTCAGGATCTTGCTCCTTAATAAGAGCACAATATCATTACCTTGTATAAGCAACTAAACACGGAATTATACTAGAATTAACAAGTAACGAGAATTCACAAATAGGACAGAATATGAGAGATAATACACAATCTTGTATTAATACTCATCCAGAAAGAAAATACAATAAAGAAGATGCCACTTCTTCTTCCACCTCTGTGAGGCTTCCCACACACCTCAAGGGTTCCTAGTAATTCTTAATCAAGAGTTCACTCTCCTACCAAAAATGGTCCCAACACACAACTCAAACATAGAGTTGGTGTTCACCTCTAACCAGTCAGAAATAACCCTGCCAGTACACAAGTACTCAAATTACTTCAAGTAGATCTCCCATGAACTTAAAACAACCTACAACTCAAATGATCTTACTTACACCTATAGAATTTCTCCCTGATCTTACAATAACTTGTAGATCAACCTGTTCTTACAATTAGAAGGATCTACCTTGCCTTCCTCTATTGCTCATGATTACAATACATGCCAATGGGTCTATAAATATATCCCATACTAAAAAATAACTTAGACTTCTAATTTAAAATAATTAGACACGTAGCTCAAGACTCAAAATAGCCTTTACATGCAAAAAATTGGTTCAAAAAACTAATTGTTCATGCAACGAGTAGTTCTAGAACTGCACAAGTGACGAACTTCAGTCCTTATCTATCTGGAGGTGACCAACATCAGATAATTCTTGACCAATGTTTGTTGCCCTTCTATTCACCCCTGACTGACGTCAATTACACTACCAATGCCGGTATCCCTAGAACTCAGCAACCTCCTCCATGTTTCCATATAGTGAAGCTTTTAGCTCCACAACCTAACAATCTCCCACTTGGAGATAAATAGCTACACCTATACCTGTACCTATACATCATCTAGTTTGTTCCCTGGCTTTGTATCCCTCTTCAAGATCACTCTTGAAGACCAACCACCACAAATCTTATGGTGCACCTCCTGTCATCTGAATCACCTACCACATCCACATCTACAAACCCATGTAGAAAAGAACTTGACCCTGCATAGCATGTGTAGCTGCTGCTGGTCCCTCTCAGATATATGAGAATCCACTAAATTTCCCTCTAGTGCTTCTTTCCCAGATTGGCTCCAAACTTGCTAACAACTCCCACTGCTTGGGAAATCTTAGGTCTAGTACATACCATGTACTTAACCTCATTGTGTGAATCAGGACACTATTCATAGAACTATCTAACCATCAGCATGCTAACCAGTTTCACACAATCATCTAGAGACAAAATCAACCTGTGACCTTCCATGTCCCTAGAACACACTCATGCCAAATAATCTTGCTGCTCCCAGATTCCTCATGACACACCTCTGAACTAACTTTACCTTTAGTTCAACAACTCCCTATATGTGTAACCCTGCAATAAGCACACAATACAGTAACAAGATAATGTAGCTAATATTATCCAACCTGGTAAAGAGAAACACAATGGTCAAACCTCCATTGTCCTACAGCTTACTCAAGACCATATACCCTGGCCTTCCATCTCACGTGTCCATTCCCACTCTTCTTTATCCTTGAAAATCCATTCATCTCTTAGTGCTTTCTTCTAGCTAGCAACTCCACCAAAAACTCCCATTTGGTTCTTCTCTAAGGAATCACATTCCTCATCCATGCCAAGCTCCCACTATTTTTTGGATCTACTTACTCTACTTCTTTAATAACTTCCTAGTTCTTGACCATCAATGAGCAACAAGTAGTGTAAAGAAGGGAAATGATGAATTTGAGGCTTACTTACCATTTCAGTCCTCCACATCAATGTTTGAGACTCCTTGACAGCTCGTTGTCCACCCAAAATCCATCTTAGTGACTGATACCAATCACATCTCAGTCTGCACCTGATCGACGTCAATTTCATGCGACTGCCTCATCACCAATGTTGGTCGCCCCTAATGGGCACTAGTGTTTATCTGTCTTGAGTCACCGATGTCAGGCTGCACATAACCGACGTCGGTCTCTATTTTTTACTTGTGAGTGATGACCTTTACCTGCAAGATCCTTTTGGATGAAAACCCTATCCAAATCAACCTTGCTCTACTCAAAATTCTTTAGCCCATTACACTGATCTATGTCTGTCATCTTCTCCTTGAAAACCAAGGCTTTCCTATGCTTATAGAAATCATGATCCATGCTTTTCAAATCTGAAAGCATACCCTTTGACTCAAGAACATGCAACCCCTTCTTATTCATGTGACCAAGCCTATTAAGCCACATCTTCGAATCTATAGCTGAAGTAGATAAACCAAAAGGAGAATCATTAATACAAGTAGATAGATAAAGTGTACCTACTTTCTTACCTCTTCCTACAATAAGTTCACCCTTGGTAACCTTCCAAGAGTCTACTATGAGAGTTACTTTGCAACCCTCATCACCTAACTTTCCAATAGAAATCAAATTCTGCTTCAAGACTGGGACATGCATGACCTCCTTCAACACCCATGTGTTTCTCGTCTGCAATTTCGGCTTCACTTTCCCTTTGCCAACCATTTGACAAGGCTTACCATCCCCTAAATAAATTTCTCCAAAGACTCCCTGGACATATTCATGAAAAATTTCCCTATTTGGGGATGCATGGAAAGAGGCACCAGAATCTAAAATCCAAGATTCTACTTTATCCAAGGAACATACCAGAGCATCTTGTGCAACAACATCTGCAACATCTACTTCTTCATGTCCTTCATGCTGATCTTCATCTGACCTACAATATCTCTTTGCATGCCCTTGCTTTTCATATTTCCAGTAGGTTATTCTGCCATACCTGGACTTGGATCTCCTGCATATCTTGGACCTTGATCTGCCATGCTCGATCTTCTCTCTTTGCCTTCCCCTGCTTTCAACACTCAAAGCATTCCCTCATGATTCACCTGTGCTTTTCCTGTGAATTTATTCATTCAAGATTACACTCACAACATCATCCACTTTTAAGATCTTTGAAGCAGATGCAGTATTACTAACTGCCATTACCAAACTCTCCCAACTTTTAGGTAATGAGCATAAGATTAAGAGAGCCTTAATTTCATCATCAAAAACAATATTGACTAAATTTAACTGGTTTTCCAAACCATGGAAATCACTAAGATGACTATGTACAGATCCACATTCCAACATTTGTAAATTAAATAATTGCTTCATAAGAAATACCTTATTCGAAGCTAAGGTTTTTTCATATAAATTTTCCAAAGATTCCATCAAATCTACCGTTGTCTTAGCCTGTTATAAGTTGGAAATCACAAACAGTGCAAGGCTCAACCTTATAGTTCCCAAAGGCTTCTGATCAAGAACATTCCATTCTTCATCATTCATATCCAGGGGCTTGCATGCAACCCCACCCAATGGTAAGTACAAATCTTTTTGAACTTCCAACCAAAAGCTCTGATACCAATTGATGGGGAATCTAGAACAACAAACTATGATTCCACTTGTCAGGATCTTTCTCCTCAATAAGAGCACAATATGATTACCTTGTATAAGCAACTAAACACGGAATTATACCAGAATTAACAAGAAGCTAGAATTCACAAATAGCACAGAATATGAGAGACAATACACAATCTTGTATTAATACTCATCCATAACGAAAATACAATATAGAAGATGCCACTTCTTCTTCCACCTCTGTGAGGCTTCCCACACACCTCAAGGGCTCCTAGTAATTCTCAATCAAGAGTTCACTCTCCTACTAAAAATGGTCCCAACACACAACTCAAACACATAGTTGGTGTTCATCTCCAACCAGTCAGTAATAACCTTGCCAATACACAAGTACTCAATGTACTTCAAGTAGATCTCCCATGAACTTGCAACAACTTGCAAGTCAAATGATCTTACTTACACCTGTAGAACTTCTCCCTAATCTTGCAACAACCTGCAGATCAACCTATTCTTATAATTGGAACGATCTACCTTGCCTTCCTTTATTGCTCATGATTTCAATACATTCCAATGGGTCTATAAATAGATCCCATACTAAACAATAACTTAGACTTCTAATTTACAATAATTAGACACGCAGCTCAAGACTCAAAATAGCCTTTACATGAAAATAATCAGTTCAACAAACTAACTATTCATACAACGAGCAGTTCCAAAAGTGCACAGGCGATCGACATCAGTCCCTATCTATCTGGAGGTGACTGATGTTGGCTGATTCCTAATCGATGTCATTTTCCCTTCTGTTCACCCCTGACTGACATCAGTTGTGATGCCGATGCCAGTATCCCTGGAACTCCACAACCTCCTCCATGTTTGCATATAGTGAAGCTTTTAGCTCCACAACCTAACATAAAAAACCTCCTAGGCATCATGTCCCCTAGTTCATCATCTTGTACCACCTGGACACTATTGTGGCCCTTGGGACACTAGCACAATGTGCTAGTGTCCCTTAGATCTTTACCCATTCAATGGATATATTTCCATTCCTCAATGTAATCTGGGGTCATCTTATAGCTATTTCAAATATTTAAGAGTTACATAACACTATATATGTGCCTAATTCATTCACATATTTAGAAGATAAAAATTAGATGAAAATATTCATAAACAAACTCATAAATAGTTGTGGAAATTAAGGTCATTGATCCCTATTCTACCCTAATTCAAAATACACCAATATAAAGTAACCCAAAAATGAAATTACATATACTTATAGGCTCAAGTCACACTGAATGTAATCAATTTTGCACTCATACTAACATTTGATTTCACTTGAGCTAAGAACCTAGGTCAGAGAACTACATTGAGATTGATCCCTCCTTAGAGTATTGGTATGTAGGAAACACTCAAAACATGGGGTGTTGAGGTTAAGTCCATCCTACCCTATTAATTCCACTCTTTTATACTTGTGATCCTAAAATACCTTAATAAATATAAATGCATAATGTTTTACATATATATCAATCAAAATATGACATAGACATTGAACTGACATTCATTCGCATAAGCACAACAATCTCAGGTCTAGTTGAAGGTATACCTAAAAGTTCACTTCCCCTATTTCAATAGGACACTATTGTGATTTTGAGGAAACTTCCATGGTTTACTACTATCTAGAGGTCCATGATTCTATCTAGGAGATTTTTTGACTCCTAATTGTAACTTGTGACACTCTACATAGATCATGTACCAAGTTTCAACGAGTCATTCATTTATCTTATTCAATTTCCAACTAAATACATCTCTTGTAGTGCATTATATATTTACAGAATAATGAGTAAGGTTAATTGTTTTAAAAATTAGTGGTTGTATTTATTATTATATTTATGCCTTGACTTATTATTCTAAAAAAATTTAAACTAGGGTTTTCTATTGTATAATCCCCTTTAAAGTTCAATCATTTGGTGAAACTAACTTACATCAAACATATTTATTAAAAACCCTAGTGAGCCATTAGAGTTTCATTTATAATATTTAGAATTTTCTTAGATTTAATTTTCAACCTTTCATCTTGATTGTTATTATGGAAGTAATATTTTACTTTTTGGTACAAAGTTTGGTGGTTTTTCTTGCATGTTTGTTACCTTCCATTTGTAAAATGATGCACATTTATGTCACTCCTTTCATGAATTAAATTAAAAATTAACGTAATTCACACAATATTATACCTCCTATTGAGCTCCCCTTATATGGATATTATTGTTGCATAACCAATTATGGGTTATCTCTAGTTATTAATCAATGATAGAGAACTCAAAAGACTCCTTTTATTCATCCTCTACCTAGACCAATTGACTACCATCACCCTCATCCTACCTATACTAATATCCCTTGGAAAATATTAAATCCTTCAATTTGAGCCATTACTAGATGGAATCATATACCTCCTCAAACTATTCAAGAATAACATACTCCCACCATCCCTCCTCATCCATAAAATAATATAATGGGAACTAGGGATCATCATAGACAATATGATATTATGGATCAATTGATAAATAAACTAGACAATTTTTTTATATTGTAACTAATTTAAAAGGAAACAATCTTTAAAGATATTCTTTTTCAAACACTCAATCAGATATCTTTGCCTTATGATACAAAACTAGAGTATTTTACATCTATCATGAACACTCTTAAGAGCATTAAGGATGTTATAATTTTGGCCATAAATATTTTCCCTCATATATAATTATTTGATCAAATTATACCACTCTTCATTCATGTGCAAATGAAAACCACTGCTATTAAATAGGGTCTAATTGATGGTGGTTTAGGTATTAACATATACAACCTAAAATTTCTACAAATTATGGGGGCTAGTATAGCATCCATTTAGAAGACACATAATTAAACTCAAGGGTTTGATGACATTCATTGATATACATTGGGTTATATTCCATTGGATAACATGATTGGAATAAGAACCCTACCCATATAGTTTCAAGTGATTCCTAATCATTTTAATTACAATTTATTAATCAATATACTTTGGATGCATGCCATGGAGACTGCACCCTCTACCTTACATATATGTGTCATGTTTTGACATGAGGGATATTTATACACTTTTCCATCTAATAATCAGCCACTCAAATCCCACTACCTTCATTATATCTTCTGATAGGACACCTTCTATTATCATAGAGTCCCCACCTCATATCATTGTTATATAACAAATGCATATATATGAGATTGGGGAATCTATCACTACTATTACTAAACCATTTATAGATATTATTGTACCAAAATTATCTCCACCCATGTGAGAGAATGATCCTTTTATAGTGCCATTACCATCACACACAATGGATAATGATCCTACTATATCATAGTTATCCCTACCCATGGTAGATGATGAGATTCACATATCATAATTACCATTACTTGTTAACTCAAAGGGAATTATACATCATAAAATTACACACACACACACACACACACATATATATATTCTAAGACCATCATAGAGTATTGCATAACACACATGAATATTGATGATTATTTATGTCGATTGAGCTTCACACTACTAGGCCCTAGAGAGTACATAGATGATTCCATGGAATTCATACCTTTACCTACACACCATCACCACAAGTTCAAAACTCCATAGATACATTCATGGACACTCACTTTTAGTTAGACACAAATTCTTTTATGCACTACGGATATATAGTTACATTTATGGATATTGAACCAATTATCAAGATTGAGGTAAAACCACACCAAATTTTACAAATATTGCTTGATAGAGGATTGATGGAAATATCCATAGTTTTAAATAGATCCATTAGTATATTATATTAGTAGGATTATGGAACCTTTTTTAATTTTCATAGGATTACTAGACATGATATAGATATATTCTCAACATTATAAAATAAATTGAATAAGTTTAATGATCAAGACACTATTTAAATTACACATCATCTACATCTACTAGTACAATCATCATGATGGACTCTTCACTGATATATAAATTAGTGGAATGATCCATTGGATATTCAATCCTTCATCAAGGATAAAAACATTCCTCATGTTATTATAGATGAGGATACTGATCCTAACACTTGTACATTAGAATTCTTACAACATATATGACATCAAGAGATTGAACTAAAACATGTTATACATTGTCAAGACTCCTTAAGACATATCATGATATTAGTTACATGGGGCCCAAATGTGATCAACACACTAATATTCATAATGAGCACATGAACTTATACACACATTACACTTGGTAGTATATAGTTATAAGAAATTGAATCCATGATTGATCAAATAGAAAAATAACTGACTATAAGTTATTAGGGACAAAAAGTTCATATTTTACATGATGGCACAAAGGAGAATCAAAAAAATCATACATATATCTCATGGTCTAATTTGGCTTACCCTAGGACCTCATGGGAGACTTCTTACATAGTAGAGTATCATCCCATTCAAGTGCATAAAATCCAAAATAACATAAAGGATAAGGCTATATTTATACTGAGATCATAGTATGATGATTAAAATGATTATGATTTATTTAATTTTAGGTAGATTTAGTATTCAACATTAGATGACCTCCCACCAAATCCATTATTTGACTATCCACATCTTATGGATGTTCTCTTAGGTTTATAGAGTCACTACATTTCATTTGTATATAATCTCATGTTCATACATAGTTTCTCTTTACCTTGTTCATTATCTATAGTTTCATTTTCATGTTTATTTTATATAGGTTATACTCAAAAACACAAAAATAATAGAATATGTTCAAAAATAATAAAAAAATTCAAATATTTATCAAAGAATACAAATTTTATATTATTTGGATTTCCATGTTTACATTCCTTCTATTTTCTAGACACCACTTATTTTATCTATACTAGTATAGTCACTTGTTTTATTAAAGTGTATATAGATCACTACATGGCTTAGGTCCTCTCCATAAATCCATATTTGATACTATCTACCCATTAGGGGAACACACATAGCTATATGCCTTCAACATTGATATAGTCACCCTTTATGGGCATAATACTTCATAGATTTTAATTTACCAAGTTATATATTTCTATACTCCATATCATAGATTTTGCATTACTTATATCTTGATATTTGTCAACTTATACTATATAAATTTCATGCCATCTACTACTACTATAGACTTAGTTTATTTACATCTTTAATCTTATACAGATTTATACCACATGTTTATGCATACATTTATTTCTATCTTTACTAGTTTAGATTTTATTATGTATCTTTGTTTTTACATCTATTCAAGGGAATTTGAATATGCCACTATTCTACAACTCTAAGCCACTTCTTTCATTGTGTGTATGCTTTGGACATGTTACCATGTCCTTTTCTGTGACTTGTTGATTGTGTATATAGATATTTAAACATGTCCTTCCATGTGGATCTAATACATCCTTGTTTACTCTACGTGTATGTGGAAATTTGAGAATGTATTTGGATGTTTTCTTAGGTCACATACATACTTCAATTGTTTTATTCAAGTGTATATAGATCACTACATGACTCAGGTCCTCTCCATAAATCCATATTTGATACTATCTACCCATTAGGGGAACACACATAGCTATATGCCTTCAACATTGATATAGTCACCCTTTAGGGGCATAATAATTCATAGATTTTAATTTACCAAGTTATAGATTTATATACTCCATATCATAGATTTTTCATTACTTATATCTTGATATTTATCAACTTATACTATATAAATTTCATGCCATCTACTACTAGTATAGACTTAATTTATTTACATATTTAATCTTATACAGATTTATACCACATGTTTATGCATACGTTTATTTCTATCTTTACTAGTTTAGATTTTATTATGTATCTTTGTTTTTACATCTATTCAAGGGAATTTGAATATGCCACTATTCTACAACTCTAAGCCACTTCTTTCATTGTGTGTATGCTTTGGACATGTGCCCATGTCCTTTTGTGTGACTTGTTGATTGTCTATATAGATATTTAAACATGTCCTTCCATGTGGATCTAATACATCCTTGTTTACTCTATGTGTATGTGGAAATTTGAGAATGTATTTAGATGTTTTATATTCCTTATACTTAGTAACAAGTTCCCATGTCCCTTGTATTATGGTCCCTTGGCCTAGTTTATGTGTCTGATATGTTTATATGTATGCTTTCATATATGTGTCATGTCCATGACACTTGTTTCTTTCTTGTTACACTTTCACTCATTTTTATAATCCATGAGGGACCTCATGTATCTCCCCTTCCTCCTTGGGTTCCTTGATGGATATCATGCCCCATCCCCCTAAGTAGTTACTTAGATTATAATCATATTTATTATTCATATACATGCTTACAACATTTTATATATCTTGAAAACCTTGCAAATGCTAAATATAATATGTGTCACATATTACCAACTTATGCTCATATTATTTTACATTTTGATGTCATGTATACACATTATATTAGTTTATCATGCATATATCATATATTTACAATCTAACACACAAGATACAAAGATTTTACTTTGAGTATAGTTATTTCAAAACATCAACAACTCCCATCAAAAGAGGGAGATTAAAATGGGTTTGTCACAGAGATCATGCCATATTAATGCACACAAAACATAATTTTTGCATGCAGACATAGATTATAGAGCCCAAAATTAGGAAAACATAATGAAAATAGTCACACAAATCAATTTCAATTTTGTATATAAATATTACACCTAGACACTACCATGGATTAGTGGGCAATAGCATGGTATGCTAATATCCAAGGGACCACACTACTATCCAATAGCTTAGAAATAAAAAATTCTTGTTTTTTCATTAAATTACAATAGTTACAATCTTTGTTTGTGTAATTTTAGTAACAAATTATCATATATGCTTTGTTTATACATATAATTACACTTGTTTTCTTATATTAGGAGAATTATGCACAACATGATCACTACCATTTTAATTTTATATACTCAGACATATTATTATAGCTCAGTTTAGATTCCATATGCATATATATCATATTTGGGGGCATGTGCATGGCACATTATTCCCATACATTTATTTTTACACCAATAATCTTAGATGTAATGTAATATCCATATCATTATCCATGTTATTTACTTTATACCCCATTTGCACTAGGTTTGTACTAGATTGATGCCTTATTTCATGTGCAATAGTTGCAATTACTGAGTAGTCCATGAGATACATACCCAAGTGGCCACTGATCCATTTTTAATTTTAGAGTCCTAAGTGGCCCCAAATACATCCTACACAATTTAAATTACATCACATAGATTTAGTTACATTATCTAGTTTCAATTACAGATTCATATAATACACATGGGTATGAAATGATGCAGTCATAGCCTACTTGAGTTCTTGAGCCACCTACATAGGAGGGTTGGATAAGACATTAGTCCAATCCAAGTTATTCATAGATTATGATCCACTAATTAGGGGTGTGAAATGAAGGATTCAAGGATAAATTGAGTTCTTGATCCACCCACACATGAGGATTCATGAATCCATTAACTCACTCAAAGTTATTCATCATTTAATCATAATCTACATGCACACACATAGTATGTCACTAGGCTATAGTATTGGTTCACGCACCCCATGAGGGGTATTAATTAATTTGCTCTTTATCTCATATTTTTATTCAAGTTAGTCTTTAATTTTGATGTTTCATAAGTAAGGTCTGATTCCTTCATGTTTAATTTTTAGGATACATAATGTAACATGACTCATAAACTCAGATCTAACTTTAGGTATTTACCTCTTAGGTAAGTATAGGTACACTTTCTTTCCTTTGTCTTAGTCATTTTGATTTTATGAATTTATACAATAAATGGGGGGAAGGGTAATTTTAGTCTTCTTATATTTATTTTTAGTGTAATGAGTGTCACTTGATACCACCTTGTCCTAGTTTATCCCTAGACCTATCTTAAGTCCTCTCTTGATCATTTTTTTTTCTTTTATATAAGTCCATCCTATTAAAATTAAAACAAAATTAGCATTAATCCACCTCCTAGGCACCTAGGCCCTTAGTTCACTAGCTTCTTCCGCCTAGACACTAACATATCCCTTAAAACACTAACCCAATATAATAATGTCCTAGGGGTTGTGCTAGTGTCCCTTATATCTTTACCACTCCAACAAATATATCTCTATTCCTTAATTAAACTTAGGTTTAAAATATATCTATTTCACCTCTTAACAATCTTTAAAATGCTATATATACACCTATTTAATTCACTTATCCATTAAATGAAAATTAGATGAAAATACTCATAAACAAACTCAAAAATAGTTGTGAAAATTAAGTTCATTGATCCCTATTATACCCTACTTCTACATACAACCACCTACAACATACCAAAAATCAAATTACTCATATTATAGTCTTAATTCACACTCAAAGCACTCAATCCAATACGTATATTAGCATTCACTTGCACTTACACCAATAAATCATGTGGGGGAACTACATTGGGATTGATCCCTCTTCAGAGTCTTAGTAAGTTAGCAATGATGATTATATGGGACATTGAGGTCATGTCCATCCTACCCTATTAATGCCACTATTTTCTAATTGTTCTACTAAAATACCATAACAAATATGGAGTCCTAGGGTTTTGCATATAAATCAATCAAAATATGGAATAGCCAACAAACCAACATTCATCCACATAAGAAAAGGCATCTTAGTTCCAACCAAAGGTATACCTAGAAGTTCACTACATCTATTATAAGAGGACACTAATATGCTCTTGAGGAAACTACCATGGTACACTACTATGTAGAGGACCACGGCTCTATCCAAGAGATTTTTTGAATCCCAATTCCAATTTTCACAAAATACATAGCTCTTATACCAAGTTTAATGCCGTCATTAATTTGTCTAATTTAGTTCCCAGCTAAGTACATCTCTTCTAGTTCCTTTTCTATATATATAATAATAAAGAGGGTCAATTTCTATACAAATAAGTGGTTGTGTTTATTGTTATTTTTATTACCTAAGTTATTATTCTAGAGCTTTAAAATGAGGGTTTTAGATTCCATAATCACCTTAAAAGTAAAATAATCATATATATAATCAGGAAATTGATGTTTCAACCATAATAATTATTAAAAATGTGCATAATATCAACTTTCAAATTCTCAAGAAGTTTCATATTGCTTTTAAGTGCCCTTTTTTATCTAATAAATCTTTACATTATTCTTTTTATTTATCTATATGTTGATATGTATGTAATTATAAACAACAACATATGTACACTAACTTGATCACAAATTATAATTGTTTACTAACTATTATTTTTTGAATACAATGTGTCCCTAAAAAGTGTTAATAATTGGCAAGGCATTATTAATATTATTCCACATATTCTACACCTTACTTATCTAAAAAAATTAACCTATTGAAATAAAAAAATGATTATGATGAATTTTAATAATGTAAGAGTTTTAAATTGAATAAATAATAATATAGATGAAAAATGATTGGTCCATATTTTAAGATAAAATATTAGCCTTTATTCATTACCTTATAGGATGAATGATATGCACCACAAAATCTAGGACCAAACATTCAAGGGATGTCTAAGTTTTCATTTTACAAAGTGAATGGGCTAAGCTAATTTAGAAAGAAATAACTAAATACATTCAGTGGTCAAAATTCTTACTTATAAGAAATGCAAATTCTATTCATTAACAAAAAATAGGAAAAAATAGTATAATATGCTATAGAACATGTTTTACATAGTAGATACATAAAGCATGCTATCTATGTTACAAATTTGTGGAGCATATAAATTTTGGTTAGATGTGTATGTTACATACTTATACAATAGAGTACAATAAAAGTTAGAAATGATGTCAGTTACAAAGAATATGGTTTTTTCGGTTCATTTTATAAGATGCATAATAATTGGTGAACCCCTTAAAGCACATGGTTGAGGTGAGGTGATACATGAATGTGTTATAGAGTCTAAGATTTGGCTATGTATGCATAACTATGAGTTGTGGTGTGGGATTACAAGGTGAAGAGTATATATTATGGATTATGTAGGGTTTAGTGCATATAAGTCTATTATATGGAATGACACTTTTGCATATGACATTGAAAAAACATATGGTAAGGAGTGTACAATATTGGGTGAGATGTATGAACCCTACACATTAAATAAAATGAGGAGATATATTGTTTTTGAAAGTGTTGAACATGGATTATTCACCCTTTCTTGAAGAGTAATAGTTTCTATATGTTAGTATGAAGTTGTGGAAACTACACCTGAAGTTGTTGTGAAGTGAACCACTTGGCTTGATCAAAATATTTACCAACCTTGACCACTCAAAAAGGTTGATGTGTTTTAAGGTAGGTGCATGTTTCTATCACTTTGATGATCATGTTTCTAGTGATCAATATCCAAATCCTAAGGATGTTATGTCACTATTGGTTTAAAAATTGGAGTGTAAGGCTTAATAATTTCCATGTTAAAGACTGAATACATTCCCAAGTACCAAGGTAGATCAATTTTTCCTTACTTCACACCATCTACATAGAAAATGGTGTAAGTACAATAGCATAGAGATTTGATCTTTTAGTGTGGATCTTTGAAGCACTCCTAAATTTAAAAGCAAAATTTATTTCCAACTCAAAATTCATGAGGTGTGTGATATGAATCAAGGTGATTCTTTTACTTGGATTGAGTTAAAGATAGTATATGTTGAACCTATTGGTGAATGAAATTGATATGGTATATAAACCTATCAGATTTATCTACTTCCTATTTATATACATGAGACTCATTATTGGATGGTGTGTGGTAGGAGATGTCAAGATGTGTCAAAGGTTGAAATCTAAGATATATTTAGAATGGAATATGGATAATAGAGATATTAATATCCTAGTTGTATGTGTGTTGAATTTGTAATATATTATCATCCTTGATGTGAGCATGTTTTTAGTTTCACACTCATAAAATATGAATAAGTGCATAATTGACCACTTTAGTTTGCCCATCTATTTGAGGTTGAAAATCCATCAACCAATCCATATTCATACCCATGAATTTCCATAATGCATTCAAAAAATAACTCATAAATCATGGGTAATTTTTAGATAAAATGGATGTGGGTGAACCAAAATGAACCCAAATATGGTTGAAGAATGCCTACATAGTGCCAACTCTATCAATGAATTTTTTACATGCGATAGTGATTCATATCTTGGAAAATTGATCCTCTACACTGAACACAACATCATGTTGTTATCTCATCATAGGTAAGTTGGTAATGAACTCCATGCTTATATATTCCCATGGTCTAGATGAAACTAGTAGAGGTGTGTAAAGCCCTAGATTCCTATTCATGGGATTGGAAGTACAACAAGGAATATAATAATTGATGTCATACTCCACATATATGCACATGTGTGGTTAGTAGAAGTGTGGCTACAATGTAACTAGAGTCTTTATCATGCTTATGTGTACTAAGGTCTCAGAATAATTTTCCTCCTAGATGAGTCATTGGTGAGGTGTGTCATAGGTAACATAGAGATAATTGAGCTTGTAAGGAATCTAGTCAGATAAATGGAATTCCCAAACTTATGTACCTTATGCAAGGCTAGTGTAGGCTACTATGAAGTCCTAATCAATTGAGTATAGAACCTAGTCTATGAAATTATGACTACACATGTCCAACACTATGATGAACATATAACTAATGGTTAGTTAAGGTAATTTATGACCCTATTATGCTTCCATTTCTTGTGTTTTATCGCAATACAAAAATACTATAGGTAATTTTCCCATTTCATATGGCATGCATTTTATAGCTTGTTACATGATAACATGAACTAAAGTGGTTTATTATCTAAATGAACAACTATCTCCTTAATTATAATGTAGTGTTACCATTACTTAGTTTATTATATAATAGAATAAAGTTATTTATAATAGGTGAATTACCTTTACACTATGTCATTGAATGTCTCAGAGTGGTATGTGACTAGATATTTATGTTGCATGAGCATTGCACTAAGTGTTGCACTGAGTTCATAGTCAAATGAATCAATGTGAATTTGAAATATTTACATAGTTTAGAATTATGAGAACATGTGATGTATAGATACATTGTTGAAGTACTTCAAAAACATGTTGCACATGAGTCCATTAAAAAAATGGCTTTGGCATGACTGAGTTAGTTGAGAGCCCAAAAGATGTACAAGAAATGAAGGATGAACCTACAATATAGATTAGTGAGACCAATAAAAATACTTAATTTTATGAGGTTGTGTTTATTAGGCCAATTTTGGATCACTTTTATCTTATCTAGATCTACTTTGATTTTGGTGTGATAAATGATGTATCTTAGGTGTTGAATCTAGATACTACCAAATGTACACTTTGTTTTGTTTCAAATTATGTTGTAAAAAAGTGTCTAAGATGCTTGAGATGTGATATATATGATCCTCTCAAGTCTTGATGAAGATGATAAATTTATCCAAGTAGATGATGAAAAAATATTTTAAGAATAGATAGAGTAGATCATCCATCAAGCACATGAAAGTGGTTATCACATTGGTGAGGATGAATGGCACAACCAAACATTCATAAAATCCTTCCCAAGTCTTGAATGATATCTTCCATATGTCTCTAGGATGGAATAGAACCTGATGGTAACCTAAATTCAAGTTTATTTTGGTGAAGTATTATCTTCCTCACAGCTAGTCTAAAAGGTTGTAAATGTGCACTAGTAGATACCAATTCTTCATCATGATTTTTTTTGAGTGAATAATAGTATATAAGAAATCACCATTATCCATCCTTATTTTGTGTGAGGAATATAAAACTCCCACAACATGAAGAGATAACCCTAATCTTACTTTGATAAATAAACTCTTAAATCTAGCATCAGACATCATCATTCTCCCAAACTAATTGGTGATAAAGGGGCTATTAGAAAGAGTATATATAAGAACTAAATAAATGTTGTGATTTAATATGTAATATTTAATAAGGACTTCAATTTATATGAATAATTCACTAATATTCTCCATTAACATATCGATTTATTTATATAATTATAATGATGTACGAGTACTACATGCTACTAGAGTGTGATTTGGTATTGAATATGTAAGTGTATTAGGGTGTATGCTAAGTAATATAAACATATATGCATGTGATATGATTTTATGACATTTATTGGTAGATACTAAGGTGGATTTGGTCATGGTAATTCACTCAAAAAGGTTGTAAAATTTATCTTGTGCACAAATAGTCAAATTTTTTGCTTGTATTAATATGTAACTTCAGGCTGAAACAAGTATAGTCTCTCTAGTATGATGTCATAAACCTCCAAAGTTATGATGTGAAAGTGACATTTTCCTCTATAATATTGAATTTAAATTAAAAATTTCATTACCATTAAACCTATATCTACTTCCCCTATTGTATCCACCCTAAATAATATGGCTTTGGATGTGTAATATTTGTAAGGCTAAGGCACTAAGCCATGGATTATGCAATGATGTTATTTTGGATGCCCCTATCAACGATGATGTGGATAGTATCACCATTCACCCATAAATTGATGTGGAAGACACATTCATGATATTTAAACATGTTCATTGTAGTGGTGTTGGTTATTAGACAAGAGGATTTTAGATCAGTCTCATCCATTGATGTTAGTGTTAATGTAGAATGTCTAAGCATGGATTTATACATGTAGAATTCGTAATCATCATGAATGGATGCGTGATGGTAATGGTATCACCAAAATTATTCTTCTTACCTTTGTTAGAAGAATAAGGCACTAGAGCCTTTGAGGGTTGATCAATCTTATGGTTCTACACTCATTTGTGATAAGTGTGTTGTTACTTTTGTTTATAAGACTATGATATGGATTTATTCAAAGGTTGGGCCTTTTGTGTTATGTTTCATGAAGAGGTGACACATTTCTTCATCTTTGCCTCAGCTTCAATTTTTTTAGCATTGTGATATGCTTACCACAAAGTGTAATAATTCAATAACTCCATCTTCAGATGGAAATAAGGTGAGATTATATTGATGTACATCAACACCTGATGTTGTTTTCTCATGTTTTCATGCAGGTTCATAGAGTATTCATGACAAATATTGGTGTATTCTTCCATAGACTGATCTTTATACTGGCATAGTTATTAGAACTTTATGTATTCAACTTAAAATTAGTGTAAATGGTAGTATTCCTCCTTAAACACATCAATAAAAGTATTATAGGATTTAATTGGAACACACTCTTACATTCCCTATGTGCTAAATCTATCCCACTAGAGAATGAATATTATGGACATCTTTAGTGTTGTGAAGGTGATCTTATTAGCAGTAGTGAAATAATTGAGTGATAAGTATGCCTCAGGTTGTTAAAACTATGAATCTAATGTTTTGGCATCAATATTACCTTCAAACCAAGTGATGTCAAGATTGAATTTAAATTTTAATGGTGTTTGTTATTGGAACCATTATTGAGTGGACTTTGGAGGTGTGGTAGAAGGCATTAAATTGAGCTATACCATCAATTCAAGAAGTGGCAAAAAACAATTATGAACCTTGCCTCTAGTGTGTTTACAATGAATTTTCAAACCTCACATTTTACCTTAAGTTAATTTTGGGTTTCATACATATTTATTTATATATGGAATTCTTATATATATTTTAAAATAGATTCAATTGACAAATATTCTTTATTAATTTGCACTCATGTGTTTACAATCATAGAAAGGAATAATATTTTTTATCTCTAATACCAATGATCCACACCATGGGGCCCAAGACCATGAATGATGGGAGAAACTAAGATTTGTTTATGTAGAGTGAATGGGATAAGATAATTTAGAAAAAAATATACAAACACATTCAATTAAATGTAAGTCTTGCTTTAAATAAATGCAACTTCTATTCATTAAAAAAGAATATAAAAAAATTGTATAATGTGTTATAGTACATGTTTTATAGATTAGATATGTAGAACATGATATTAATGTTATGAGTGTGTATAAAATCAACCTTTTATCTATATGTATATGTTATATACTTATGTAATAGACTAAAATAATATTTGAAACAACTATCAGTTACCACGAATATGGTTGCATCATTTTGTCTTCTAGGTTGGAGGATAGTTGGTAAACCCATTTAATCATGAGGTTGAGGTAAAGTGGCACATGGATGTGTTGTGGATTCTAAGAGTTAGTTATGTGTGCATAGTTACGACCTAAATCATAGGATTATGAGGCATATAGTTTTTGGTGTGGAGTAGGTAGGGGTCAATGTACATAAGTCTGTGATATGGTGTGGGACTTATGCATATGACATTGAAAAAACTTTGGGAAAGGAGTGTGCAAGACTGGGTGAGATGTATGTGTTCTATGAAGTATAGTGAATGAGGAGTAAGATCTAATGTGTATTAGATAGACATAGATAAATAAAATAAAATAAGATAATATTAACTAAAATTATTTTCATATATGTCCTCTATACTTTTATCTAATGGAAAATCAATTCATTCCCAAGAATATAATAATATACAGATGAATATAATTCTTAGTTACAACATTTTCATTACCAATAATGTTCATATATAATTGTTTATTTATTTTAATGACTCCAATATGCAATCAAAATAATATAAATAGCATATAGTCTTTGATAAAAAAGGATTTAATACCAAACCCATATTTGTCTTTCACATAATTATTAATATAAAAAATCAAGTCAATAATCCTTAATTGATATGAAAACATGGAATCATTTATTTTTTGTTATAATTAATTCATTAAAATTATTATAATACAAGTTACTCATATTAAAATCAATCTTATAAATTAAATTCACAAATTTTCATGCAAAACTATGTACCCATAAGATTGATAATAACTGAAAGCAACCAATCAAACAACACTTCATAATTCCATTATAACAAACATGGAATGAAATAATAAATTCATTTACTTGTACATCAAACATAGTTAAATTTTATAAATTTACTTGTAAATAAGTTACAAGGTAGCATAAATCGATCGACCCAAATGAATCCAATCATTTCCAACACATCTTAATTTTGAGAAAAATCCCACCCTTTCTATCCCATTGAGCCATCCATTAAGTGCCCTCGACCACCCTATCCACTATTTGGATGTGGATTTCAGCATCTAGGATAGAATATAATGGTTCTAATAGGAAATAAAAATTTTGAGCCAGCTAAACCAAGAAAATAACTGTAAAATACTCCAAAGATAACAATAACATAATAAGAAATAAGATAAGAATGATAAAATGAACTCTATTGAAAGGAAATGTATTGTTTTAAGATTTTAGGACATAGGGTATGTAAATCATATGTTTTTTAAAGGAAAAATTAGAATAAATTACATAAATAATATGTAATAAATATAGCCACTAATTTTTTATAAAATTTGCTAGCTTTGATTTTTCTAAAAATAATAATAAATAATGCAATTAAGAGCTTAGCTAGTAAATAACTAAGACACTTGACCTATGAGCTAAAACATGAGGTGGGAGTTGATTTATGTGTCTTAAATTATATATCAATTTAATAAACTCTCATGGATAGTAGTTACACAATTGGATATTAGTGCTATTATTGGAAAAGCAATAGTAGTGTCTTGATATTGATAATAGTGTCCTTTATACAGGATTGTCCTAAGTTTTAAGTGCACATGTGTTTAGATCTATGAGGTCTATTATTAAATGCATAAGTTCTTAAACCCTATATTTTTATTATAATTATGGATTTATTTTTAATATACTAATCATGCTTGAAACTAGGGCATCCAATTGATATGAGCTAGAAAGTGTGTTTATTAGCAGGGTAGGTTGGACATCCTCAACACCCCATTGTGAAGTGAGTTGCCTACATAAAAATAATATAAGGAGGGATAAATCTTGATGTATCTCTCCCCATTTATGTGATATTTTATGTTCAATTTATTTTATTATTATAGTGGCCTTATGTACCTTTAAGGTTTTTGAGATTAGAAATCTAGATAATTTAAACCTAGGGTTGTTGTAGATGGTAGTATGCAAAAATAGGGTAAAATATGGGTTGATAACCTTAATTTTGGTAAAAAAATTATAAGTTTGAGTGTTTATTTTTCATCTTATTTCCATCTAGAGGATATAGGTAAAAAATCATGTATATATTGTTCTGATGCTTGTATAGGTGATAAAAGTTATCTAGGGCGAGCTTAGGAGGTTATAGTTTTGGAAAGATATTCCATTGGAAAAAGATAGGGAATATGACATAAAAAACATTTTGGGAACACTATTTCCATTTGGTGATAGTATACTTATTATGTCACTAGTGTTCATTTGGTATAAAACTGGGCATGAAGGGCTAGGATCATAAATTGAGTGTGTGTGGTTATTTTCAGGTTGACTAGAGATGCTTGTGGCCCACATAAAATATGGATAAGTCTAATAATAGTATCTAGGATAGGTCTATGGATAATATAGTCATAATAAGTCTCAATTATCAATCTTATAAATCAAATACCACTTTTGGGTGATTCTATTTCCCCTATTTATTTTATAAAGGTAGCAAAGTGAAATGACTAGGATAGATTAAAAATAAGCATACCTAGAGTTACTTAGGAGGTGAAGCCTAAATAGTAGGGTTTGAGTATAGGAATCATGCTCCAATGCATGGCATATAATTTAAATGTGCATAAATTAGTCCTTAGTAAAAAAAAATCAAAATTCAAAGTCTAAACTGATTAAAATTGAGTAAAGAGAGATGAGAGAGGAAATGAAGGAATACACCTCATTAGGTACATAAATCAATAGATGAACCTAGTGACAACATGTGTGTGTGTGTGTGTGTGTGTGTGCATGCATATAATTTTTAATAATTAAATATATTGGATTGAGATAATGTATTTCTCAATCCCCATGTATGGATTGATCAATAACTCAATTTGGTTTTGACTCCATCATTAGCTACCCATTCTTGGTAGATCATGACCTATTAATAACTTTGATTAGACTAATAGTGTGTCTCACTATCTCATTTAGGTGGATCAAAAAATCAAGTAGGTCATGAATCCATAATTTCCCACCCATGTTTATTAGATGCATCAAAAACTAAATTTCATGAAGTTATATAAATATCTAGATAGGTATATCTAATTGTGTATGTTCATTGTACAACTACACAAGTACATTAGGTGGCTCTAGACCAATTGAAAATGCCAACCACTAGAGATGGTGTAAGGAATAAAACTAGTGTGAACCCTAAAATATGATGTTGGGTGTATACAATTTTGAGAATGACATGGAATTTGTCATTACATCTAACCAAATAGTGCATAAGTGATCATACAAAAACCTTGTGTTGTGCACATTTCCCCAGATTTGATATCTGAGCATACAAATTCTATATTGAGATGTAATAATGTATTTAGGTATTTAAAATAAATATGGTAATGGTCATGTCATGTAAAATACCCTAAATATGATAAAAGTGATATGAATATGAGCTAAACTACTATGAATATGAGCAAAATTGAGTACAAATGATAACTTTGTAACTAGATATATGCAAACATGTATTGTACCTAATGTACTTTACTATCAAATCTAGGTTTTTATAAAACTAATAATAATATATACCATCACCATGTCTTGGAAATTTACACCATTTTTATAAATGTGGTGTTAGTGACCCAATTTAGGTGCTAGTGTTCTTCTAGTTTGATTATTGTGCAACTGTTCTACTTTTTGAATCACTATTTTCCCATTATTTTTTCTTGAGTCTGACATTTTTTAATTGAGCCTATGTGATAAAAAAATTATTTTGAGTGAAATATAGGATTCTAATATCTATGATAAATATTTATGAACTCCACCAATTTTGAGGGGAATTGTTGAACATATACAAGAACTTTCCTCAAAAGAAAAACCTCTGTAAAATGTTTGTAAGTTATAGCATATATGATAACTACATAAAAATCCAATACATCATCCATTGATAACATCATAATGTAATATAATCTAATAATAATTGTGTAATGTAAGGTATATGTCATGCCTAACATTCACAAGGGCATCAAGAAAGATATAACAATGTATGTAACAACAAAATCTGAGAAAAAATTGTATACATTATGGACATGAAACTTGTATTTGATTGTTATACACACCAATTTTTGATTGCATGAGGGGCCTAATTCCTCTAACCATTCCCATTTGGGTGTCATGATGGACATCATGCTCCATTTCCCTAGGTAGTTACCTAGTTTTACTCAGATTTTGTTGTTACATACACTGTTATATCTTTATTATATATTAAATTCACAAATGGGATACACAAATTAGGCTAAGGGGCCATAGTATAAGGGACATGGGCACATATCACTAAATCCAAAAAAACAAGATATAAAAAGACATGTTCAAATGTCCACATATGTAAAAAATAAACAAGTTTAATTGGATCCACATAAAAGGACATGTTTAATTGTCTACATACATAATCAAGAAGGCACAAACAAGGACATAAGAAAATTTCCAAGGCATACATACTATGAATATAAGTGGCATAGATCCAAATAGCATTGGCATATTCAAATACCCTTGAATAGCAAAAGCATAGAGATAAACTAAATCTAACCTTGTAAATCTTTAAATCAAAGTATTCATGAATATGGAATACAAATATATTTAAGATCGAGAATGTAAATAAGATGAGTATAAAGTAGTAATAACTAAAAAAAATTATGAGTAAGAGTATCCTAGTCACTATCAAGATATAACAATGCTAAACTATAGATGTAAGGTATAGAAAGATAGGACCCAATAATTAAAACTATGTAAAGTGTTCTCCCAAGTGGTTGAATGTGTCAAGTGAAGACCCATGTATCAATGTATATGCACCTAGTGGGTAGATAATAACAAGTTTGGATTGGGTGTAATGGACCTAAGTCTTGTAGTAATCTTCAAGCACTCGATAAGAACAAGTGAATCATGTATGTACGGTAAAACTAACTATACCAAGATAAATAGCATATGTAGTTTATGGAAAATATAAGAAATATAAACATAAAAATGAATAAAATATATAATTTTGTATCTTTTGAGTAATATTTTAATGTTTTTGTGTTTTTTTGGCATACTATATTGTTTTTGTATTTTATAGATATAAACTATGTACAAGAAATATAGAAACTAACTATTTACAAGGAGCAAGAGAGAAAGAAAGTATGTACATAAAGTGAGGAACAATACTAACTAATGAGTCTCATGGGAAACTCATTATAATTTTGGATCATGTTTTACATAAGAATGGAAATCTCTTGTGTAGTGTGATTGTTATGCTAGAGTTGAATGTTTTTGTAGTAGGAATGTAAGTATTTTTCATCATCATAATCATAATAACCTAGAAAGCTATAAGGAGTTAACTCATAATATGGATTTGAACTTTTTGAAATATTCTAAAAAATATTTATTTTGATTTTTATCTTTAAAATTGTGCTTATTTTAGACATATGGTGTCATCGAGGCTCTTTTTCTAGAAAGCCCGTTTTGAGAATGCTTGTTGGTTTATCATGATTTTGTCTTTACAAATTAAGTTATTGCTCTTTCTATAACATGTCCTATGTATCTAGATATTATTCCTTGATAAAATATATTTTTTATTGATGTGCCTTAGGATGTTTAGTAAATCCTAAACCTCGTATACTAGCATTATCAATTTCTACAATAGGAGTAGTGATGCCTTCAGCTTATTTTCCCAAACTGGACCATGATAGTCAAATAATTATAGATAGTTTTGAACAAACCCATACTTATTTGAAATTTAAACCACATTTTAGAGAGGTATATTTTCATCTTTTACTTTATTTTCTTGTCCTTATTTTACTATTTCTTGATGTGATTATGTTGTGTGAACCTTTTATTATTCTAAGTTATGCTTTGGTAACCATTTGTGTACTATTTTCTAATTTAACCTTTTTTATATTTTTAGATGTGCCATTATATGTTTTTTTGATGATGAATCAGTGTTTGAGTAATATGTATCCATTATCTATTGTATTTTCATTTTCAATGCTAAACATAAATTAGTGTGGTTCCCATGCATTGTATGATATGCATAATAATATATGGATCTCTTTACTAGGTATAGAGGGGGTAGGTTGATCAACATATATTTAGTAATTTATCTTAGTACCTCACTTGAAGTTTTTTTATTTTTAAATTATTTTTTAGTCATTAGTTTTATATGTATTTTCTTGTGATTTATGATTTTGATATGAAAGAGTGTTAATCACAACTTTTCCAAGTGTATATGCATATACATTATTTATGCTAGAATATTCTAAAGATTGTGTACATGTAAAGTGATTTACCCATAATTTGACATGTTTAGTTAATAGATTTTTTTAATATATAAATTATATATTTTCTTTCTCTTAATGATAATTTGATCCCTTAGAGTATCAAACATGCAAGACATGGTTACTTCTAATTAAACATGTAGTCACACACCTTGTAGGGGAAAGGTGTAAATATGATGAGTAGGAATTAGTGAAAGTGGTATAAAATGATTCATCTTGTGGATTAGTGATAGCATGGAACTTTTTATAGGTAAATTAGCTATCACCCTCATGGAGATGAAGAGTACAAGGATATTCTTTCCCATGCATAAGATATGACATTGAAACTTGAAATCTAATCATTAAGTTATTTAATATATCCTCTATGAATGTAAGGATTACCTTATTAATGGAATTATAAATAAGATAAAGATAAAATGATATGAAATATGACATACATTTCAATTGATATAAATCATCATTTATACAAATGTTTATGTCTTTTCTAAGTTCATTATAAATTAAAGGGAACAATCATGCAATTAAATGTATTAAACTTTACAATAAAAAGTGATACATTTCCTATATAATTATTATCATGATTATATTAAATAAAAAGAGAAAATTTATGGATCTAAAATCTAAATGAAATAAATATGAACCCTAGGATTATCTAAGGTTAAAATTTTATGAAATGTTTAAAGTAAGTCGTGTTCATCAAATGGTTTAACCGTTTAAGACTTAAGGTATGTAAATCCTATGTTTGTTAAATAACTCGGTGGAATAAATCAAGGAAATAATATGAAATAAATATATCCACTAATTTATTTTAAAAAAATCTATCTTTGACTTTCATAAAAATAGCAATAAGTAGTGCAAGTAAGAACTTAGCTAGGAAACAACTAACATAGATGATATGAGTGATAAAAAATGAGGTGGGAACTAATCTTAGTGTCATAATTAGATATTTATGGTATAACACTTTCTATAGAGTATCACCATAATTAGACAATAGTGATATTTTTGTAAATGTTGTATTAGTGTCCTAATATTTGTGATAGTTTCCTCTATGTAGGATTGTCTCATGTTTTTGGGTGCACCTATGTCTAGATATTTGAGGTTTGTTCCTATGTGCATGAGTTCTAAAACACTATATTTTTCCAGTAATGATTGATTTATTATGAAAACCATAATCCTCCATGTAATTATGACATCTAATTTATATGATCTAAAAAGTGTGTTTATTAGTAGGGTAGGTTGGACATTGTCAACACCCTATTGTAAAGAGAGTTGTCTACATACCAATAGTCTAAGGAGAGATCAAGCCTGATATAGTTATCCCCACCTAAGTGATAGTGTAATTAAAATTGATGATATTATTATAGTGGCATTAATTTATTTGAATTTTTTTGAGATTGTAAATCTAGTTAATCTAAGCTTAAGGATATTATAGTATGCATAGAAATGTAAGAATAGGGATTGATAACCTTAATTGTGCTCAACTTATTTTGAGTTTGAATGTGTATTTTCAATTTGGTTTCCATATAGTGGTTATAGGGATAAACACCATGTATATATATTATTTTGATGCTAGTTTGGGTGATAAAATATGTTTAGAGTTACCCAAGGAGGTCCTAGTTTTGATGAAATGCCCATTCAGGAAAATATAGGGAAAAGAACATTAGTGTCATTTTATGGACACCGAAACCATATGACACTAGTGTCCTTATTATGTAACTAGTGCCTAGCTAGTATAATATTAGGCATAAAGGATTAAGATTGGGAAATGAGGGTCTGGGACTACTCTAGGGATAATTAGGAATGCCTGTGGATAGCACAAAGGATGGATAAGTGTGATAATAGGATCTAAGATAGGTATAGGGATAGTATAGGTATATGTAGTCTAAAGTAGCACTCTTATCACTCAAATACCACATTTATGTGATTATAGGTATCAAATTAACATCAATTCCATTATCCACCTCATGGACTAAATCTGGTTAACCTTCATGAATCAATAATTACCCATTTAATTAATCAACCTCAATGTACATAGTTTTGTACTAGTATAATAATTAATATATTTAAAGGTAAATAAGGTATACTAATATATCCAATTGACTATGAAATAAAAATGACACAAAAAGAGTTCAGAAATAAGACAACATTTATTTTACATATTAGAAATGGAAACCAAATGATTTATGTAATAGTCATCAAGTTGATAGAAATTAAGACCCTTTACCAAATAAAAGTAAATAAATTTTTAAAATCTATGTAGAATTCAAATTTATTTATCCATTAGAGAACCTAGTTAACCCATCAAAGAAATCTTCAGTAGGGTGATAAAAAAATCCCAAAATGAATACACATAACCTTCATGAATCAAAAAAACAAATTCTAGAATGTTAAACTCACTAAAATTAAATAAGCAAGTCTTCAAAATAGACTCACATACAGCTTGGTAAATCCAAGTTCAATCTCAATCATTCAAAACAACCATGAGGATTCAAAGTAAAAATATTTGAACACAAAAACCTAGTCAACCAATTATCAAAGTCAAATAAACTAAAGCTAATGATCAGCATAATTAACAACATTGTTACATATAAAAAATCCCAACTTAAAATATACAATCTAGGTTTTATCCAAATAACAAAACTACCACCAAAATATTCACATAATAGAGGTATAAAAACCTATTCACATAAATTCACCTTTTTACTATGAATCAAAAGTCATCAATCAATATTATCACCATATTTAAGCCATGAAATAATAATAATATTGGTATAATTATTTGCATAAACCCAAAACGTTAAATCATATAGATAACAAAATGAATCTACACAACAAATATTTCCAAATCATCCATGTCTAAAAATGACTTTAATAACTAATGTAGGCTCAATGGGAAGTCTCATGACTTACCATTACACCTATAATGTAATGGCCAAGTATAATAACAACATTGAAAAGCAAAATACCACAACATACCTACTATTAAACCTAAAAATGTAGATTATCATGGCATCTAAGCAAAATGAGAAAAAAACTTGATTACTCATTCTCTTTTTTTATTTCTCATGAACCCAACTGAGCTCCTCCAAACTCTCATGATTGCCATTAAGGACCACCTTAATTTTTTATTTTATCTATGAATATATAAGAATGTCGGTTAATAAAAAACTTACATTTTCCCTCACAAATCCTTAAATTTCTTAGAGAAAATAAAACTATGAAAACAATCAATAATTCATAGACTAGTTCAACCCAACTTCCATGGTTTCCATAGATAAATATGGAAGTATTATGGGTTTGGGTTTAAATAAAATGAACTCAACAAAACCAAAATGACCCAAAAAAATATGTCCATAAAACTAATTAATGTTAAATGACATTAGATATTAGGTCATCATGACTTGATTCTCCATTAACGTCAAACCACACTAATAAGAAACATCAATAATTAGATAATGATCACCCCATGACCTAGTTTATGGTCCCTTTACAAGGTCAAGAAATCTAGTTAGTAGTCAACATGATCACCAAACAAACAACCTAAATTCTCATCCATAGAGAAACAACCAAGTACCAATAATATATAAATAATTAATCACCAAAATAATGCAATGAAGACAAAGCATAAGATGCAATTATACCCACCAAGAAAAAAAAATGTAGTTAAAGACTAATCACACAACTTACTAAAGAAGTAAATTAAGGCATAAGAATATGAAAGTCAATTCCACCATAAAACAAAACTAAAGCATATAATCAACTCAACTCAAAAAAATATAAATTAACTCATAGTTACTATTGAGGTGGGCATACCTCCAATTCTAAAAATGGGGACCCTTGTTTCAAAATATGCAAAATTATAATTTAAAATTCAAAAATAGGATAATCATGTGCAGATGACTTTAAAATTAAATATATTTAACCAAGTTTTATATTAAATTTTAAATTCATCCACCCCTACCTCTCACTTGACCTTATTTCCCATATTTGCATAATCCTTGTCAAATTCTCTCTAACTATTGCTAATAGTTATTTTTGGTGTTTCTATAGTGCATACTTAATGGGGTTATATTTAGGTGAACAATGACTAGATCTAGGGCCTAATGTGTTTTAAACCTACACCTTTTAATTCAAATTCAATTTTACATGGGAGCACTTTAACATATTATAGAATTAGTTTAAAATTTAGCCAGGTCCTAGTCATATTTCATAATACAAGTCAAACCTTGGTTTAAAATATTTATGCTAAGTCCGTTATATCTTATGATTCACATGGTCTAACTAATCACATGGTATTTTTTGTTATATCCTAGACTTGGTATAAAGCCTATTTTAAAGTTTTAATTTTACTTATTAATACAATAAAAATCCTAGGCTAAAACTTTATGCCATGTTTTTTTATCATTCGTGGGGTCCCCTTTACTATGTTTTAGAACTTATATTAAAATATTAAGGATTTATAATGTTTATAAACATAAATAAAACTATAATCTTAAAACTTTAAATTAAGTTCTTTATGTTTCCTAAGGATTAACTTAACTTTCATTGCCCATAGGAATGAACCAACATGAATATGTTAGGTGGATATATCTCAGAGCGTCAAGAGAGAACCAACGACCTGTGTGTTAAGTTAAAAGTCAATAAGTTAAGGAAAGGACTAAAAATTCATGTTTTATTAGGTAGAGATGATATAATGATGTAAGATAAAATTTGAAAGGTCAAAAGGATCTAAGAGCAGCACAAGAGTGACAAGTGTCACCATCTCGACTAACAATCTAGAAAATTGATGGTCCACATTTAAGCTTATGTATAAATAAAGGAATCAATGTTTCACCATTTATTATGTATCTAGTAGATAAACTATGTGAATGAAGAATGACTTTTCAATAGAACTCAGATTGAGTGTAAACCTTCCACATGGTGTGATAACGCCTGAGTGATGAAAATATTCCAAAGATCATGAGATGAAACCATGTGGAATAATATCATGAGCTCAAAGATAAATATAAAATATAAGAAATGGAGTCAAAGAACAAAGATCTTAGAGAGATTATGAATCTACCAAGTGGCATGCTCATGTTCAATGATGTATAAATAGATTGACAAAACACATTTTTCTTGGTGATGATGATCTGATAGTACAATCCCAATTGGACTTTTAAAATATATTTACCCAATGAGGTGTTGACATGTGTCTTATGGCCAATGATCACATTTTGAGTTAATAAACAAAATTACATGGCATTTTCACATAGGAAAACAAGTCACATTAAAAGATATTTTTGGCACTTGAGTTAGAGTGTCATCAAACACATTTAGTTGAGTAAGGAATATTCCTTTGGTAACAAAGATTATGTAATATTTTGAAAATGAATATTCTTTTGTAAATGCATGTGCATCTTATAAATCATTTGGACTATAGGTGAATCATAGTTAAACAAGGTCATTTATTTTAATGTCAATGTAAAGGGACACTTGTCCTATACACATGTTTGAGTTCCATTTAAAAATGGCTAACTTAAACTATCTTAGAGGTTATTCTCACAACATATAAAAAGAGGTTTTGTCATTTTAAGAAGAAAAGGGGATGTTTTTAGACCTAAAATTATTTTGTAAACTTGGATCAAGTAGTACAAGCAAGGAATTCTACAAAGTTTGTCTAATATTTATCTGTGTGTTTGCTATCATGGCTACTTCCTCAGTTATCTTGTTTGATATTTATATTTGAATTGTTTTTATAGATTTTGAATGTGAATATGTTAATTTAGAGTTTTCAATTTATTTTTATACTAGGTTTATTAATTTTAGGTTCATTTTTATCTCTTTGTTGTTTTAAAAGATGTGCAAAAGTTATTTTCCTATGAAAGTAAACTTTTATAGTGAACCTAATTTATTATTTACATTACCCTTCCTTAGGAATTTTCCTACTATACAGTAGGATTTGTGCCTATGCAATTTCATGTGATATATTAGTTTAGTGCATATTTTGATTAAATTTAAGCTTTCTCATAATATCTATATTAAATATGAGAAACACCTTCTTCTTACCCTACCCTCCCTTTTGTTCCTTTTTAACCAGATCATTGTATTTCATCTTGTCATTGTAAATATTATTTCTATATTAGGGTTATAATTTATGTTTTGGACATCATTCATTAGACTTAGGTTAGATCACCTCCATCTTCATAAATATTTATGACCATGGTTACTCCCAACAACTATTTTCATGTTCACTTTGTGAAACAATCATTTAGCTTGGAAATGGACTCTATAAATTAAAAAATGAGAAGTATTTACTGGACACTATATGAACCTGTTGATTCATATAGGTGCATCAATAGGGGAAAACATTATGCTAAAAGGAAGGATTAAGATAAAGCTTTGTAAATTTGAAATATCCTTGCTTATTTTAGTAAATTTTGTTCAAATATTAGTTAATTATTTACATATTTATATTATTCTTAGGTCAGTTGTGTAAATATCACTGATATTCATGGTTTTAGACTAGTCTTTGGGCTTCCTTTAGCCAAAGATTGATATTTTTTGAAGATTCAAGGGTAAGTGTTACAAATGTATCTTAAACATTGTAAATCTTCCATGTTTAAGGTTAGTGATAGAAGTTTTGCTAGAATATTGATTGATTATCTAAAATTTTAGGATTATTTAAACTTAGAAGTGTAAATATCCATCTCATTCATCAGTTTAGATGTATCTATGATCTTATTTAGTTAAAAATAATTGTGATTTACATGAATTTGTGTGAAGTTCACTTAATGTACTAATCTAATAATTGATCTTTGTAAATATAATGTTGATACAACATATTTTAAATAATTTGAATATTTTACAAGCTATAATTGCCACAAGTAAGATCCTCATCAAGGTATGGCATGGTTAGGTGGATCTTCTATCAATGTGTCTAGTTAGGTATGTGACTTACCAATAAATCCTAAAATGAATTTTCCTTCTTTCCGTTCTAATAATGTTATCACAATTGAAGAACATGTTAAAATCTTTAAGGTTGATTTGGGACTTATGAATGTAGTTTAAGAATATGTAGCATGTAGATTATCTCCACTTACTTTCAAGGATGTTGAATATGAATGGTTCCTTAACCTACCTAATAAATACATTATCAATTAGAATAAATTTAATGATTAATTCATTAACCAATTTTGAAAAATCATTAGTTCTTGTGTCTTATACCAAAATTTCACCACAGTTAAAAGATATCCCAATGAGCTCATAAGAGCCTTTAATGACATATTCTAGAAGATTTTTAGTAGAAACATAGATAGTTACATACATAATGAGAATTTATCCTTAGATATTTACAAGGATGCTTTAGATCCCATGACTTATGTGTTTCTTAAAATGTCTATTGGAGTCATAAACACCTTAACCTTGGCATATGTGAAAACTATAATAATCAAGGATAAAATATAGCCTCAAGGTCAAATTGAATATGCTATAACAAATATTAATCCCAATCTCCCTACATTGAATGCCATTCCTAATGCCAATCAGAATGTTCCTTCCTAAAATGAGACACCAGTCTTGAACCAATTGCCCTTAAACCATGCCCATCCTAGCCAAAATTTGGGGTTCTTGAATAATGCTACAACTAGATTTCATCCATAGGAACAAAAAGATTTAATGCCAACCACTATTAATAATAATTAGGTTCATAACTTAGAAGCACTAAATAATGAGAATGAATCCATACTTAAGATGGTTCAAAAGATGGGTACCAATTTACTTTAATCACAAATGCAAGATGATAATTTTAGGGAAAACTTCATTATAAACTATGCTTCTCAAAGATTCAATATACCTACAAATACATTTA
>JARHVA010006384.1:667500-777500 GCA_037957365.1 Torreya grandis | reverse complement strand
TTATGCCATTTTGATTAAGTCCTCATCAAAATCAAACATGTTAAGATATTCATGATTATTGAGATCACTATCATAAGATATGTCTATATAAATATCACAAAAAGGATTTAGCATGAAAAATTCGTTACACCATTCATATTCACTAATTTCACTAATATCATTTGCATTACTTGTGATTAGATCATGCATTTATCTTTCAACACTCTTTTCACCAAACATTCTTTCATGGTGGAATGGCTTTTTTGATTTATCTTTTAATTTTTACATGCAAGGCCTTTATATTAATTATTTGGATAGTCTTACATATAATACATTTTTTCACTATAGGTAATTCTCTATCTTTGCATTCCACTATATAATATAAATCCTCAAAAACACCCATGAGTTTATCCAACTTCTCATCCATAATCAAATATTTACTTGTTGATTACGTATCAAGTGCCAATAATTTGTATTAACCCATTTTTGTATAATTTCCCATGTATCTATTATTATTCTAATTTTTAATGTTAGTAGCATAGGCCTATTTGATATTATTTAGACCCTTGATTATAAGATAGAAACTAGCCTCGACATAAAATACTTAAACATATTTATCAGAGATGCAACTTCATTAGTCCTCACATTTTTGGGAACTTTGAGCATGGTCATATTAAATTTGATATTGAACTTATGCACAATTTATGTGACAAGTTTATTTATATTTAAAAAAAATTAATCATAACTCTTGCCTCATTTTATCCCTACATTGGAGATTGAATTTGATTTTCATCTCAAGCCACAAGTTAATGTTGTTATCAAGTAAATAATTAAACCAATCCCTATATATTATTATAAATTGTGAATGGATAGTTTAATCATGAAATATTTATTAAAAAACTTTGTAATCATCAATGATATTAACAAAATTTCTCAAGTTTTTATCACCTGAGTCTAGATTATTCCCTTTAAATATTGGGAATCTCTTTCTTAAATTGGTGGGAATTTAATTTCAATACCCTTCCATTTCATATAATTTGATTTCTCAATATTTTTTTAACTTCAATAAAATTATGAGGAGGTATCAAATGCTAATTTGGATTGGCTATGTTATCTCCTAGTGCATTACAATAACTTGGTTGATTAAACATTGTGATAGGGATAGATAAATCAATGGTCAATTATTATTCAAAGGAATATAATATTTATTATTATTTGGTGTGTTATAATTTAGAGTTTACCTTATAAAATATTATTTAACAAATGCAAGACATGATTTTGACAATGTTTTCCTCTCAAATAAGGGAAAATAGAGAAGGCTAAAATATTATTCAAAGGTTGATAACTAACAATCAACACCACATGTGAATTAGAATTAAATATTAAGACTAATTTATTTATCATATGGATCAAAATAGTCAAAGGAATATTTATCACTATTTAAAGTGGCACTTGCAGTATTCATAGTAATAAAATAATCAAAACGGTGTTTAGAATACTTACATAGGATCTTTGTAGGATTCCACACTTATTTTCCTCTAAGTGAAAATTTTAAAATAGGAAATAATCAGTCGAAATTTTAAGTGTGATATACTTTTAAATAATAATTCATACCTGTGAACTTGATAAATATAGAGCCACAAGAGAATAATATGAAACAATTGTTAAGAATTTAACTCAACTTTATAATGTTGTAAGATTATTTAGTTCATGACTACAAATAAGTAGCTAATAAAATAAATATATACTCAAATCTATGTGAGATCTTATATTAGAGTGATAAAAATTTATTTTAATAGTAAAGTGGACAAAACACAATAAAATTAATTTATCCATAATGCATACAAACTACAATTAACTCAAGATATATTAAAAAATTAACAAAAATAACCTTGTTATTATTAAAATAAAATTAAATCATACATCACAAAAAAATCAATTATTATAAACATATTGAATGGTGAAGAGCATAGTAAATGACCAAGTGAAATAAATACTCCTTGAAGATGGCACCAATTTTTTAGATCTCTATTTAGAACCTCCAAATATTATTAAGAAGATAAGGAAAAAGAAATCAATTTTATTGTAATGAGGATTCAATTACTTATTTTCAAAACATGAATTTCCTAAGGAAAAAATGTATAATAATAACCTATTATTTATACTTTTTGTTTTTCCAATCTAAATGGAGAGATCCTACTTTAGTCTAAAATGCAAACATTATACATGATAAGCATCACTGAACTTTCATCTATATGGTAGACATGACCATTTTTAATATATTACCCTATTTTATTATCACTAAAAATAATAACCACATTATAATTAAAATATAGACAAAGACTATAGTAGATATGAGTGGTAAATGACCTTTAAAACCAAGAGGCTTAGTATTAACAATTTTAAATGGAAACATATTATTGAACTAGCACATATACACCATAATTAATGACAATGGATAATTTTTTAAGATTTGAAAGTTGAAAAAGTCTGAAAGAAAAATATAATGAAAATAAATATTAAAATGTAATCAATAAATTATGGTTCTTACCTTCATTCCATTGTGTCACAGAGTCCTATTAAAGATTAAATGAGATGTCAATGAGAACCAAAAAATACACAAATTTTACAAAAATTATGAAAACTCTTTCATAATTTAGACAAATGAATATTGACAAAAATAATTTTTTTATTTATCATATTAATGCATTATAGAATAATGATAATATAAAAATGATAGAACTAGTTAAAATAAGTAGCACAATTACAATTTAAACCATTGAAACTACACAATGATATTTACAACTTCACTAACTAGCTAGAATACACATTAGGAATTATAGTTACATAACAAGTGATAATAAAGAATTCTAACCAAATTTAAGAATATGGTTAATTTCTTGAAAATAAGCCATTCCTTGAATTATGCAAGACTTCAATAACAAGAACATGAAAAACATAGAAAAACTCATACATCTAAAACTAAAAGTTGACACCTATAATCTATATGAAATAAGCCTTTATATATTTATATTTTTTCCATCCATCTCTCAAGACCATTATAGATATTTATTCATAAATGTTTGATGAGAGTGCTGGTTTCTACATTAAGGTGAATTATTCCTTGAGCCAATCATTCTTCATCTCTATTCCAATATAAATTACTCAAGTTTATGCATGGGGAATTAGGGGAAAAGTGGAAAAATATATCAATCCTACTAAATATTTAATTACTTTTGATCTCATTATTAGCATCCTAGGCTGCGCCCTAGCTGAGCAAAGGGATTACTCAAGTCCTCTTGTTCCAACCTATTACAACATGGGATTGATCCTAGGCTATGGGTTATTAGTGTAGGTTTTTATTTTTCCCTATTTATTAATTAGCGAAATTGTATTTCTTGTGCATACATGGAGTTTTCCTACATTTGTGGGATAGGCTAGCTTATGTGGAGCTGTGTGTCATAGATGTGTCATAGGTGTCATAATAATGTCATAAGTAACTCCTTGTCCACCTTTTATGGAAGAGTTACTTATGTACTCTCCTATTTGTATTCCTCACTTTGGCCATCTCATGCTAATCAAATTTTGGTTTTATCCATTTTGTCTTATGGAATTTATCTTCTTGTGTTATTTTCAAATTGCTTTAGCGTCTATGTGGTGTGCACTTGTTCATCTTGTGTGATCAAGTCTCCATTGCACTCACGTTATCCAGATTCTGGAAACAACTCCAATATGGTATTAGAGAAATAATGGTAATCATGTGTATGGTTATGCTTTTAGTTCTTTTTGAAATCAAGAGGAGTGGAGTTCTCTTTGTTTTTTCTATTTTCTAGATTTTATCTAAAATAATATATATATATATATATATATATATATATATATATATATATATATATCATTTCTGGTTAGTTTCCTTGGAAATCCTTGGCCTTTGGGTGTCTTGGTTGTCTTCACTTTAGGGGCTGGTTTAGTAGTTATCCTGGGCACCATTGTTGTGTGCAAGGAGTAGAGGGAGGAGCAGCTCTAAGCAACTTTAGTTCCAGTAGTAGAAGTCCTTCCTTCCAGCGACACCATCCACTATACAACGTCCAAAATAGGTCTATTTTTTTGTGAATATGGTGCATTTTTATTGTCTTCTTCTACCCAGACCTGTTGTGCATTGAATTCAACATATTTCATCATCTTTTCTTGCCCAAAAAGGTGCCAAGCAGGCTGTACGATGTCCAGCATAGGTCTGCAATTATTTTTGTCTTTTCTGAGTTAATAATTCTTGATTGTGCTATTTTGGTGCCTCTTCCTTACTTGGCACCCCTTGGACACTTGGAAATCCTTCATTCTATCTATGCTTCACTATTTTTAGTTTAAAATTGACTTGTAAAACAAAAATTAGTCAATTTGACTGAATATTTAACTTTTTAGACAGTTTTGTAATTTGAGAGTTTTTCATTTAAAACTTGTATCTTCGCCTGTCGAAGACGAAGGGTGAGGCCCGGGTTGGTGAGAGGCCAATTCCCCCTCACAAAAACCTCCTTTGGATTTCTCATTCTATGCTGAATCCAATGAGTGGTTGGAAGGCTACTTTCTCTCTCAAAATAGGCATTTTTTTAATGTTTTAGTGATTTTTTTTGCAAAAACACTAGTTTATGGGAAAATTGAACCTTTCATATCTTTCAAACGGTAGCTTGGATTTGGGTACCATTTTTTACAAAAGTGTTTGTAATTTAATTCTCCATAGTTTAGGATTGTTATTTGTCAAAAATGCACTAGTTTATAAAGTGCCAAAAATTTGGGTCTCTCAGGACGCATTTTCGGCTAAGTCCGACATCCTGTTTGCTTTAGTCTTGCACTGATTGCTCTAAGATGCATTCTCAATTAAGTCCAACATATTTTGAGTGTGTAATTGCATATTTAGGGGGGCTCAATATTTTGGGGGGGTGTGATTGCTTTTCACAACTTGCAAAATATTTGCTTTCATTCTCCTTTCTGCATAAATTCACAACTTGCAATCAACACAACTTCACCTAAATTCAACTAAAAATGGATTCTTTTCAACTTAAACCCCTAACACCCTTCAAATATCATGAATGGAAGGATAAAATATCAATAATTCTTAGAAGTAAAGGGTTGTATAGGATCACCATGGGTACTGAAGTAGAACCCAACACTGATGCTGAAAAGGTCAAGTGGTACAACCATAGTGATGAAGCCTATGGATTACTGAGCTTGTCTATGTCTCCAGAACTTCTCTTTCATTTAGAATCCTTTGAGACTCCTAATGACATATGGGACACATTATAAAAGTTGTTTGGGAATCTTGATGAGATGAGAGGTCATGAGCTCGAAAATGAACTCATAAGTCTAAGTCCTAGAAAATTTGACACCCTGCAAGACTTCTTCACTAAGTTTAAGGCCCTTAGATTGTAATTTAAAGAATGCAGGATAGAGAAAAAATATGATCAACTCATTCTTTCCATTCTTCCAAAGTTAGGTCCAAGCTATTCAGTCTTTGTCTCCACTTTCCATGCCACAAAAAGTGCCCTTGGCACTACATGAAAAATGCCTTCTTTAGATTCATTCATTGCTAACTTGACTATGGAGCAAGATAAGCTAATTCAAATGGGCACAATGAATTATACTCAACCTCAAGCTTTGATAGATGGAAATGGTAAGAATAAGACTTTAATAAAGGAGAAGAAGAAAATGAACAAGGACTAGGAGAAGAAGAAAGAAAACACCAATCGTACCAAAAACAACACTAAGACTTCCTCTTCCAATGCTAAACCTAAGAAGGAGAAGGTTAAGTGCACATATTGTAAAAAGATAGGGCATGATGAACACAAATGCATGAAGAAATAAATAGATCACCTAACTCATCTTCTAGAGAAGAACAACATAGGTGTTCCTGAGTCCATCAAGTAGAATTCATCTACCTAAGATTCTACCAAGGCAAAAGGCAAGGGTAAGGAGAAAGAAAAGGGCAAGGCCCTTATAGCTACAACAACTTCTACATCTTCATGGGTCATCGACTCAGGTGCTTCTCACCACATGGGCTCTTCACTAGTTGAGTTTTCATCTTTAGAGCCTTGTAGCATGACTTTAATTAGTTTGGGTGATGACACTTCAGTTTCTATTGCAAGGAGAGGGTCAGTTGAAATGGAAAGAGGAACATCCAATAATGTTCTAAGTTTTTCTTCTCTTTCAACCAATCTATTATCAGTGTACCAAATCACTCACATTGGTCAGGGCATGAGAGTTGAGTTTTCACTAGATTTAGTGGCTATCAGGGAGTTGCATAGTGATACTACAGTGGCAGTGGGTAGGGTAGATTACCAAGATAGGTTATACACTTCTCACATTTTGCATCAAATTTTTCTCCAATAGGATTGCTGACTCATTCAGATGAAGTTAGCAAATTGTGGCATGAGCGGTTTGGCCACCTTAACTACCTCTACCTTGAGTAACTTTGCAAACATGACATGGTAATTGGCTTGCCTCATGTCCAATTCTAAAAAGGACTTTGCGAGGGGTGCTCCCTTGGAAAGCATCCTGAAGCAAAATTTGACAAAGGAAAATCTTGGAGGGCTCCACAACCTTTGGAGTTAGTCCACAGTGATGTATTGGGACCCTTTCCCAAACCATCTTTCATAAGGGCCAATTACATCCTCACTTTCATTGATGATTTCTCTAGGTACACTTGGATATATGTTCTCAAATAAAAGTTTGAAGTGTTTGAAAATTTTCTAGACTTCAAGGCTCCTGTTGAGAAATAGAGTGAGAAATCCATCAAGGTTCTTTGAACTAATAATGGAGGGGAGTATGTCAGCATCAGGTTTGAGCAGTTTTGCACCATAGAGGGGATTGATTTGCAGCACACAAGCACTTACAGTCTTTCATAGAATGGGGTTGCAGAATGCAAGAATAGGTTCTTGAAAGAGATGGGTAGTTGTATGATTCACACCAAATCCTTAGCACCACAGTATTGGGCCAAAGCCATCAATTTTGCTTGCTACATTCAAAACAGGGTTCCTCACAAAGCTTTAAAAGGGATAACACCCTTTGAAGCTTGTCATAAAAGGAAACTTGATGTTGAGCACCTTAGAGTTTTTGGATCCCTAGCCATGGCCCACATTTTGAAGAAGAAATGCAAAGCTATGGAATGTCAGTCCAAGCCTTACATCTTTATAGGATATCTAGATGGTATTAAGGGATATCACCTTCTAGATCCAGTCACTCATGAGTTGTTCATTGAGAGAAGTGTCCATTTTTAGGAGAGTCCTAGAGACTCAACACTTGACACTTCTTCTTCCTCATCAGATCTACTTCTTCATGATGATTCCTCATCAGATTCACATCAGCCACAATAGGTTCTTGAGCCAGAGACATCTTCTTCTTCTTCAAGTTCAAATAGTGAGGATAGTGATGCAGAGTCATCCACCTCAAGTCAGTCAGAGGATGAGGAGTTAGCACTTGACTCACCCACTTCTAGGCCACTTTGGGCTAGATAGACACTTGAGAGTGCTGACACTTAGGTAGGAGATCTCGTAGATGACAGATGTATTAGGGGGATTTTTAGAGAGATCCACATGCCTCTTTGCTTTAGTTTTAGATCCACAGACTTTTTGAGAGGCATCAGGGGTACCTGAGTGGGATAGTACTATGAAGGAAGAATATTCTTCCTTAATCAAAAATCACACTTGGGATTTGACTTCACTTCCTAAGGGAAGAAAGATGGTTTGATGTAGGTGGATATATTGGACCAAGTTCATAGTAGATGGGTCAGTTGATTAGTGTAAGGTGTGATTGGTCACCAAGGGTTTCTCACAGGTGGTAGGCATTGACTACTTAGAGACCTTTGCACCCGTTGCAAAGATGACTTCTATCTGACTCACCTTGGCTATTGCTACAACACATGGTTGGGATGTGCATCATATAGATGTGAAGCATGCCTTTCTTCATAGAGACCTAGAGTGGGAGATCTACATGGATTAGCCGCTAGGATTTGTTTAGGATTCTTCCTTAGTATGCAGACTTAGGAAATCTATCTATGACCTCAAATAGGCCCCTCAGGCTTGGTATGCCAAGATGGATTCCTTCCTTCTCACAGTGGGTTTCAATAGATACCATTCTAATCCCGATGTCTACTTCTTGTGGTAGGATGATTCACTCTTGATTTTGGTTCTATATGTTGATGACCTTTTGATCACTGGGATTTCTTCATCAGCTATTTTAGCGGTGAAGGCATCTCTTTAGGATAGATTTGACATGACAGACTTGGGTTTGTTATAGTACTTCCTTGGCATCAAGATCTCATAGTCAGATTCAGGGATTTCTCTTACATATCCTAAGTATGTTCTTGACTTATTAGCTCAGTTTCACATGGTTGATTGCAAGCCATCTCTGACTCCCTTTCTATCAAGAGTCAAGCTTGAGGCTAATTGTTCTTCACCATTGGCTGATGCCACTCAGTATCAAAAACTTGTTGGTAGTCTCATCTACTTAAATCACACCAGGCCTGACATATCATATACAGTGGGACTTGTCTCTAGATTCATGCAGGAACCTCATGAGCTACATTGGAAAGTAGCTCAGAGGATCTTGCACTACATATAGGGTTCACATATATACGAGATTCATTACAAATTTGGTATAGAGGTTGACTTGGTTGGATATACAGATTCAAACTAGGCTAGCGATTCACAGACTCACAAGTCCACTTTTGGTTACAGTTTCTCTCTAGGTTCTAGTCCTATCAGTTGGTCTAGCAAGAAGTAGAATGTTATTGCTATATCATCCACAAAGGTAGAGTACAGGGGAGTTATTAATGTAGATGCTGAGGCTATTTGGCTTCAGGGGATACTTTCTGAGTTTGGCATTCCTATTAGGCAGCCCACAATCATTTATTGTGACAACTAGAGTACCATTCAGATTTGTAGGAATCTAGTTCAGCACCAACGGACCAAGCACATAGAGATTCACATGCATTTCATTTGGGAGCTTATTCATAGTCAGGTCATTGACTTGATATTTTGCCAGTCTTTGGAGCAGGTTGCAGACATCTTCACCAAACCTTTCACTGAGAGCAAGTTCATTCATCTATGAGCTCTTCTTGGGGTGCGGTCCACATTTTTAGTAGCATCATCTTCAAGGGGGTCCTTCTAGCCTCCTCTTTATTTTATGTCTCTCTTTTGGAAGGGAGTTTTTTTCCTACGGGTTTTCTCCTTTTCTCTACCTTATGGGATATTGCATTTGTACATGGGTACCTCATCAGGCCTAGTTGTCGAGGCCCATTTTCTATTCCCACACTGCCCACCCAAGCTGTGCTTATGGGGGGTATTAGTGTAGGTTTTTATTTTTCCCTATTTATTAATTAGGGAAATTATATTTCTTGTGCATACATGGAGTTTTCCTACATTTGTGGGATAAGCTAACTTATTTCCACACTACCCACCTAATCTTAGGTCAGCCCTCTTGAGAAGGTCATCTTAATTTTGGGTCTATCACCTATACTAAACCTAAACTCACCTCTTACTTGGAAAAGGGGAAAGAGATTGACAATAATGCACAAAACAATGAAAAAATGAAGTGATTCATCAAGTTTTTTATCCTTATTCTTACACAAGACACACTATAAGATTATTTCAAGATTGATAAACATCACTTAATTCACTCTTTTATCAACTTCCACATAAGTATTTCACAAAAAGGCATGGATTAGTTATTGAACTAGCATGGGAGAGAAGTTGTCCACTTTCAAAGTGAAAAATAGACTATATATGAAATTGGAATGCCCTGTGAGAACTTAAAAAAAATAACAAATGTGAGAAAACTTAGATAGAGGAAAGGAAAACATAGATTCACTTAATCACAATAATTAATTCATGAAACACATTTCAATTTAGCTTGAAAATGGAGGAATTTAGTCTTTTATTACATCTAATAGGTGTTACAGTGAAAGTCTTGGTGGAGTCTAGTCATGCCAAAGAGAGGGAACTTTTTCAAGTCTTAGAAGCCTATATTTATAGCAAGATAGGATGAGAGAGATGGGAATCATGTGTATATGGATGGAGAAGGGAGCATGATGACCAAGATCCTAAAATCATTCCTAAACATTAATATCATTATCAAAGATCATAATGTCTAAGACTATTTTTGGAAAAAGGCCATACTAATTGTATTAGTCTCTTTCAATTTGTTTTTGGCCTGCATTTATGCTTCTTATAGTTAAAATAGTAGGATCAAGTCATTTAAAAGATGAATTTTACCATTGAAGAAGTTCCAATAGCTAGATTAATCTATTATGATCTTATTCTGGAATGGAATAATCCTAATTAGTTCATTTTTGGCATGCAAGAGTGGAGAAGTGGGTCATAATCATGTTATTGGATTTGATGATGAACTCATAAAAACTAACATGTATTCCTCCATGGCTTCCCTTTACAATATCTACTTTGTTTCAACCTTGACCATATTTGATCTCTATTTAGAGTCTCAAGTCTTTAAAATTTTAACAATAACCATCAATCTTAATCCATGACTTTGAGATTAAGATACTTATAAATTGCATGTTTATCCTTAGGATACATTGTTAGCTCCATCTACTCCTACACTTATGCTACACGATGGCCTCCCATTCATCCCAAACATGTTGACTTCTTGACCTCACATACATCATCAATCTCCTTGGTCTAATTGAATGCATGTCATCGATATCCTTTTAGTTGATTGAACATGCACCATAGATCTGATTATTCACTAAGATCATGCTAGTTATCAGTCCCTCACTTAATCTCAAGATCTACTGACTTGTTGACCTAGTTCACACCATTGGTTCTTATATACATGATTGAATGCATATTATTAGATCTTTGAGTCCCATTGGCTTTGTCAATTACCATGTTCCATATATATTATACTCAAGATCTCAAGATATTGATACCTATCATATCCATATTTAATCTAAGAATATTTGAATTCAATCAACTATTTATTAAAACTTTAACTTAACATCCCCATACACATTTCACTTTACAAGTCTAAATTTAAAGATTTATATATTGAGATTGAAAATATGTTAAGATATGAAATTTATAGAGGATAATCTAGGAATGAAGAACACCATGTCCATGTAATCCTTTGGATTTGGTTAAATTTTCAAGTTCATCTATAAAATGTGTAACCAGACTAGTATTGTTCACTTTTTCATGATGTATGATGATGGTCTAGCTCCTTAAGATCAGCAACTTCACACTTTAAGCCTACTTAAATTGTTTTAAAATCTTGAAAATGGAAATTAACATCCTCTTGAATTACATATTCTCCTTGTGATAGTGTATCATTATTTAAGTAGGACTCTACTCATCTTCTTATTGTGGATTAGGTAGATTTTGGTATGAATCCAAATTTGGCCAACATCTTTGGTGATTCAACTGGGAGCATGCATACTATTCTTGAGAACTTAGACCATTTACATGAATATTGGATTAAATAATAATGATGAATTTTATCCATGACTAACTAAGCAAATTAAAATAAAAAAAACTAATATTCTAGGATAACACTTTAAGGAAAGCCAAAACAACTAACTATGTATAGGGAACTTAATCTTCAGTAGCAATATTCCAAGTGTATCCCATTAATTAGGATATGAAGCTCCTCACCATTCATCCTTGTAAGTTGAAAGGAATTATGGGATTTATAGATAGATATTATGTATTGACCACTTAAAAGGGATTCAAACTTTGTATGCCTTCCTAGCTTAGCTCTGTACTTATCCCACTTGATTTCCAAATATCCTTCTTTGAAACTTCATAAACAAGCTATTTTATCAAAGGCTCTCTTCATTTTTTCTTGATGGATTTCCATGGCTAGCATGGATTGATATATTGTATCTTTTAACTCCATAAGATCAACATATCTAATCTCCATAGGTTCATTCTCCAATAACTCAAGTTGATGTATCGGTTTTAGGGCAAGAAATTTAATTAAAATAGGCGTTCTTGCTTCCTTACCATATACCAACTTGTAGGGAGTGTTGGATATTGAAATCTTATAGGTGATATTATCATCCGATAGATTTTATTTCAATTTGATATGCCATGACCTCTAATTATCTTCAATGATCCTTCTTATGATCTTCAACATGTTCTTATTAATGTACTCAATAAGGCCAATGCCTTATGGATAGTAATTTGATGAAGTGTTGAGAAATAAGTTATGTTGGGCTTCCCATTGGCTGATTCTAGACCCCCCAAAAGCCATAAAATTATTAGAAATGATCGTTGAAGGGAATTCAAATCTAGTAAGCAAACCTTCATAGAAGTCTAGAACATTAGACTCATTTGCTTCTTTCAATGCCACTATTTCTATCCATCTAGTGAAGTAATTTGTAGTAGTTAGAATCCATTTATGTCATAATCTTGAAGGGGGGTTAATGATAACAATAAATTCAAATCCCCATTGGAAAAAGGGATGATCCATTGTAATTGGTTAGAGAGGTAAGGATCCAAATTTCACTTTTCCATTAGACATAACACGTTGTCTATATTTTCTAACCTATGGATGCAATGACCAAATAATCTTGGCCAATAATACCCACCTCTTATGATCTTATGGGTTATGGTCCTTGATGAATAATTACCTCCACCATGTCTATCATGGAACTCTTCAAGCATCCTTTTCTTTTGATGTTGTTTAGTGCATCTTAACAACATGCCATTGATATCTTTATTGAATAAAACACCTTCAACAAGAAGAAATCGAATGGATTGAAACCTAATATATCTTATATTTTAAGGAGTTAGGTGAGAGGTACAAAGACCATTCTAGATATATTTTACTAAATCATGATACCAATTAGAAGGTGAGGTATGATCAGCTATAACTTCTTCATCGTTTGACACCATAACCACCTCATTAGCTTCTTTTAAGTCTTGGCCTAGATTTTCAGAAAGTCCTTTGCCTCTAATCAACTTTGTGAACTTGATATCCACATCATACTCCACTAACTTTGTTACCCAACTAGCTCATTCCTCAATTATGTCCTTGTTCAAGAGAAACTCCTTGATACTTGGGTGGGAAACCATTAGGTGTATCTTATTATTAGACAACAAGTATATAAATTTCTTGAGAGACCTTATGACTAAAAGTACATGATTTTCAACAAAAAAGTACCTTGATTCATATTATTTCAAGCCTTTAATGAATATTTCTATTAGCTTCTCTAAAGCCTCATGATTCCACTACATAATAATTCCTAAGAAATAACCAATAGACTTCATTCTCCCCTAAGAAACTTTGTAAAGATATTTTGTACTTGGGAAAAGAAAGTGCAAGAATTAAAGTTATCCTTTCAGGATCTATGCTTAAAGCATTCTTTAAAACTATATGTCTAAGAATATTACCTTCATGAACTAATAAAAAATAGATTTTGGGATTTAGGGATACCCTAAATTATCTACACCTGATCTGTAAACTAAAAATACAAGTGTAGTATATTTGAAAAACACTTGTACATGTTTAAGAGATCCTTCAATTTCTCACTTTTTTTGCTTAATTTTGTATAAATAAATTAAAACTAGATATAAAATGAAGATTAGAACTAAATAATAATTAGAGAAAATTCAAAGAATTCACCAACAAATTGATAACAGAGTTCGGCTTCAATAGCCTACGCCTCCGATCCGTTCAATGTAAGGACCATTTTCATTAATTTTGTGCAACAAATAGCTTCCAAAATAAATAAAAGTATTCAATTCACCTTCTCTAATCTTTTTTTTCCTATAAAAATATCTCTTAGACCTAAAAATAATGGCCCAAGGCCATATAAAGCAATAAAAAGACTCTAACCTTCTTAAATCTCTTTACACAGTCAGCTTTCTGTGTCTGTTCAAGTAGAAATTAGTCCCTTTTATAACACTTCAACCTCTATGGCTGAAGTGGTCAAGGAATTAACCTTTTAGGTGGTAGGTCAAGAGTTCAAAACTACCTCCAACCTTTCTAGGTGCTTGGGAAAAGGTTGGCCTTAGGTGCTTAGCATGAGATTTTAAATGTTTTCCCTCCTTTTTTGGCACCTTTGACTTGGTTTTGTCCCACATTTGCTAGGAATTAAGTTTTCAATGATTTAAATATATGTGTTTGTTCCCTTTTCAAATGCCTAAGACTTAGGTGCCCACTTAGGCCATTTATTTGACTTGGTCCATGCATGGTTGGTGGGATGATGTGGCGGGTGATGTCGCAGTTTCTTTGGCACCTTGTTTCAAAGTTTGAAAATTTCAAATAACACATGAATAAAAACAACAAGCCAAAGTTTTTTTTGCACCAAATTGTTTTTCCATGTGTCAAGTGGATATTGGTCTACTTGGCATGTTTTCAATAGTGCCATGTCACTTTCGACACCCCTTGTCGCAAGATTTCTTCAACTAGCCATATCTTGAGCATCAGACTCCATTTTTCATTTCAGAAGAAGCGCTAGAAAGCTCTAGATGAATACTACAATGTGAAAATGATTCAAATAAAATTTGAAGAATTTTTAAAAATATAACGGTACTTGGATCCACCTAGATCATTCTTCCCCACTGGGAACTTTTGGACCTATATAAGTTGAAATTAATTGGTAATGAGGTGAGGGTATTTTTCCCTCACCTTTTCGAATTCCATCCATCTAGCCTTGCTTGGGTGCATCCCTTTGAGACCAACATGAAGATATTCAACATTACCTCTTCTTGAAGTCTAAATATTCTTGTCAAGTATAGTATCTTCCTACAATTTTATTAGATATTTAAGAGAAAAATCATCAATGGAAGGAATGGATACACTTTAATCATGATCAATTATCATTGGAGGCTCATATAATTTCAAATTTTCCACATTTACAACTAAATAAATCTACATGTAAGATGCTAAATCTAATCAGAAAGCATTTGTGCCAATTTTTTCCATTATCTGAAAAGGACCATATTAGATTGGTTTCAACTTTTTACCTTCACCTATCAGTCTTTCCTTACTAATGTGAAGCCATACCATATCTCCTACAACAAATTGGTGATCAATACGATGTTTGTCATGCTTAGCTTTGTACTTGGCTTGACTTTTCTCCAATTGAGTATAAACATTTTGATGTATGAGTTGTATTTTTTCAATGAACTTCTTATCTTGAATGGCTTCTTTTGGTTCACCAACAACTATATCCTATCCATAGCAAACATCCAGAGGAGATTTAGGCAAGTATCCATAACAAATTTCAAATGGAGATTTCATTGTAGAAGAATGAAGTGCTTGGTTATATGCATGATGTATGTAACACAATTATTCATCCCATAACTTTAGATGTTTATTTCTATAACCCCTAAGAAAATGTACCAAAGTGCGGTTCACAACCTCTATTTGTGCATCAGTTTGTGGATGAAATGCAGTGCTCTTTTTTAATTTAGTGTCCATTATTCCCCACAAAGTTGACCAAAACTCCCCAATAAATAGAGAATCTCGATCAAAAATAATTGAAGTAGGCAAACGAAAATGAACCCATACATGTTTAAAGAACAAATGTGCAGTGCCTTCGCCCGTAATTTGCTTAGTACAAGGAATCTAAACACACATTTTGTTAAATCTATCCACAACCACATAGAAATAGTCATGTTTTATTTGTGTCATAGGAAACCCCCCCACAAAACCCATGGAGATACTTTCCTAGGGGCGAGTAGGAATAGGTAGAGGAGTGTAAAGTCCCAATTTCCTATTACTAGGTTTACTTGTGGCACAAAGAGTACATCCCTTTATATATTTATCAACATTTTGCTACACACAAGGCCAATAAAAATACATCTTCAAATGTGCAACTGTTTTAGTAACTCCAAAATGACCATAAATAAGAGAAGTATGTGCTTCTCTAATCATGTGCACCCTCTCATTTTGAGGAATACATAGTTTACCCAAATGATACAAAAGATCAATGTGTACATGATAGTCCAATTCTTCTACTTGTCTATTACTCATCAAGTCTTTATAAACATCCTAAAAATCAAGATCATTCACATATTGTTCTTTATAACTTTCATGAGACAAAGAGCCATGTTTTAAAATAATATATGCAACAACCATAGGAGGCCTAGATATCATATATGCAACCTTATTCTGAATACCTTTTTTATACTTGATCACAAGATGAAATTGTTATCAAAAACCCATCCAACAAAAATGTCTAGATTGTTGTATCTTAGTTTGTGATTTGAGATACTATAAGGGATGATGATATATATGTATTATTGTTTCTTTGCCCATTAAGTAATGTTTCCATTTTTTAACTTTTTGAACTAGCGCATACAATTCCTTATCATAAGTTGGATATTTTCTTAATACACTTGTAAAGGTTTCAGAATGATAACAAACTAGTTTCTTACCTTGCATTAAAATAGCTCACATAGCATACTCACTTTCATCCATCTCAATCTCAAATGGTTGTTGTATATGAAGAAGTGCCAAGACTAGAGTATTAATTATCTTTTCTTTCAAAGTGTCAAAGGATTTTTGATGTTTGCCTCCCCACTGAAAGACCTATTTCACACTTGTCAAAGAATGCAAAGGTGATGCAATATATGAAAATTGAGCAATAAACTTTTGCCAAAACTATACTTCACCAAGAAAACTTATAACCTCAGTTGTGTTAGTGGGTGTAGGCCAATTAACAATGACTACCACTTTTGCAAGATCAATTTTCAATTCACCATGTCCTACAATGTAACCCAAGTATATCAAAGAGGTCTTGCCAAATTCACATTTTGACATTTTTAGAAAAAAAAATTCCCTTCGTAATGCATCCATGACTTTCTCAATGTGGATCACATGCTCTTCCCATGACTTATTGAAAATCAATATATCATCTAAGTAAACTATAACAAAATCATCAAGGAACTGTCTAAAAACATCATTCATCAATCTCATGATTGTATTCAGGGCATTACACAACTTGAAAGGCATAACAAGACATTCAAACAATCCCTATTTTGTTTTGAAGGCAGTTTTCCAAACATCACCTTCATTAATTCTTACTTAATGATATCCACTTCTCAAATCTAACTTAGTGAAATAAATAGCATGTTTTAATTAATCCAACAAATCATCAATACAATGAAGAGGGTAATGATTATTAATAGTAATTTTGTTCAAGGCACGAAAATCAACACACATTCACCAAGTTCCATCTTTCTTTGGCACTAAAACAATTGGAAAACCAATAGGAGATGAACTTGGATGAATAACACCTCTATCTAATAGATCCATTACCTATTTTTTGATTTCCTCATTTTCCACCACTGATAACCTGTATATGCCAATGTTAGGGAGAGGAGAATCCTACAATATCTGAATTTCATGTCGAACTTCCCTTTTAGGGGGCAAGCCCTTAGGATCCTAAAATACATCATCGTAAGTAGAAAAGATTTCAACCAATTCATTCTTGTGTCTATGATCACACTTTTCCAAAGCTTGAGAATATTTTTTTTCTTAGACTTAATCAACATGAGACAAAAAAGTCTTGCTTGAATTAACTAGTCTTTTCATTTGCCCTGATGTAGAAAAGGAAAGACTTATTTTAATGTGATGTGTTCTAACTATATATTCAATGCCATCCTTAACAAGCAAGTACTTATTCTCCTCTCTATAGAAGATTTCTTTTCTATCATAAAGATATGGGCTTCCCAAAACAATCCCACATTTATCCAATGGAACAACATCCAACTCAACCTCATCTACGAACTTGGATGTGATGGCAAACCTTAGCCTACAAGTTTGTGAGACTTGTAGCTTCACATTGTCACACACCCAACCTAGTGGATAAGGCTTCAGATGGGGATTGGTTTGTAAGCCTTTATTCTTAACAACCTCTTCAGAAATTAAATTTTCTTGTGAACCACTATCAAATAGAGTGTCAGTCTTAGTATGCTTTGAAACAACTCTAATGTGGAACAATTCATTTCTTTTCTTATCAACATGCATAGAATTATGTTTAGAAGAAGATGTAGCATTAGTTCTAGAAACTAAAAGAGAAAAATAATTATGTAATCCCATGGCTATGATCTTAGTTTCATCACCTAAATCTGAACCTAAGTCTTGAACCATAGCATTAGCCTTATTTTCTTTCTTTTTATACCTCTTAGGCCTTAACTCAGGATGTAGTTTCCAACACTTAAACTCATCATGATTTTTATTGCAATGATTACAAAATGGTTTTCCTTCTTATTTTTTAATAGTATAATTGGATTTCCTATTTACCCTTTCCTGATGAACATTCCCCTTTGGATTGCTTAACATTAGATTGCTTACTTTTTACTTTAGGAAAATATTCTTTTGATTTTTTTCCTTTAGCCTCTAAATGAGTGGCTTGAACACATACTACATCTGAATTAGTGGGATTGAACATAAGAATCATATGTCTTAAGTAACTATGCAACCCACCTATATATTTTAGCAATGTTTCTTGTGTGTATAGAGGAACATTCAAAAGTAAAGATTTTTTCCTAAAATCTTGTGTATAATCTTTAACACTTTAGCCTTTTTCTTGTCTAAAACATTTCCAATCCATCATGGCTTGTTGCATATATCCTAAAGGATAGAATTTTTTTCTAAGTTCTTTAATAAATTCATTCTAAGTAGAAATTGAGTTACCTTTTTGAAGCTCAGCTTCCTTCAACTTACTCTTCCACCAGATGAGAGTTGTGCCTTCCATACGAAGAGTAGCCAAATGAATTTTTGACTCATCCCCTGCAATCTTTTGGACCCTGCAATAAAATTCAATTTGCTTGACCCAATTATCCAACTTTTTAGCATTAATTTTGACATTAAACATTGGTAATTCAAACTTAATATCCAATTTTAGTGAAGGGAGAGATTCCACAATTTTTTTACCATCATCTAATGAAGAAGGATTTTTGGTTTCTTTACCTTTTAATTCTCGTGAATCGCCTTCTTTTTCATTCTTAGATTTCCTTTGTTTGTCACGGTATAGTTCCTCAACCATGCTTCTCATGTCCATGAAGGCTCAGTGGAAAGCTTGTTCAGATTCCATCTCTTCTTCAGCCATCCTTGAAGCATGCCTTGAACCAATCTCTGAATTATACTCAATGAGTTTTCCTTCACCCTTTTGTGATTTAGACCTTGTCAACATACACTAGCAATCACTGTTAAATAACAACCACTTTGATACCAAAAAAATTGATTTGTAAACTGAAAATACAAGTGTAGTATATTCAAAAAACACTTGTTCACATTTAAGAGATCCTTCAATTTCTCACTCTTTTTGATTAATTTTGTATAAATAAATTAAAACTAGATATAAAATGAAGATCAGAACTAAATAATAATTAGAGAAAATTCAAAGAATTCACTAGCAAATTGATAATGGAGTTCGGCTTCAATAACCTACTTCTCTGGGTCCGTTTGAAGTAAGGACTGTTCTCATTAATTTTGTGCAAAAAATGGCTTCCAAAATCAATACAAGTCTTCAATTCACCTTCTCTAATATTTGTTTGCCTATAAAAATATCTCTCAAACCTAAAAATAATGGCCCAAGGCTGTACAAATCAATAACAAGACTTTAACCTTCTTAAATCTCTTTACACTGTCGGCTTTCTGTGTCTATTCAAGTAGAAATTGGTCCCTTTTATAACACTTCGACCTCTATGACTAAAGTGGTCAAGGCATTAACCTTTTAGGTAGTAGGTCGGGATTTCAAAACTGCCTCCCACCTTTCTAGGTGCTTGGGAAAAGGTTTGCCTTAGGTGATTAGCATGAGATTTTAAATGTTTTCCCTCCCTTTTTGGTGCCTTTGACTTGGTTTTGTCCCACATTTGCTGGGAATTCAGTTTTCAATGATTTAAATAGATGTGTTTATTACATTTTCAAATGCCTAAGACTTAGGCACCCACTTAGGCCATGTATTTGACTTGTTCCATGCATGGTTGGTGGGATGATGTGGTGGATGATGTGGCATATTCTTTGGTGCCTTGTTTCAAAGTTTGAAAATTTCAAATAACATGTGAATAAAAACAACAAACCAAAAATTTTTTTTGCACCAAATTATTTTGCCATGTGTCAAGTGGATATTGGTCCACTTGGCATGTTTTCAATAGTGCCACGTCACTTTCAACACCCCCTATCGCAAGATTTCTTCAACTAGCCATATCTTGAGCATTGGGACTCCATTTTTCATTCTGGAAGAAGTGCTAGAAAACTCTCGATGAATAATATAATGTGCAAATGATTTGAATATAATTTTAAGACTTTTTTAAAATGGAACGGTACATGGATCCACTTGGATCAACACCTTTCAAACACTTACTCAAGGTGAACCATGTGCTCACTTGCATTCTTTAAAAATAGTGTTATATCATCTAAAAAGACTAGTATAGACTTATTAAGGTCTTGAAACAACATATCCATGGCTCTCTAAAAATTTTCTCTAACATTAGATAGACCAAATGGCATATTTATATATGAAAATTTACCCCACTTTATGGTGAAGGTTGTCTTGAATTTGGCTTCTTCCTTGATCAAATATAGTTGTAACCACTATAACCATCCAACAAGGAGAACCTTTCAAGAAACTAAAAACAATTGTAAAATCTATTCCTTAGATGTAAGTGGGTATTGGTCTTTAAGGGAAGCCTTATTTAAGTAACAAAATTCAACATATAGTCTAATTTCACCATTCTTTTTTGGTAATAGAACAAGGTTCACCACCCAAGTTGAGTTCTTGATTGGAAATATAATAGTTGACTCAATGAGCTTATGAAGCTCATCTCTCATCAAAGGCTCAAGATTAGGATTAATAGACCTTTGTCTTTCTCTTACTGGATTGGTTTCATATTTTGTATCAATGGTGTGTTGAGCTAGGTTTTGGTAAAATCCCTTTAGGTCACAATATTTCCACGAAAATACATCAACAAAACTTGCACATAACTCAATGAAAGCTTCCTTTTCTAAATAAGTGCATAACTTCCCCAAATTTAGGTTCTTACTAGGTAGAACTTCCACATTAGCATAGTGTTCTTATTTTATTGACAAAGATGAATTGTCTTTCCTCAACTCATTATCACCAATGAATATTTTTTCAAGTGTGACCAATCCCTTCATTAAATTATTTTTTTTTAATTTCACAATATGAACTCCATACTACTATAATTATTTTGACTAATTTCTTTAGGAAAACTCAACTTCCTCTTACAATATTTTGATAATTTAATTTTCATCTTTAAAAACTTTTATATTATCTTTTTTATCTATAAAAAAGGCCTTAAAACCACCTTAATGTGTGATTTGACCTTTCACTTCTTATATTAGCTAGGATTCTAAATTATGGCCCAATGGTAGCCAACCTATCTGCATGTTTTTTTTGATATCTTAATATTGCCTAATTGTTGAAGGCCTAAAAATATTCAAGTGAGTCCCATACCATATTATTATAATATTTAATCAATGGGTTTTTTCATACACTAAGACCTCTCAATTAGTGAACTATAAGTTCACTATTACTAAAGACTTGTAAGGCATTGACTATCGTCTTTCTAGCCCATTTTAAACCATGAACCAATGACTCATAATTAATAGCATTATTTGAACAACCAAATTGAAACTTAATAAATTAGAAATAAATTTGATTTCATGGATAAATCATCATCATTACACCCTAATTACTATGCTTATTCCTTTATCCATTAAACTATAATTGACAAAATCATCATTATAATCATCATCATTCATCAAGGTTGAAATTGGTACATCAGTCTCATGCAAGCAATACAAACCAAGTCCTTATTCATTAATTATCATATAAGGATCATATTCATGTGATTTAAAGGCTCATTTATGAAGGAACAAATATGTAATCCCATCTGAAGGTGTTTCCATTTCCTCTATACTATCTTTTATCACCTCAAATGAGATGAGTCAATTGGTGTTCACAACACTTGGCATATATGGCTCCAAATAGAGATGTGTAATAGGTTTAGAATATATGGTTAAATTATTTATATACCTATTTATAAACATAAAATATGTATAATCAGCTAATAAATATCATTGAATCTTTGAGGTGGAGTCCCTTAATAGACACATGGTAAAGTGGGGAGGTAAGTCCACCACAACTACATCCTACTAAATGGTAACATTAAGGCAAGCATGTCATTTAAAATTTAGATCTTTGATGATGCCTAATATATTTTTTGGTGACCCAACTAGTTTTAATACTCCTTTAGTATTTAGTTCATAGATAAGACCAAGTTTGTCTATAATTTTCTTAGGCATGATAGTGTTATTGGCTCCACTATCCACCATATAGTTATGAACTAAATAGTCACCAACTATAAAAAAGGTATAAAGGATGATTTTTACTTGAATTTACCTCAAATTTGTCCCCTTTTTACATTTTTCATACCTATTATACTTGATGCTTAATTTGTTTGTCTGAATTAGTTACGATAACTCAGTGTTTCTCAAGTAGTCCTAGAGACACCTTGAGAGATGAAATATCTTGGTTGAGCATATATTTTTATCCTAGAATATTAAGGGAATCCTACATGTTAATTATGACATTATATTTATTCATCTAACCCACTATACTAAATAGATCTCTACTAACCTTTGGATGTACCTTTTTAACCACTAGTTATTTATAGATCAAAAGTATTTGAGGGAGCTTCCTAGCCTCTACATTATAATTTTTCTATGTTGTAGAGGTATCAAGTTGATATTTTTAATATTATAAATAACATTATGATTAATTGAATTATTAGTCACATCTTGAGCCTCATTAATAGCTATTATTTTATCTCTAGTTACAACTGCAACCGTACCATTTGAACTACTAGTCTCACCACCATGATTGAAAGCAACATAATCATCCATTTTCTATTTCACATTAATGGCATCAGGCTGCCCTTAAAATTTTTAAGCCTCTTATTAGGTTACCAAATTTATCTCTTGATCCTTACCTCATTGAAGAGAAAACTCTTCTTGTGTCATTTGAGTCATATTAATGTTCTGTGATACTAAGGATTAGTCTTGAGCATCATTAAGGTTGGAGGGATACCAAATTGAGTCATACATAAAAAATTTTTAAGGTGGTGTGGGAATAATAAATTTTGATGTATAAGGTTTAGTAGGATCAAGGTATGCATATGGTTTAGATGGAACTATGGCCCCTTGTGATTGGTAGGGTGGTATGTTTTCCCTAAATCCTTGATAAGGAGTCCTTTGATCTCTAAAAGGTTGATATGAGGTATTATTGATAAGATCTAACTTAGTATATCTAAATTTTGAGGTTAACTATTTCATTCCTAAAAGATTAAAATATACTTTTTAAATATCTAATTTCCATAGATTGATTGGAAGGGGCTATAACTTAGGCTTTAAGAGATGGAATAGGAGATAATAATGTAAACTGAGGAACTTGAGGGGGTGAAATAGATTTAAGCTCTATAAATATAGGCATTAATGACCTTTGAGCAAGCTTACCAAATTTTATCAAACTATTTTATGATCTTATTATATCTTCATAAGCATTTGGGAAGGTATTACCACCCATGGACTATAACATCACACTAATATGAGAATTAAGGGATTTTAGATTGTACAAAAAGGCATATTCTAGGGATGGTCTGATTAATGTGGATATTCTAGTCCATGCCTTTTGGAATCTTAAGTTGAAATCATACATAAAATCATGAGGAACTCTCTTAATGTTGGTCATTGTTCAACAAAAGATAGGTGATCAAATTTATCTTCAAACTGCCTAACTAAGGATACACCTAACTCATCCTAGGTAGAAATGAAATTCAAAGGAATATTTATGTACCACTACAATTATTTTATATTGAATGAAATAGTAAGTAGTCTGATATCCACATTATCTTGAATAACATTGTGAATGTATTAAAGGTTGGTAACTCCTCTATGTGCTCAATAGAATTTGTTTGACCATATCTTAAGAATATTATGATAATCTTAAGGGAAAATATTGGAATGTCATAAAAATGGATCAAATTTAGTGGACTACCTCTATTAAATGGGATGAACACTTGATTCATGATGGCCATTTGGGTAGTGTGGATTACACTGCTTGACACAATAAGATGACCAAGAGAGGAATATTACTTTCATGGATAGGGTCTAATTATATTAAATCTTAATTTATTTTAAGAATTATAAGGTATCTCAATGAATTCAAGGGGAATACCTTTACTAGATGACCTTGTAATAACCTTTGGCATGATAATGTTGTCTAGATAGTTCTATGAACTCTAAAAATTCAAAGATCTTTAGCTCATGATGATGATGGATCTATTTTGATACTATACATGTTTATCCTTAGCTTAAAATTTTTTTCCCACTAGGATAACTATTCCCATCAAGTGTGCAAAACTATTGGCATCTTAGGTTGTACCGTAGCTAAGCAAAGGGATTATTTAGGTACTCTTGCTTAAACCTAGACCAACATTGGACTGACCCTAGGCTATGGTTTACCTAATATTGCATCAGATCTCCAAATAAATATGGATTCCTTTCTGTTATATCACCTATACTAAACCTAAAATAGCTTCTTGCTAGGAAAAGGGGAAAGATACTGACAATAATACATAAAAGAATGAAAAAATAAGGTGATCCACCAAATGTTTTGATCTTTATACATAAACAAGACACACTATAGGATGATTTAAAGACTAATAAACATCATTAAATTCACTCATTAATTAGATTCCACATAATTATTTCAAAAAAAATCATGGATTAATTATTAAACTAGTATGGAAGGGCAGTTGTCCACTTATAAGCTAACCAAAAGAATATATATGCACTTAGAATTACCTATGAGAATTACCAAAACACTTCATGAAGATTATAAAACTTAGATAGAGGCAAGGAAAACATAGATTCACTTAACTACATCAATGAACTCATGAAACACACTTCAATTCAGCTTACAAATGGAATAATTCAATATTTTATTGCATTAAATAGGTGTTACAATGCAAATCTTGGTAGAGTCTAGTCATGCCAAAGAAGGTGATATTTTTAAAGGCTTAGAATCCTTTATTTATATTAGAATGGGATGAGAGAGATGGGAATCATATGTAGATAGATGGAGAAAGGAGCATAATGACCAATATCCTACAATCTTTCCCAGTGTTGATGTCATTAGCAAAGATCATAATGTCTAAGACTACTTATGGAAAATGGCCATAACAATCATATTAGTATCTTTCAATCTATTTTTTACCTACATTAATTCTATTTATAATTACAATGATGGGATTAAGTCATTTAATATTTGAGTTCTTACATCAAAGTAGTTACAATAGATGGACCAGTCTATTATGATCTTGTTTTGGTGTGGATTGCTCCCTACTAGTTCATCCCTGGAAAGTAAGAGAGGAAAAATAGGTCATAATCATGATGCTAGCTTTGGTGATGAACACTTTGAAACCAATGTGTTTTCCTTCATGACCTCCCTTTACAATATTTGTTCTATTTTGACATTGACCATATTTAATCTTTGTTTAAAGTCTTAACGTTTTTGCCTTTGAACAATGCCCATTGATCTTTATTTAGGCCTTCAAGATTAAGACACATGGAAACTATGCATTTATCATTAGGATATGATGTCATCTCCATCTATTAATGTGCTTGTTCCATGTGGTAGCATCACATTCATATCAATATTTTTGAGTTCTTAACCTCATGCACACCATTGATGTCCTTGGTTTGATTAAATACATGCCATCTATCTCCTTTTTCTTGATCAAATCTGAAACATTGATATTTTTATTCACCATGATCATGCCATTTTTAGTCTCTCACTCAATCTCAATATATTTTGAATTTTTGACCCAACTCACACCATTGGATCTTAGATGCATGATCCAATACACATCTTTGGATCTTTGAGTCCCACTAGCCTTTTCAAGCATTGTGCACTATAGATCTTCTACTTGAGCTCTTGATATATTTACCCATGTTAGATCCACATTAAATTTGGGACATTTGAATTTAAACAAACTATTTTTGTAGCTTTATCTTGACATCCCCATGCACATTTCACTCTACATGTCTAACATTAAAGCTTTATATCTTGAGATCTAGAAGATATCAATATATGAAATTTATAGAGGATGATCTAGGTATGAAGAAAACTATTTCCATGTAATAATTTGGCTCAAATTGACTTTTCAATTGCATCTATAAAATTTGTAACTAGACTAGTCTTGTTCACTTCTACATGATGTATGATAATGGTCTAGCTCCTTAAGATCACCAAATTCACACTATAAATTACTTAAAGTGTTTCAAAAAATTAAAAATTGAAATTTAACTCATATTTATTTCCATATTCTCCTTGTGATATTGGATCACTCTTCAATTAGGGCTATGCTCATCTTATTATTTTGGATTAGGCTGATTTTGGTGTGTAGGCCATATTTGGCCAACAATCATGAAATATCATAGAACATAAAATTAAATAAATAAAAATACATTTAAGATTCAAAATTGAGCTTAAAATAATCATTAAAAATCACCTTGATACTAAACACAAAGCCCTCTAGTGATTTTGTTATAGTGTGAAATCAAGATAATGTGAAAAGTTGAGATTCTATAGTGACACATGGCATGAAATCCTATTATTACATGGTAACCAATCAATAATATCATATGAGAGTATGTTTATTACTTTAACATTCACCATAGTGTAATTTATGACACTTATAACCCCCTCCAATACTTTTTTCATCTAACTCCATTTTAAATAAGTGATTAATCTATTTAGTGCATTATTATTTCACCATTATAGGTATAAAATATGATAAATTTTATTGTTAATATATATAAATATTTTAATAATTTAACCCAAAATTTATTATCCATTTTTATCTCTTATTGAGGCCTTTCCAAAGATACCAACCATGCCCAAAAAAGAGACATATAGCTCAAATTATAAGTTAAAAACTATTCCTTTAGAACTCTATATTTTATAAATAATGTTAATTGTGAAAACATTACATGAAATCATACACAAAATTATGCCCCTATGATATAATAATATTTTCCAACCACATGGTGAAAAATCCTAGCCTTGTGTTCTTTTATTTTAAGGGAACATTATTCACTTCATGATTCTATTTCCACTATGTGGCTAATGGAATAGAGATGTATGGACACTAATGATTGGACATGGAATCACACATTCATATGATCCAAAAAATAACTTTAATGTTTTTACTTCCCCTTGTGATTTTATATATTTTTGGGGATATAAATTTCATTTTCATCTATTCTGAGATCCATTGGCCCTATATTCACCACCTATCACTGCCACATGTGTTAATCCTACCAACCTTATTAAAGTGTGACCCATTTTTACCTACTATATCCTCTATGTGATCTACAACGAATATTTTTTTTAAAATTATTATGATACATTTGGTGTAATATAATTTATTATATAGTTAAACATATGTCATACTTTGATTGTCTATTCACCAAAAACTGATGGAATCCTCTCAAGATTCACCTCTATACAGTTTCCATGATTTATCCACACGGGGACCAATAGTTTACCACATAACACAAAATAAAAAAATTCACCTTTTGTTCATCTACTCCTAAAATTATATGAATGATCCATGTGGAAAAATTTTGTTTTCAATGCATCACAATAATATTTGGACTCATATTGTCTCTATTTGTTTCCATATACTTTGTGGTTGGACCATGTGGTAGACAATGGCTAGCCACAAATCATGAACTAATGGAAATAACCTTAAATTAATTTTATATTTCAACTTTTAGGTATATTACAATGTGACATGTGGCCTTCAGTTACTGGGTTAGATTCATAGAGTTACCCTTACCTTCATCTACCTATATACTTTATGTTTATTTTATGTACAAACCACTAGTTGGTTCTGGATTAAAAAATCATGAGATTCAATTTATATTTTTCAATCCACCACATTGACCCATTCATATTTTCATTTTCCTTGACTCTCACCTAATATCCATGACTAATGTTTTCATAAATCACCGAATTTTATTATACTCATCTTTGAGACAAAGATATCTTGAGGATAATATCCTTTGTATGGTTAACTATGCTACAAATAATTGCTATACATAGATTTAACCAATTGTGATATATTAAATAAATTAAAAATAATTTGAATTTATGCTGACAACCATTGAAATAAATACACATGGTGGATTTTAATTATCTATGGAATCATGAACTCATAGACTACTTCTCTGGCTTCACACAACCCAATTGTTATTTATTTATATAATCATGAACTTTTATATTATGATTTAGGACTTTAGTTGATTCCATTCAAAGTGAATCATAAGATTAAATGCATATATAAAAAGTTCTCACATGAGAAAAAATTAACACATCAAAGAGAATTCAAAGTATATGAAAGAAACCACTTAGAATTGAACTTTAGGTATATTTATTTGGATACAATTATATTAACATTTTCACAAAGGTGTGATTCTATGTCCAATCATTAGTGTCCACGCATCTCAATTACATTCAAAGAGTTAATTCTATAACTAGAGGCCTTAAAAAACACATAAATAAGACCACTATTATATAATGAAAATTATACGGAACCCTATATGAATAAATAAAACACCTATGAATCTTCTAAAATATCTACATATTCTCAACATAATTATTTTAAAATGTTATATAATATTTTGGGATCCATAAAGATAGTTTCACATAAATAAATAAAAATAAAATAATTAACTAGAATAAAATGAACACATGCCAAATAAAATATTGTGTAACTAATGTTATTGAGGTTATTTTAATAATTTAAGTAGAGTATCCTACATCATATTAATATTAAGAAAGAGTGAAATTGGTGCACTAGGGGAATGGGAGATACCAGGGAGATGTCATAATAGTTTGAGTTAAGAAAATATCATTTTATTATTTTATTTAAGGATTGCATAAATCCATTTAACCATGTATATTTGAACTGAATATATTATCTCACTCATATCACTCACAACTAGAGATACATTTTATATTAGGTAAGGGAGTTAGTTCTCCTATAATATCATTATTTATCTATGTTTTGACTTTTATTACCACACCAAAGTAAACATATATTTTTTAATAAAGTATTATTCACATTTTCAATATACATTTTTTTCTAATAACAATTGGTATATTTACTATAGATATTATGTCTAGCCATATTTAAGACACTATAGTTTTCTTACATGGTACCACTTTTATTTCAAATATTAGAAATCCATATTTCATCAAATTATCCATTGTAATTTTATTTCTACTACATTTTTCTTGATTATGTTTATTGATACCTTTCTTTCTACACCCATTCCTTATATATTATCTAAAGATGTTATAGTTCCTAAGATAAAATCCATGTTTTAGAGTCTCATTTTCATGGATCCAAAATATAATTCTTATATAATTGCATCTTTTATAAAATACACCTAAGAATCTCTATCATGAATGATTTTCTCCCTATTAATGATCTTGTGAACAAAAATAATGAAATCTATACGCAATAAATTAAGATATATGTAAAACTTTTTTAACTTAGTAAATCCAAGATTAGATAAGGTAATCAACTATGGATTATATTTATGGATTATATATCACATGAGTCTTCTAAACTTGGAAAACTTGGACCTTGTCTATTCCTCTTAGCTATGGACCTTTTCCACATTCAAAAGTATTTAATCTACTCTATCTTATGCCCCTTGGCCTATCTCTTGGTCCAAAAAATCTTATGTTGATGACCTATACCTTCTATCTTTCCTCAAATTCTTAAAACTTGTTTATCTTCCACCTCTATGGTTATGAGCCTATACCTACTTTATTATTCCATATACACTAGTGTCTCATATAGACACCTACATAGAAACATGTGTCCTTCTCTGATACAAGTGTTCACTACCCTAATATTAGATAATTTATGAATAAAATGTATCCTAATGGTAGGTATAAGTGATTTATTGCAATTTATTTATCTAAAGGGATTGATATAAATATAATATCAACCCTCATTCAATCCTAACCTATCACAAACTAGGGCAACTTATGAAAAAAATAAATTAAGCACTCGATAAAGCAAAGATTATCCATTTTCTATGATGTTAATATCAATCATAGGGACAAAACATACACATGCCTTAATTACTAAAGTATAAACCCAAGATATATATTTTCCAAGTTATAAGATAGGTCACCGTTGTACTTAATTCTCATGTATTTCATGATTCACACATAATCTAACATGTAGGTAAGAACTACATCAGTTTAAGGACCTATTAAAAGTATTGGCTATGTAAATAGTGCTCATTAATATAGAGGTCCTTGGGGTTAGTTTGACATCATGTTCCAACTAACCCATTTTCCCCCAAGGTCACTATTAAGATGAGGAATGAATAACTAGGGTTTTATAATAACATGATGAGTGATTATACATGACCCAATTATGAATTCGCCATAATGAAGGAAAACACAAACCTAAAATCATCTAGGTGGTCATATACTTTTCCATTAAGTATTTTTTATAGGGATCCTACATTAGGTTTATACAATATCATCAACACAACCATCCAAGGCTGATATTAGTGTCCATAACTATAGAGATACTCAATACATAATTTGGTGAATATTTCATAATCCTCTTCTAGTATACTTCCTTCCTACTTTAGATTCAGAACTATGTTAGCATCAAGATCAGTTAATTACATTATTCCTTTGTTATTTCCATATCTAACATAGTTACACTTACTATTTTTAATGTATCTCAATTCAATCAATTTATCATATTTTATATTTAATTTTAAAATATAATTAGACTACTATAGATATAATTTGTCAACCTTATATCTTAGGATATCTATACTCCTTTAACTATAGATAACCCTAATCTAGATTATTAGGGTTAATCATTTATTGAACCTAATTCGTATGAATGTAAACTTTTTTGATTCCTAGGGTTTAGAGTCAACTAAGGTTTCATATTATTTAAATTTTTCATTTCCCACTTATATTATTTTTCACACAACATATATGTATCCCTAGATAAGGAGGTGTTCCTATTGAATACATTAAGCTTCCCCTTCCACCACCTAAGATGTGCGAAACTAATGAGGGACCTAATCCCATGGATCATCATGATACCAATATTGAGAATTAAAACATGATGATGAGGTTATCATAGAAGAATATTTTGATAATGAAAATAATGAATCTAAAGAAACCAATGCATATGAATAAATAAATAATGATTAAGTCTAATTAATTGCATTATTTCATTAGCATATTTGTCAAAATCTTAAATATCTTGATGAAATCCTTAAAAACCATTTTATAAACTGAGAATGAAAAATAATAGATGACCAAACAAGTCCATTTATTGATCATTATATTATAACTATGGGTCATCCAAATATACCAAAATACCTCTCCCTCAACACATTACAACCTAATACTTCTAATGTGGGCATGGGATATGTATTTCAACCTTTGTTTCCTTAATCTACTATCACTATATATACCATGTGGATAATAAATATTTCAACTAAAATACCAATTTTTATGCTTATTCAAGACATTATTACATCCCCTCTAGTGACTAATCATCTTTCTAATCTAAATAATAATTGGTCCATAATTAAAACACTCCTTCAATTTCTAAATACATTGGAGGATAAGGTTACAAACATTAAATGAAATGCTTTAGTGTCTCTTCATACTATTGATTCCAAAGATGTGTTACATAACACTCTTGCACATGAGATATATTTGCACCCTTTGTCAACTAGTTTTGTTTCACCTAAATTCACATTTTATAATGGCAAGGATGATCCTAAACAACATCTTCAAACCTTTCATGTTGTATGCCTTGACTCTTCTTCCAATGATAATATTTTGACCCAATTATTCTAAATAATCCTCAAGGACTATTTTTTTAGGTGGTTCTCTAATTTACATATCTAACCTATGAAATCATTCAAACCTTTTATAGATAGTTTTATATCATAATTTTCCATTAATATTTTTGAAAAGGTTTCCTATGCTCAAATTTCCAAAATAAAACAAATAATAAATTAACCTATCAATGAATATATTTTGAGATATAATACAATGTTGGATAGATTGACCAATCTTGTGGGAGATAAGGAATTACAAGACATATTCAAGAAAGGCTCATTTGTTCCTGTACATATGTCCATTATTTTCAAGAATTTCAAATATTTTTTAAAATTATACCATGTTGTACGTGACCATGAAATGAACCTTATTTCATTAAATAATATCAAGTATGTAACAAACTATTTTTATTATTTTTGGGAACCTAGTTTTTAGATCCTAAATAATAAGGGTTTGGAATGATGGGAAAAATCTACTTTAACAGGGGAAAATATAAATTTTAATTGATAATTATAGAAGAGAAATAGAAATTAACTTATCTAGATTTGTACTGAAATGGAAGATTCTAAGGATATAAATGGAAGAGAGGGATGGAGACACTGAGGAATATGAATCTAAAATCTATTTTTTGATTAGATAGGAGTGTCAAAAATAGGACACCCTAGTGTCTAGTGCTATAGTCCTTCCCAATGCTATTGTCTTGAGGATCTAAGCTTTATGGGTTTTGTTCATTTGGTCAATATGACCCTACATATCAAATTTTGAGGGCTAAAAGTTAAAAAAGCTATCTAGAGGTATATTTTAGACTTCAATACCTATATCCATCTACACACATATAAAAAATGAATACATCAAAATGAAAATGGTGAAAAACTAGTTAGGGGAATAATTATCACATAATGAATAACCCCTACTATTTTGACAGCTACCTATATTAACCCTCAAGCTAGGGTCTCAGATCCAATGTAGTTATCCCTTAGGGAATGTGCATAATCAATGTGCATGATATATGCAAGAATTAATTTGACCTAAGCCCCTCCTTGATCAAGAATACAAGTCTATGTGTGATGCAAAATGCTGAGCTATACTATTTACTAATTTTTATTATTACTAATGTGTTGAATTAGTAAGTGTTAGATACAAAATGCCTTGTGTAGTCCTTTATATAAGAGACTTGTTGTTTCAAATGTTTCAAATTTGGGAGATTTATTCACATTTTTCTAACATTGGAAAAATTATAAATGAAATAAATAATATGGGTAAGACTCATCTTATAGGAGAAACTGATTGTTGGAATCAAATTTGTACTTGGACAATAGCACTAAAAACTAAACACCTTGGGTTTTAGTGCTATATTCTTATTTGGGTACTATTTTCTAGAGGGTCTGGGACTTGGATGGATGGAATAAGCATGGAAAGAGTAACTTGGGTCAGTAAGGGTTATGTCTGAAAGGTTAAAAATTGTTAATAAAAGTCAAAACATGTATCTAGGGTATAAAATAACCCCAAGGAAAATCAGAAAAAGGGCATGGCTAAAAGTGAATAACACTCATATTCTCAAGTTCAAGTCTCCTACAAGACTGTGAAAAGAATGATATGTGTGGTTACTTGACCAATATATTGTGTGTACATTTACCCCTTTTTAATCTAGTGATGTAATGAAATAAAGTACTAGAGTAAAATAAAGAAATAAGATGTGTACCTAAACTTACCTGTGTAGAGACAAGTGTACTGAAAAAGGATCCATATTCCTAGCTAGGGAAGCAGATGGAGAACTAAATAGTGATTAGAGAAAGAAATAATCCATTTAATAGATGCCCCTTGTAATAAATATGAATAGTTCCTAGAGAAAGAAGGAATCCCCATAATAGATGCCCCTAACTGAATCTAAATAGTCCCTAGAGTAAGAAGGAATCCCTGTAATAGATGCCCCCTATACTAAATCTAAATGAGAAATGAGAAATGATCAAATACCCAAAACCAATGCCTACCCTTTGTCCCACATAAAATAATGTAATATATAATGTGTTTATAGAATTTGTATGCTATGAAGAGAAAGATCTATCATGCCTCCACTCTAAATAATATGAACTAGAAATGAGAGGTGCTTGGAGGTCCAAAACTAATATCTACCCTCTATCTTGTACAAACTCCTAGGTTTGAGTAATGTTATGGACCAACTAATATAGATGATCATACAGTCCAACTTGATGACAACTTAGGTATGCTTGGGTGTAAGCTAAAAACTTTATTAAATGTGTAAGAACAAAATGACCTATCTTACCATTCCAATCTATATAATCTTAGATGCTGAAGAACATGATCATTTCTATCATGCCCCCAAATTTGGTATGTGAGTGATGCATATAAATAGTCTAGATATCTATATAACCACATGTACCATTATCTATCATTCCATGTTCCATGTGCAAAATTGGAGATTAAAAAATGTGCTCTACACTATACCTATAATCTATTATATGGTTATATAACTATGTCATGATATATGAAGTTGTATGTATGAGATGTGCAGTAATGTACATGCCCCCTAATCTATTATCTTGGTTTGAGTCTATATCAATGTGACTATGAGTCCATATAATATAAACCACTATATTTGAATAGTCCATGTATCTATAAACTGATGGTATATCCCTTTGGATGTCCAAGTGATGTTGAGTGATCCAAATAAACTAAATCATTGTATAATCTTGACCAATTTAAGTTGAGTAATGCTACTAATTTGGATTCTAGAGATGTAAAAACCAAGGTGTATTTACATATAGGAGTGGATAGGAATACTAGGTAATTTGTAGATATAGTAGTTATTTCCCCTTTTGGGGAGAGGGATGAGATCAATGATAGAGGAGGTTGAGCCAAAAGTGTTGACTAGTGGCATATGATTAGTAACTAGATTGGCATGTAACGAATAGATTGAAAGTCTTTTGTTTGATTGGTGAGAGTTGAATTATTGGTATTGAAATGTGTTCTTTATTATTTAGGACCAAATATTGTGTGTGGGTATAATAGAGATGAGAAATTTTTGTGCCATGGTAGGCAAATTAGGTGTTAGTAGATTAAATGGATTAAAAAGTTGATTGATTTGGCTAGGTTGTTTTGAATGCATTTTTGTTTGGTAGGTACTAATTTATTTGTCAAGGTACAAAAAAGGTATAGGGATGTGTGTATGTCATAGAAGGTAGATGATGTAGTGAGAGGGAAAGGCATGCATGGTGTCTAAGGTATCATTTTCATGATTTCATTAAATAAAATGGTTTATAAAATGGAGCTATGGGGTTTGAGTCATCGGTAATATGGTGATTTGATTTTGAATAAAAAAGTTGGTTGATAGAGGAGTTTTGATTGACTTTAGGTTCATTTGTGCATTGACTAGTATGAGATATTAGATCTCTAGAGTGAGAAAATGCCTAGAAGATGAGTGCCTTATGTGACACATTTTGAGCAGTTGACAACCCAGATTTAGGCTAGTAAAGATATTGCCCTAGTGAGTAACAAAAGTACCTAGTTTTTGCCTATTTAAAATCTTTTATTTGGTGTTTTTAAGCTATTTTATGTGGTCTAGGAAGTGTTTAACTAGTTCCATCACTCTTATCCTAGAGGCAATACTCCTACCCAAGATGTAATGTTGTCTAAGTTTTTGCACTTTTATCTAGCACTAATGTCCTTCTATAGTGCTATTGTCTACTAAGGAGAGTTTTTTAAGTTTCTAAGTTGTTTCATGTGGTTGTATGGCTTATCTATTTTTCCTAGCATGATTGACTGATATATATACTATTTTCTAATATTTTTAAGGTGGGGTGTGGATGAGAGGGTTCCATAGAGGCCAAGTTATGAATATGTTGAGGATGTTGCCCCTATCAATTGATGAGATAGTTGTGATAGATAGAGAAAGATTGGGTCATGTATGTGACCTAGGTACTATGTAGTGGAATAGGTATTTGATCACCACCTTATGTGAGAGGTGGAATGCATACACTTGTACATTCTAGATTCCTACAAGAGAGATCCTTGTGATCTTAGAGGATGTTTATCAGATTCTGCATTTACTAGTTAGTGGATGATAGGTAACATTATAGGATGATATGGGTACTAATGCCAATAATCATGCATCTTTATTTTTTTCTAGTGTGCCTTCATATGCACATTAGAGAGGTAGTTATAGGAATGTATTACTATAATTTATTATGTTTTCCATTGTTCCATACCTATGAAAGTGGATAGCCATGTTATTGGCTTCATTTGTTGCAATGGATGGTAGTGGAGTTTCTATTACTTATATGATGCATAGGGTGGTTTTTAGTGTTGAGATGTATAGTACTATGTTCTCATGGGGTAGGAACATTCTTGCCCATTTATATAGAGATTTATATAGATTTAAAGTAGGAAAAATTTAGTGGTGTTGTGGATGTGGTTACTCTATTACATTATTGGGCTTATGAGCACATAATAGTTATGCGACTAATTAGATTACTAAGGGAGACATGGGCACCTCCACAACCATATGGGTAGTGGTGGATTATCTCATTAGCTATCAAGTCTCCTAGGATATATCACTATAGATGAGTTTTATATAGACTATATACCCATGATATGATATGAAGGCCTTATAGAGGATACCTTGGGTGGGAGAAGGATGAAGTGGAGTTGAAATATATGAGGGTTAGTTGTTGGATACATGATCATTGGGTTGGAGTGTATGAGCACTTTCAGTATGAGCACATGACTAGGTAGTTTGGAGTTCAATAGGATATTCTTCCTATAGCATGGGTATGGTTGAGGAGTGCACACACATTAGTGAGAGTAGGAGTTCATATGAGACCCATTAAGGCTAAGCTGTCACCATTACATTTGGATGCATTAGATGTGGCTATAAATATTCTTGATGTAGATGACATGGGATGTACTAAGGTATATACTACATGGTGGGTTGGGCATTAATGGGCTCCATTATATCCTATTGTAGTGGATGTTCATATGTATGAGGATCTTGATTTGATCCAAATGATGGGAGGTAAGGCATGATTGTATTTGAATTATGCATGTGTTTGTTCTTTAGTTTGATTTGAATGTATATATCTAATGTAGTCTTGTACTACTTATGCATACAGGTGGAGAGGGAGATGCACATAATGAGGCACCTACTAGTGTCAGGAGGGGAGATGAAGAATTTTGGGAGACCATCATTTAGTTGAAACTCTAAGAGCTTACATAGTATGTTATTGATGATGTGGTAGAGGAGGGTTTGATAGAGTGAGTAATGGTTATAGCTAGTGTCTATGCTCATTTTTTTAATAGGGATGTTATAGCTAAAACTTCATATGTCAGGGTAGTAGGAGAGAGAGAGAATCTAAGAGAAGAGTTAGATATGCATAAGATGCCTCCACTTGATTGTGGCATGATGAGTATGAAGATTGTGGATGATTATATGGATCTTCAATAGAAATATGTAGACTTGTGTGAGGAGTATGGTTGGTTACTAGAGTGATATAGTTAGTGTAAGATCCATTTGGGAGCTTAGGGAGGTGAAATAAAGTCAAGCATAAGACTAGATTATGGGACTAGTAATGGAAGAGAGAGTGAGGGCATGATGCCCATTCATGATTGATCATATTTGATATAGTGTATATGTATTGGAAAACCTAGTTATATATAGAGATACTAGTTTGAGTTTAGATTTACTCATATTGGTATTATGGATTCTAAAATATACTGGTATTATAATGTTTTGATTTGAAATAGTTGATTTGATATTGATATTTGATTTGTAATCACATGTAAATGATAATTTTGTTGGTTTTTGTAATTTGGCAAAGTCAATTGGTTTTTAAGTAGGATATAAGTAAGGTTTAGAGTTTTAGATTGGTAACTTGTTTAGATAATTTGAGCTAATTTGAGATTGGTAAAGGTTTTGGATCAATTGATTTGGTAGGATTTGGACCTTGATAGGTAGGTTTGAGGCTATGGATAGTTAGAGGTAATTAGGAATGCTAGTTTTTAGTAAGGGTATGTAAGATAACACTATGTGAATATTACATCACTGAGAGTGGCTCAAGATTACAAAGGTTAATTATAACTTTGGATCAATTATTGCCTTGTTAAATGGTGGTATATGTGTATTGTATCACTATTTGAACCCTAACAACCAACTAAACAAATGCCCATACTCCTCATATTGTGTAGGAACATATGATGTATTTGATACTAACTACTATGCACTAATTTTAACTGTATGTAGAGACTCTAAAAATTGTAACTTTATTGGATGTGCAAATAAAACTATGTGTTGTAGAAGAGGCTCCTTGATTCATAATCATAGTGGATTGCTACATGAAATAACACCTTGTGGCCTCTACTATGATGCATATGATTGAGTAATAGATTGATATAGAACTATAACATGTGATGGGGATTTATCTAATCTTAACTATAGAAGGTTTCTATGTGAGATAGGACCTTGAAAACTCAACTATAGTGAATATCTCTCATAAGTAGGACTCTACTACAACGCATGTGACTCTGCTAGATATATATGTAATTGATTTATGTATTACTCAAATTATAGTGATATATGTAGGTTATTATTTTTGTATTGTATTCCAAACCTTCTGAGGTGGTGGAATAAGATATCTCTTGTGAGATTTTATCTTAAAACCTACATTGTGCTCATGATGAGTGATTGATGATTCCTATAAAGGAATGTCTTGGGATGATTCAATCATAGAAGAATGAGTTCTAGGGTTCCATAATGGAGGAGGTCTCTATGCCCCCTATGTGAATGCTATGATACCATTATCAACACATCTAGTAATGTAATCTCTGAGTCTAAACTAGCTATTATCTCTGTGTCCACATATATGATGATAGTCACAAAAGGGTTGATGTGGATATCTATGTAAGAGATTTGGGTCTCATCAATGAGTAGAAGGTAATATGACCTCCTATCTAGTAGTGTTAATAATATGGTATAAGGGATATCTCACTCTGAATCAAACTATATTGGTGATTAATTATTGTTCTCTATAGTGTAGACTATAGGTTGTGCTCTAGAAACTAGCTCTTTATTTTTAACTAGTTGTTTTTTTAGTTGTGGTCTCTTATCTTGTCTAGGACATGGTAGATACTGAGTGGTAGGAGCTATATCTAAAGGTTCTACCATGAAATCTAGAGTGATCTAATTAACTAAATCTACCTCAATCAATCCCAATTTCTTTTTCAAATATAAAACTATATAACACAAGTGTTTGAAAGAAAACTCTGTCTAATATAGTAGATGCTTGACTAGAGTTTGGTGAATCCCCTTATTGAAGATATGTTTAATCTCTAGATATATTGGTTTATATATGAATATTAATATGTGAGCCTTAAATCTTAAGATATACTCACTAACTAGCTTTGAATAATTTTGATGTAGTGTGGTAAGTTTCTCATATGTAACATGAGGGCCCATGTTTATGATGTAATATCTAAGAGATGCCTCCTCTAAATCAACATATGTGTGTAATGAACCAATGGGGAGTAAATAAAATAACCATTTATGTGCTTCACCCACTAATGTTTGGTGGAATAAATTGAGTAGAATCAATGGGATCGTATGAGATGGTAAAGCCTTTTGAAAGGCCTGAAGGTGTACGAATGGATCTCCAATTCCATCAAAGTGAGGTAATGATGGTATCTATAAATGATTAGGCAATTAAACTTTTATTAATGTCTTTGGAATAGGGTTACCATGTAGATCATTATCATCCATCCAAGACTTGTAATCTTCATTTTCCAAGGTAAAGAGATACATTTGGTGTTGTAATTCAACAACTACATGTATCAGAGATGTGATCTCTTAGGATGGTACATTAGTATCTTGAAGTGGTTTATTTTATCAATGAATTTGATTATTAATTTTAACCATGGGAATGCTACATTTTTTAATTAGATCATAAAGAGGGGGTGTGCTCACTTGAACCTTGGGAGTAATGGTATCTTGGACCTTACTAGAGGGATGTGGGCTACCATTTTCATTAGGTGAAGAGTGAGAACTGGGTTCTACTGTAGTGATGGGTGACTTGGGAGATTCATTGGTATCTTTGTGTTTTAGTGAATCATATGCTAATTTAGTATAAGATATGTTATTAACATTAAAATGTGTATTATTTGAAATAGAATCATGAATAAATGTAGGAGCAACATTTTGACATGCATTAGATTTGAGAGAAAGAGTGAGAGAAGAGGTAGAAGCATGAGATACTTTTTGTTATTCACTATATGCATAATAGTCATCATTATTTTATACATTATCACAATCTAAATTTTGTTCATTTGAAATAGTAGAATTTGAAGTATCATTTTCATATTCATTTGCATGTTCACTATCATAATCATTATCATTTCCATCATTGCTAGGGAGAGGTGTAAGAGAAAAATTTAATTCCTTTGTAATATGCAATAAGTTATTATTGAAATTTAGAATATCATGTGTATCTATGATATCCATGAATGGGATATATGAATTTTTTTCATTTTTAGTATGATAAGTAAGAGGAAGAGAGTTATCATTTGAGCATTCTTTGGATAAATTAGAGTTGTGAGCATGAGATGCATCATTTGAACTATTCTTTGTTAATTTGATTCTATTGTATTTATATTATTGTATTTTGAACATAATGGTACCAAAAAAGAGGGAGAGATTAGGTTCACATTGAAGCAAAATATCAGTTATTATAGGTTCCTTTGGAAGTTCATGACTAATTTGTTCATTTTTTGAATTTTTCATAGGAGAATGAGAGGAGAAGTATTTTTCCCATTTATCAAAAGTATTATCTTTAGAAGAAGGGATGGAATAGATAGGTTTGATAGGAGAAGATACATCTAATTTTTCTTCACTATCACTTTCATATGAAAGATAATATTCCTCATTTTAACAATAGTAATTATCTTCAATGTAAATAAAATAATTTTCCACATTTTTAGATAATGTGTAGTTTTGAAAATTTGTCCACTCATTATCATAAATATGTAAAAAATTAAGAAATTTGTCTATGGAATGAGAGGGAATAAGTGCCTTAGTGGCAATTTTATTTCTTTCACAAAAAAGAACATGAAGTACTATTAAGAAAATAAATGCAATAATAACCACTAACATGGAAATTTTGAAAATACTTGTGACTATTTAAACAATTTTTAAAAAAATTGAAATTAATTTATAAAAATTGCAAGGATGAATGGTTTGAAGGTGGACGACCTAGTTTAGGAATCTAGGATTTTAGAATTTTTTAAATTTATGGCTATAATTTAAATTCTAAAATTAATTTGAACAATATAATTGCAAAAAAATTAGAAATTGAATTTTAGCACAAAATAACTACTAATTTAGAAATTTTGAAAATATTTTTGGTGCACTAAACAATTTTCAAAAATTTCAAAATCAATTTCAAAAAATTTTAAGGGAGGGAAACATGGGGTTTGAGGACCTAGTTTGGAAATCTAGGGTTTTAGAATTTTTGAAAATTATGGATATAATTGAAATTATAAAATTAATTTGAACAAGATAATTATACAAAAATCAGAAATTTGTAAAGTAATTTTTTTGCACAAAATATGAAAGAAAAACCCTAAGGGTACTTAGGGTTTTAAATTTACTCAAAGTAAGTCAGGTTCACTAAATGTTTTATTATGTTTGGGATTATAGTGTTTAGATCCTACATAATAAGGGTCTAGAATGATGGGAAAAATCTACTTTTATAGGTAAAAATATAGATTTTAACTGATAATTATACAATAAAAATAGAAATTAACTTATCTAAATTTATACTAAAATGGAGGATTTTGAGGCTAGAAATGAAAGAGCAAGACTGAGACACTATCAAGAATCTAAATCTGGTTTCTATTTTCTAATTATATATGAGTATTGGAAATAGGATACCCTATTTTTTAGAGTTATATCCCTTCTTAGTGCTATTATCTTGAGGATCTAAGCTTTTTGGGTTTTGTTCACTGGTTAATATGAGGCTGCATATCAAATTTTGATGGCTAAAAGTTAATTGAGATCATTATAGGTCCAATTTAGTCTTCAATACCTATATCCATCTACACACATATAAACAATGAATACATCAAAATAAAAAGTAAGAAAAAACTAGGTTAGGGGAAGAATGATTTTACAATCAAGAACCCTTATTATTTTGATTACTACCTACATTAACCCTTAAGCTAGGGTCTCAGATTTGATGTATTTCTCCCTTTAGGAATGTGCATAATCAATGCACATGATAGATGAAAGAATGAATTTTACCTAGGCCCCTCATTGATCAAGCTTGCAAGTCTATGTGTGATGTAGAATGTTGAGCTCTACTATTGATTGATTTTTATTATGTCTAATGTATCAAAGTAGTAAGTGCTAGATATAAAATGACTTTTGTAGTCCTTTATATAAGAAATTATTATTTTGAATTTGGGAACTTTATTCTCATTTGGATAAAATTGGAAAACTTATTAATAAATAAAATAAAAGGGGTAAGAGTCATCTTATGGGAGAAATTGACCATTGGAATCACATTTGTAGTTGAACAACACTAAAAATTGGACACCCTAGGTTTTAGTGTTGTAGTCCTATTTGGGCACTATTTTCTAGAGGGTATAAGACTTGGTGGGGTAAAATAAGCATGTAAATAGTAACTTAGGTTAGTAAGGGTTAAGTCTAGAAGGTTAAAATGACTAGGAAAATTTAATAAAGGTGTTTAGGGTATAAAATAAGACCAAGGCAAATCAAACAAAAAGACATAGTTAGATGTGAATAAGACTCATATTCTCCAATCGAAGTCTCCTATGAAAGGACTATAAAAATACATGATATGTGTGGTTGATTGACCAATATAGGGTGTATATAGATGCATCTACATCTAGTACCAAGTTTACAACTAAAATAAGTTGTAAGGTAAAACCTCATAAGCCTAAAAAGGAAAAAAACATGATGGTCAATTAAGTTTCATAGTAGCATAATCATCTTATCCTATTTAATGCAATAAGGAGATAATTTACATGATTACTTGAGTCTCCCAGTTCATTAATATCATGAATAGCAGAGTTATATAGGTTTATATGAATATACCTCTACCTAAACAATATGATGTGAATGGTTATTGTGATTATCATAAGGGATCAATACATTCTATGAATAAATGTATTATCTTGAATCATAATATCTAAGACTTTATTGATTAACAAAATATTAAATTTGATCATCCTCCCAAGGAATTTGGTTCACAACTTGGTGATAGCCATAAATAGAAAATATTTAACAATACTTTGCAAGAACATTCTAAGAAGGAAAGATAAGTACAAATGGAATATAACATAAATCCTCCTGAATCACATTATGGGCACCAATTATATGGTATTATTTGTAATTATAAATTATATATACCTCCTATGGTTCAAATAACTTCTATTAATTTTAAGGATACTAAGATCAAGGATGATGACTTTGATCTTCATTCTTAATTCATTTGAGTATTCCATGATCACCAACCTATACACAACATTATGATTGATAATGGTTGTAGTGAAAAATTTTATACCATGGCATTACTTGTGCATTTTGGTTATACTCATCATGATTTACATCCTTATATTATAATAATTAGAACATTTGATGGGACCTCCTAAAAGGTTCTTGGCAAGATTGACCTACCTTTATAGACTGGTCCCACACATGTGGTTACTACATTTTCATTTATACCTTATAAATAAATTTATGATATGTAATTTGGAAGACCCTATATCCTAAAACATGGACCTAAAATATACCTAACATCTCTCAACTTATTCACCAGTCCTTAGCGCCCCTTACGAATGTGTCAATCTAATATGAAGATTGGGTACTTGTGTGAGAAAGTAAGCTAGGATTATAAATATTATTTTGAAAATATGAGACTTCTTATCCCATTATAATGTAATACCACATCCAAATGGACCTTGGATATATCATGAGGCTAGCTCTAGAGTTTGAGCTTCAAATAAGATAGGATATGTGCCTAATAATAATCACACATTTTGGTGTGATTTTAAATTTTAAATGTTTATTTTTTCCTTTTTGATCATTACCTTTTATTTTAATGATTTTTATTTTAAAATTTAAGGATTTTATCTATTCCTACTCCATAGAGATTTAAAAAACCAAATATGGGTGTTTAAAATGACTATCACTAGAGAACATACACATGGTGGCTAGGGAAAATAAATTAGAGATCATGATGTATAATAATCTTATACTTTCATGTTACATAAGATTCCTTTCTTGAAACTAAATGTGGTGTGCCCATAATGGAATTGAATAGGGGAGGATGAAAGTGAACATGTAATGATTTAGTTAGTTTAAATCACAAAAAATGTGTAGTATAACATAGTAGAATGACATGTAAGTATGAATCATCATCATAAGGAATAATATAACTAGATTGAGACATTAGAATAGTTTGTTTAAATTTATTACTATAAAAGAATATGACTAAGTTTAAGAGTATCAATTTAGAACTCTCAACCATTTCCTTATTTTTTGGGGGAGATAGTTATCTAATATTTCAAACAAAAGTAATTTGTGAAATGAAGATTTATAAAGAAGGCCTAGTTCTATCCAAGGTCTTATAGTGCAACTCAAAAACATCAAACAAACATGGTGTAAACATGAATGATGTTTTATACGAAATAATGGAATTTCATGAGGAAGTCCTAGTCTTAACCAAGTTATTATACTTCAACTCATAAAAGGAAAAAGGATGAATTGTAGAAAGTAATTATGTTTATAAATTTAGAAACTGATGACCCAAAAGAGACTTGAAGATTAACTAAAAAAAGAAAAAGAAATAAATATATATTCATGAGGATGGTTGGTTCATATACATGGTATTATGATGCAACTCATGAATTAAGATATGAAAGAATTAAGATAGAATAGAGGACCAATGATAAGAACTATGGCTATTGAAATTGATGCAATTATATAATTTAAGAATCTTTGAAAAACCTATAATAAGTGTTATCACTACATTATATAAAAATATATGAAAGACATGTAAGATAACAATAGTATTGGAAATGACATTTCAAGAAAAATAATTCTTTAGAAATTGAGAATTATTAGGTTCTTTGAAAATATGTCCTTCTTTAGTTTGTAATGTGTAAGTACTATGAACAATAATATATTTTAATAGATAAGGGACCCACCATTTTTAGCATACTTTCCTTCTTTATTATGGGTATAATGTCATTTAATGGCTAAGTCACCAATATTAAAGGTATATACATTGACCATTTTATTATTGTTTTTATAAATTTAGGATAATTTTTTGGTTATGCTATAAAGCACCTATAAGGAATTCATCAAGAATGTATAAATCATGTATGTAGGATTCCCAAAGTTATTCATCTAGAGGTAATATATATTTAAAGTTGTATACTAGATAGAATGGCATTGCCTAGTAGTAGTGTGGATGTTAGTGTGATAAGTCCAAAGTGTGGGATAAAGTTTTAAATGACAATTAGAACAAGAATCTCAAATGGTATTTTTTAAAATTTTATTAGTGGCCTCTAATTGGATAATACATTGAGGATGATAAGGCATGAAAAAATTATCCATGATTTTTAATTTAGCACATAATTATTTCATATCTTTATTCTTGAAATTCCCATAATTATCATAAATAATGGTGTTGTGAATTATAAAGCGATGAATGATTTGATTAAGTATAAATTTTTGTATAGTGATACAAATGAAATTAACAATAGGAATAACCTCAACCCACTTATTTAAATACTCTATGTCCATGATAATTAATACATGACCATATTGAGGTTGATGTAATTTACCAATGAGATATAGTCCCCATATGGAAAAAGTTCAGGGATATTCTAATGTTTGAAGCTTAATAGAGGATAGTGGATAAGATCATCATGAAATTGGTAGAGATTTCATTTTTATTTGAATGTGATGGAATTTTTTTAAAGTGTGGGCCATAAGCATCGCATGCATAGGACTTTTAGGACTATAGTGGGCCCACTAGTGACCACTAAAAATTCCACCATGTGATTTTTTGATAAGGTAAGGAAATACATATTGAGTTAAATAATAGATAAAGGTGCCTTTTACATTATTATAATATAATATATCATGTCATAAGACATATTTATAGGCTTTTTTGTGAATGTCAATTTTTTCATAGGAATCAATTTTAGTAGGATAAGTATGATACATGATAAATTATGTAATGTTTTTGTATCACTATCTTTATTGGATATTGATAGGATCAATATGGTAGATGATGTAATCAGTCATTATTAGTAATGAAGATGGTGATTTGTGTATGTATATGAGAAATTTGAAATCATGAAGATATTTATGAGGGGAAAAAAGAGAAGAAGATGAAACACGTGTGTTAGCTTTGGAAATTTTCTCTTGTGAAATTGGATCTATAGATAAGTATTTGAATGTTTGAGTAAGAGTGATAGTAATTTGAATATAAATAATGATATTTTCTCTCTTGTATTAATAGTCACCATTTACTTGATGATAGATAAGTTGTGAATAACCTAAATCTTATAGGTAATCAATTTTCAAATTAATGGTGGCCTGAATAATTATGATGATAGATTAATATTTGACCATGTTGTTCTTATCAATGAAGCTTAATAAGAAAGAAATAGGTATAAATTTTCTATGAGGATCCATTAAGACACATCCTACCCCATCTATTTGAATACATTTAGTTACATTTAAATGGAGTATCTAGGCATCTTCATGTAGGTCAATTTTAACATAAGGTAATTCCTTGATGATGAATTTGGGATGTTTTAAGAAATGGAAGTGTTTAGTTCATTAAGATGGTCTGTCTCAAGGTTAGTGTAAAATTATGCATGTAATAATTAAGTGAAATAAACTAGTTAAGACCTTCAATACATATCAGATTTATTCATTGAGAAGAGTACCTTTAAGATTATTAGTGGTTAGTATAGGAGTTACAACAAGTTGGTCAATAATTACTTGGAATTTAACTTATTTTTATGTAATGATTCATAAGTAAAATCCCATAAAAAACACCATCTATTTGATAATTATATCACTAGGTAATAAATATTTTTAAAATAAATGATGGAGAAGATTAGAATGGATGATGACATAATTTTTTGGATACACCATTTAATGGTGACATTTTTCACCTATAAAATACATGGTGATAAAATCACGTTCAAATTTGATATATCATGTTTTATAGTCTGTTAAAGAAAAAATTATGTAATATATGGCATATCCATGACCTATTTCATATTATTGGGAAGACATTACCTTGACTGATATGAAGGTAGACAAAGTGTACAAGATGAGAGGTTGATAATTATAATGAGGTCAAAAGGTGGGAGGGTTTAGGATTTATTATTTCATTTTTTTGAATGAGTTTTAACATGAATCAGTGCATTTCAAAGTTATGCCTTTCTTAGCAAGGTAATTAACTGAATAAATATGGTAATACATCTCATAAATCAATCATCAAATCACCTAAATTTTACCAAGTTATGTTCTTATGTCTAGAATAGACTAAGGAATATGAATGTCGATAATAGATTTTATTGTAGCTGGATCAACATCAATTCCTTAGAGAGAAACTAGAAAAACCTAAGAGTTTAGTAGAGGTGACACTAAAAAAAATTTGTAAGGATTGATTTGAATTTTATATTTAATCATGTGATGAAATATGATAGCTCACTTGTGAATATTATTTTCACGATTATTGTATTTGGATATTAGATCATCTACATAGGTTTCAACAAATTTTTGGATAAAATCATGAAGCATATGGGTCATTACATGTTTATAAGTGGCACCATGATTTTTTAGAACAAAAGTCATTTTGACTTAGTAGTAGGTGCCCCATTATATTGTAAACATGGTCTTATGTTGATATTATAGATTAATGTGAATTTTATTATATCCTAATAAACTATCTATGAGAGAAACATTTCATAGCTAGTGGTGCAGTTGATGATGGCATCAATTGATGGAAAATGAAATTTATCTTTCGGACAAGTTATGTTAAATTTATAAAAGTCTATACATATGTGAATGATCATGGTGACTTTCATCATATGAGAACAATGTTAGAGACCCTTTTAGATTAATTGACAAGTTTGATGAATTTAGTGTCTAAGATTTGGATGATATCATTTTCACATAAGGTAAAAATATGTGGAGATAATTTATGTTTTTTTTGACACATGATTTTTATGTTACTATAAGTAATGATATTGTGGACCAAAATACCAGGGTAAATACTAGGTATACCCTTGTATGACCATGTGAAATGTTCATAATATTTATTGAATAATAAATTAAAATCATCATATTCTATAAGATGAAGTTATTTTGAGATAAAATGGTTTGAGGAATAATAGTGGTTCCATAATTAATTTTTTTATTTTCCTTCAATAATCATAGCATTTTTGTCTTGAAAATAATAGAAAATAAGAGGAAGTGGAGAAATAAGAGATGTGTTAGGATTGATACTAAAAATGAAGTTATTGAAATAAGAAGCCTTTTTCTCAAAATGACCTAACTTATTATGTTGGCATGGGGTTTGAGGTTTTCAAGCATGGAGTAGTTATAAAAAGTTTTAATTAGTATGAATCATGGGTAAGGTTCCTTAATTTTAAACATCTACCTCAAGGTCTAAAATTTAGTTGCCCTAAGTTTTGAATTTGGAATGTATTTATTTGATAGATGTATCTTGTGCATCTAAGTTAATTTTAGGTGTAGGGGAGTGGTATTTTTTAATATAAAATGATATTAATATAGTGAGAATTAATATCATTAGTGGTGAGTACATTATGTATAATAGGCATAGAAGTGGGTTATGTAAGAGTATTAATGGAAGGTATTAGATGTTGGATTAGATTGATTTTATTAGCGTAATTAGGTGTTATGGATTGTATTACATTATATTTGTTAATTTCTCAGACAACCTAGGTAATATCTATCAAAGGTGCATTGGTAGATGGTACATATGTTTCTAGTTCCACTGCACTATTAGAAGATATGTGAATGACATAAAAATCATGATTGGAGGCATGAATTTTATATAATGTGTTTTAAAAATGTAATAAATATAGATATCATGATTGATCTTGTGCCATAATGTATGTATCATCATAATATGGACATATACTACATGTATGAACTTTAGTTAGAACATCAATAATGAAAAGGTCCATAATATTAAAAGTGAGAAGTGACATGGCTAAGGGATCCTAAAATATTTTAGCCACCCCATATTAATTAAAATTGAAATCATCTTCCATGTAAGATAATTCATTTGAATTACATGGATGATGGTTATTATTGGTATCATATATAAAATTAATGGTTCTATATCATGTAATAAAATAAGGGGGGAGACATTATAAAATATAGGGATGTAGTTGAATGGTATTTCAAAAAAAAAAATTCATTAGTTTAATCCTGATTTGAATATACAATAGTGACATGTAGATCTAGATGCATATTTAAAAAATTGGGAAGATTAGGACTATTGATGTGGGTGATAATATAAATATGATATTGATGTTGTCACATCAACTTGAAACTAATGAATATATGACAAGTCAATCCTCATTAAAGTGGCACAATGGAACCAACTCAGGCTTGTGTGTGTCTCTAAATTAGGGTAGATCTCTAGATGAGGGGTTAGTTCCCCTTGATGCATCACCATATCTCAATCTTACTACTAACACTTGGGTGGATGAAAAGGGATAATAATAGATAAAATAAAATCTATTATATGGATTTTTTTACACAAAATATATGCTCTACTCACACCCTTTAACTTGCACTTGGAACCAAGGAGAAGTTTGCACATACACTTCATCAAATGAAAATCCTCTCTCACACATCAATGTTTCAAGCATGGGGACTTAGATATATATTAGGCTAAGAGAAATTAGAAAATAGGAATTCTAGGACACACTTATGAATATACTACTCACTACACCTAAAATATCAACATTAGACACTTCTTGCTAACCTACAAAAGAGAGATTATAAAATCCAAGGTACTAAGAAGAGTAACATGTGAAGGTAAACAAACATACACTTTCACAAGACCAATAAAAATTGTGTACACTTATTAATATATTAAATGAGGTAAAAAAAACTATATTTATTATCTCAAGGAAAAAAACTGGTAGGGATTCACCATACCAAGGTGGAGAGATCCCATCCAATGCCAAAAAGGCTAGTTTATATAGAGAGAGAAAAAGAAGCTCAAGAGTCATTAGACACTTCTCCAACTAAAAATATCAATTATTTGTGAATGTAAGTGATATATGGGGTGAACCATGTAATTTTAGGAGCTATAAGTGTCATCTCAAATTATCCAACTCTTACAAAGTGGACTAAAAACTCATTTCTTTGTAAAAAAAACTTCCCCTCATGATTTTCCTTCCAAAACTACCTTATCACTACATATGATCAGGTCTAATTATGGATTTAAGTGGGAGGGGTTACTAAAAAGACCTCACATGCATTGGATTATCCTCTAATCATTCCTATAATTCTATCCATGCATAATCATCCATGATAGTCTCAAAATGAACTCCCTCCATGCACCTCTCACACTTGGCACCCAAAACCTTCACAAATATTCAATATAATCCATGTAAAATGAGGGATGACACATTTAAAGAGTTTCCATATCATATTTTCATCAAATATTCCTTAAAAGCCTTCGCAAACAGAGTTTCACTCTCTTTCACCAAGTGATCACTATTTACCCATTGGACTTGCTAAAAGTATAAATTTATTTTGGATATGTAGAGACTTTTACATAGGATAAAATTACCATAGGGAGTTATAAAAGGTCCTTATCTTCCCATCAAAGTTGATCTCACCTTTTGAAACATCATAGACCCTTCAAAACATAAAAAATGGTGAGAAAAGCACTATTTTGCATACTATCCATATAGTTTCATACACCTAATTACATATATGAGACCCTAAGTGAGTCTTATATAGTTTAAAATTATTTTCATGGCACTTTCCTTATATCTAGATCCTTTAATTACAACATTTCTCTAATCGGGTCCTTATGAGGGTTTATAAGGGTTTTAGAGGGGTGTCTGGTCTTGAGCTTTGTTCATAAAGCTTAAATTTTTTACATACCTAAAAAATACACAATATTTATTCCAAGGGAACCAGATAACTTCCCTCAATCCCTCTAGTTCTCATGCATACCCTTGAGAAAGATATGGGCCTTTGAAAGTCCCCCTCAAGCTTATTTTCCTCTCATTTTTCACTCTTGGACTATGTCAAGGATAAAAATTACTCTCCTATAGGTTCATATACACTAAAATAGTTAAAAATTTTCTATTTACATCCTAAAATAATATTTAATCAGCAACATATCATTCCCAAGGTTAGAAATAAAGATAGACCCCAACATTGTTCTAGGTCTCTTGGAAGCCTGGTGGGTTTAGTACACTCTTTACTAGTCTGAGCCACTTAATATTATATAATATGACTATAATGGTTTATTTTTTATTATAATAATCCATCTGTTATTATCAAACCATGACACAAACTTTCCAACATTTCTTTCATCACTTTTCCTCTCTTTTATCAACTTGGCCTCATGGAACCATGCCAAAGTGTACTATATGCATGCACACCTAGGTCATTTTGATGGATTGGAGATTTTTTGAGTTCATATAGTATTTATTACACCTTAAATATACATCATCCAACGTTTTTTTAATATCCCAAGGCCTGATTTTTGATCATCCACTCTTTTTTCATCTTTTGCCTCGGCAAACCAAAGTTCTGATTTTCTTGAGTGGCTGACCTCTGAGACAAAATAGAGAGATATATATCTATTAAAATTTGTAAAATTAATATTTTTTGAGACTAAAAATTCCTAATTACAAAATTTAACAATTTTTTTGACTTTATTCCATGGTTATGGATTCTAACCATCTCAATATGGCTAAAAAGGCCTCAGAAACCTTGTTTTTTACATGTTCTCCCTCAAATATACCTATGGGTTATCATTTCAAGCCAATATAATGATTAAAAGGTGACTATAAATTCTTATCTCCTTTATTTTTTTCTCATGGATATTTTTAAACCATTTAAAACATCTTTTCCAATAGTTTTCCTATACATGTCTGTTGAAACAAGGGGTTTCCAAGCCTGTTGTACAGACTATAACCCATTTACCAAATGAGGAGAGCATTTGAAAATTTTATAAACTTATGGGGTATTTTTTGTAATATATTTTATCATAATTAATCATATTTAAACCATTTAAACTCTCACTTTCACACTTAGAGGGTTTATGACTCACCTAGCCCTCTACTTTCCTTAAGTCCTGCCTTGACTATGGCAGTCCTGCCTGTAAGTACTTGTCACCTTTTTTAAGATCTATAAATATGTTTTTTACAAATAAATATAGTATCCTTAATCTATTTTAATGTTAAAATTTATCCCATTCCCTTTATTATTTATCAATACCAACAACTTCAAAATTTCAAATTACCCACTATCTTCCATTCTTGACTTGGTTATAGGTTTCTTTTTATGTTTTGAATTTGATTATAGTGCTTAGAAACATTTCCTTGAATTTATTGATGTGTAAAAAATTGTATTTATACTATTTAATACCTTTAATTACCTTAAACACATTTCAAACCTACAATTGGGTCACTATCTTGTAGACTGAGACAATGTTTTGTTGACTTGCATGTAGGTTATCTCCTTTCCTTTCATGAGTGATCATGATACAAAAAAAAATACTAATGCATCCACTAAGGAATCTAAACATTTTTAATCCTTCCAAGTTTTATCACTATCTTAAAATCATTTCTATACTCTAGGATAGTTCACTTTCATCTTTGTCTAAACTGTAGGTGTTGATTTTACCCTATGTATGGACATGGAATTTACAAGGAAAGCAAAAACACAATATCTCCCTCTCTCTTATGATATATTTTAATTAAAAGTATCACTTGAGCCACATATCATTATTACACCTTTATTTCATAGTCTAGTACTATCAATATGAAGTGTAAGGTTAATTTTCTATCAACGTCCTATAGATTTCACTATTAATATTTAGTGGTTTTTTGGGCAACTTTGAACCTCTAAATGACCCCTCTCCCTTTACCCTCTTCTATTAAAACCTTATAAAATCCTTGTACATAATATGGAAAACAAGCCTAAACTCCAAAAGGGCATAAAAATATCTTTCATCCATGTCATATGATGTTTACAAAAATCAAAATTTTCTTTGTTTGGTACTTTTAGGAAAGATAGTCCTAAACACAATCTTCATCTTTTCCACATGTTTTGACTCCTTACCTTACCATATTAACACCCTCATATGATTTTTAAAAACCTTGTTATCATACCAATGTCTCCAAAAATGTCAAGTTACCATCATTTCTCCATATAGGTCCCTTTGGGTATCCTTCTCAGCCACCTATAGGTGTGCATTAGCATGTTCTACACAGGTAGGATATGGAATTGACAAGAACATGTCAATGAAAAGCTTTCAAAAATAATTCAAAAGCATTTATAAACCTTAAAAACATGTTATCCATTAAATAACACCTGGATCTAGCTTCAACACAAAACTCCCAATGTGGAGAACACTTGCATATATATATATATATATATATATATATATATATATATATATATATATATATATATATATATATATATATATATATATATATATATATATATATATATGTTAACTTATAAGGGCTGACAATGAGGAGAATAATAACTTTAGAGTATTTTTTTATATGTTAAAGGTTAAATACTTGATACAAAATCTCCAAATACATCTTCATGAGTTCAAACATCTGAAACAACCTTCATGTTTTCATCCCAACATAGAAAGGCTCCATCAAGCTACCTGAAAAGTTGATAAGGAACTAGCAGTTTACAAACCAACTATGCCTATAAAAGGCTCCTTTGAAATTTGATGGTATTTATATTATAATTTGGATGGAAAGCCCATGGAGAGATTTGATAATCATTTAAAATATTCTAAATTGTCAAAACAAAAAAAAATATTCAAAAACTAACTCAAATAGGGACCCCTCCTAGATGAAGAAGTACAAAAGGCTACTTGACTTTATATCAATGGTTAATAAAGGATAAGAAATGAAAATGGAATTTATTGATATGAATTTTAATTAAACTTAGATCATTTTCAACCCCCAGAAGCATTCTTCCCAAATTCAATTGTATGGTCCATACTAAGCATTTGAATTTGACCCTCCTTAGCTTGCAAGGCAAAAAGAATGAAACATAAGCAAAAACTAAAAATTTTGACATATTATTCATAAAAAATAAATGGTAAGGAGTTTAGGGAGATAAAGAGACATCTTACCCAAGTTTTTAGCTGAAGGTGAACTCGACAAGTCCATACAAGTGCCCAAAAGGGGCCTAAAAATAAGGAGAAACTAACTCTTCCTACATATAAATGATTATTGGACTATCATTTAATCACTATAGACATTATCTAACATCCTCCATGTTGAAAACCAACCTTTTGAAAAATATGCTTCTTTGAAAGTCTGTACAAGTCATTAGATGGTTTTAAAATGTGGCCAAATGACACTTTTTGCATATAAAGCATGGTGAAGAACAAATATATGACTTATAAACACCTTAGTAAACCTAAATGACCATATTAGAATATTTATAACACAATTTTAACCTTTTACCATGTTTGACTAAGGTCAACTTTGGTTGACTTTATTTAACTAGACTAGTAGAAGGAAAATGGGCTTAGACCAAGGCTAGAGGAAGGATAATTAAGATGTATAGAACAATATATGACCCCATAAGACATGTATAAAATTATAAAAAATTTAAAATGTTGGGGTTTACCAAATTTGAATAAAGGTCAAATTTAGTCAACAATTGATATTTAGGATTTTGGAGTTAGATACTACAGGGATTAAGATAAGCCTCATATTTGTAACACTTCCCATTATGTATGAATTTGATAATTGGCTACCATAAGATGTGATAGATCCATATGATGTGTCCAATGATGACCCAAAATCATGATGTAAGATAAGGGAAGATTAAGGACCATAATTTTGGTACATATTGTCTTAGGTATAATGGTAATAGGGAGCTAAATTAAGATAAGTGGTTTTGAGTTAACTTAGTAAAATCCATGGCACATGAGTTAGGCTTATTTTAGATTCTCTTTGGAATATTTGATTTTTTGAATTAACCAAATAGAGGTAACATTAATTACTTATCATTTAACAACTAATATTTTTCTAATAAAAATGTTATTGATGCTGATTTGATAAAGTGAGCTAGATCATCAACTCAAAATAAAATTTTGTCATTTAACATATCTTTTTTTGAAAATTATATGAAGGGTTTGGTAGAAGAAATTATTTCAATCACTTGTGAAGGTTTAAGGGTATGAATATGTAATTTATATTCATTATATGAAGGCTCTTCTATGTCTTCTAGTAGTTACATAATTAAGTTGGGGATGGTATGGATTAGTTATTATTAATTATATGAGAGGAATTCTACAAGGCATATAATTAAGTTCATCTAATAAATTATAGTGAGGTTTAATAGAAGAGTGACCAAGAGGATTAGGTTTATTATGTAGAGTAACTTTTGGAAGTATTTGATGATCTACTAATGGAGGTGGGTCATCACTAGTGGATGGTTAAGAAGATGTTGGCTAAAAAGTGGTAGTGTATTTAAGTATTTGATACTCAGTATAGGTTTTATTAGGTTTAGTAATAAGATATTTATGAGCATTTTTATGGTGATAATTGATTTTATTAGTGTTTAAATATTGAGAATTGGTATAATATTGATCATAATTGGTATCAATGTAACAAACATATTTGTTAGTGTTCTGAAGTGGCATCTAAAGGAGGTTTTTTATATTTTGATTTGTATATTTGGAAAAAAAATCTTTTAAGAATATTAAATATAATTATGATTTAAGATCCTAATCATAACATCATAATCAAATGCCTTTCCTAACATGAAATATAATGAAAATTTAATAAGCCCATGACATGTTTCATGAAAATGACCAATTTAGGGTGGAACCAAAAAACTTATTTGGCTCATACCATGATGGGGAAGTAGTATTATTATAGGTAAAATGTTTATATGGAGATAAAATATTTTTCATTTCTAACACCATCAATGGTGGGTGGGAAGGACTTTGAATGTTTTATTTGAGTGCTCCTATTTTATTTGGAGGATATTTAGATTGAGAATTTTTGTTAGTAATGGTGTTAGTTAAGGTTTTTAAATATTCCTTGATTGAATTATGAGATGGTTCAAATTGGTTTATAAGTAAATCTTGTATTTTATCTTTGTCAAAAGCCTCTTCTGAGGTTTGAGGAGAGAATATATTATCCTTTTATTGAAGATAATGTTTTAAGGAGGTAATAAATATTTTGAATAGACCATCATCACGCATTTTATGATTTGATTTATGAGATAATGATTACCATATTTTAATAAAATTATGTGCATATTCAATAGGTAAATGATTTGCATTGATAAAATCAATGAGATAGTTTTATTCAAGATCATTTTGTTGAAACTATTTTACTAAATCATCGACAGGATGTTCTACTTCCCATATAATATATTGGGTAAGTTTATTATACCATTATAGAACATCTCCCATAAGAGTTTTAAAAAGAACTTTAGTGGTATAAAAAGTGTTGGTTTGGACCCAACCATCATAAAGATTACTAAATAATTTGAGGAATATCTCAAGGTATTTAGCTCCATCATACTTAATTATTGGAGATGTATTTCCAATATCTATAGATATGATGAATGGATCCAAAGGTTCAATTTGAAGATGTTGAAGCATATTTTATGCATGATAGATTGAGGGATGATATTCCCATCAACATGTCTAAAAGGGTATGAATAATATTATGATTATTTTTAGTCATGATAATAGGGGATTGACTTTCCATTTGTAAGATATGGTTTTGCATTTGAACAATGTTAGTTTTTTTCATAAAATTATTTTATTACACCATTTGAGCAAGAGTTTGAGTTGTATTTATAGGTGTATTTTGATTATTAGAGTTATAATGTGGAAATTTGGTGTTCAATAGAGGGGTTTCCCTGAGATTAGTGTTAGGAGGGTCTACTATGGGAGGGTTTCCTATAGGATAATTCCCTATGTTGGTATCAATTACTCTAATGGTAAAATAAGGGAAGAATTTAGAAATATCACTGTTTACGTTGGAATCATCTAGATCATTGTTTTGAGTGATATGAACCATGTTGCAATACATTGAATAAAATGAGGGACATGAGTAACTATGCCACAAAGACCTATCCTCTTGGGTGGTTAAGGTAGGATTGAAAGAAACACCCATGTATAATTGGAATGGGTTAACACTATTAAGAAATATCCTAACAGGTGATTTAAATATGATAATTAGAGTGGTAAGAAAACTATCAAGATTAAGGCTTGAGAGAAGAAAAAGGATGATAAAATAAACTAATTTATCCAAGAATGATCGGATTTTTTGGGCTAATCTAGTGGATTGTATATGAATTGACAAATTGAACTAGTTAAGCTAAGACATATGGAGTTGACTAAGTTGATCTAGTGTGATTTTGAGAAATTTAGAAAAAAAATTGAAGAAAAATTATGTTAGAGATGGTATATGGTGTAGGCTAGATTGATATAGTGTGATTTTTTGAAGTCTATAAATGTTTTCTAAATATAATAATATGTCATCTAGGCAATACAAAGTTGGCTAGGATGATCTAGTGTGATTTTAATAAGTTTAGAAAAGTATCACAAAGCTATTAAGTCAAGTTAGTAAAATTAATTATATAAGTATGAAAAATGAAATTATAGACAAACTACTAAGTTGAGATAATCAATTTAGTTGTAAAATAAATAAACAAACAGAGTGTGAAAAACTTACTAAGTCATCATGGTTGAATTAGTTGTACATTTAGGAAAAATTCAATCTATATAGCTTACTATGTCGAGCTGGTTGACTTAACTGTAAAGGTATGAATCTAACAAAGTGTGTGAAACCTATTGAGTAAATTTTGTCAACTTATTTATATAGGAATGAAAAATATAGTACAAAAATCCTACTAATTCAATTTAGAAGAATTAGTTGTAAAGGTAGGAAAAATATAGTTTGGAAAGTTACTAAGTTGAGCTAGTTGAGCTAATTATAAATCTAGGAATTAAACAAATTATGAAAAGCCTTCCAAGTAAAGATTTTTTATTTAGTTGGTTATAGAAAATATTAACAATAATTTTAATTATATAACTTATAAGGTAGCATTAAAACAAACATAATACTAAACTATCTACCATAGATCACAAAATTATATTAACATTGGTTAATATAATCTATAATACAACAAAGAATAATAAGTAACAAGTACAAAATGTAGTTTTGTAACAAATGATGTTAACTAATTATATATATAAAAAAAGAATAATAAGTTGTCATAAATTTTTTTATTGATTTGTAGGCTTCCAAAGATACTTGATTATCCACTGGATAGTGATATCTTAATGTTTTATAGTGATAACTATGGAGGGATTATCATTATCATAACATGTTAAACCCAATTTCAATGGAAAGATAGAAGTAAATTATCAGAGATAACCACTAATTAATGCACCATAATATCAAATAAATGGTTTTACTCCTAAGGTTCAATTGAAATGGAAATCTTTGGTGTTTCTAAGATACTCTAAGATATGTGAAAACAAAGTACTATGTTTAGTTCTATACTATGGCTATGAGTATTGAAGTAAGCCCCTCATGCCATGGTATTTCTAAATGATAGATGAGAATCATGAATAGAGTATCACTCATGATATTAGATAACTAGTTTTAAAACTATAGGTACATAGTTTCAAGGTAAATCAAGACAAATTAAAAAATAAGATGAAAATAAATTATCAAAAACTAATATTTAGTTTTAAAAATTAAATATATAGGCATTAAAAAATTTTCAAATCAAATGGGAGATTAATTACTAAGAGATAAATTTGAATTTCCTTGATTCTGATGGAATTAAAATATACAAAACAAGATTGACTAGGATGACCTAGTTGAGAAATAGAACATAACAAAATTAGGCATTCCCATCTACCCTATTATAAAAATAGGTTGGAAATAAACACAATCATCTAGGTTGATAGTTTTTTTGGAAAAAAGAATAGAAACAAAACTAAATCAATAGGTTAACTTAGTTAACTATGCGATAAAATTTTATAGAACTAAAAAACTAGTAAAAACATTCTAGAAATTAAAATGTTAACTAAATTTGTTGAAAGATAGAATTGATAAATTGAAGTAGTTGAAAAAAAAGAAAGCATGAAACTTGTTTAGAGTGAACCTAAAAAATATATCTACATCGACTAGGTTGACTTAATTAGTTGACTACAAAATGTTGAAATCCTAATTATTAATTATATTTTTGAGACCTAATTGAGTGCTATAGAGGAAAAATTATTAAAAAAATAGAGGTTAAATAGGATCAACCAGGTCAATTCATTATATTATAAAGATAAAAATTTAAGTATTAAAATCAAACTAGATAAACTGCCTTGATCTAGTTTACTGAAAGCTAAAAAGTAAAAACTATTAAACTAGAATAGATATGTCAACTTGATCTAGTTAACTGTAAGTGAAAAATATAAAATATAGGAAAAACAACTAAATTAGATAGCATGAATAATTTTAGAAATGAAACCTTGAAATTCAAATGAAAAAACTAAATTGACCATCTTAATCTAATTGGCTATATATCTTGGACATACAAATAGATAAAATAACTAGATCTACCATCTTGATTCTATTTGAATGTAGAAAGAAAAATTTAAAATAAATAAAAATATTAAATTAAAAAAAATCTCATTCACTAAAAAAATAAAATATTCAAATGGAGGAAAAATTTGGATTGACTAGCATGATCTAGTTGACTATAGATCCTGAATTTGTAGACAAAAGTTAAGACTAGAATGACCAGCTGGATCTAGTTAACTGTAAGTGAAAAATTAAAAATATGAAAGGATTAAATTACCTTTGGGTTTAATAGAATATATTTAGAAAATTAATATATATCTAAAACTTATTTGACTTAGTAAATCCAATATTAGACAAGCTAATAAACCAACATCCATTGAAATACATGTTTATCTCATGAGCATGACCAAATTGGATCAACTAAATGTAAACAAGGGATTTATTAAAAAATAATGCCAAAGGAGAGGGTTCCAAATCTTGTAGGTAAATAAAACTATGAAATAACACTAGATACATTTATTAACATAAAATAAAAATAATATAGTGGTCACCAAAGCTTGTGACACAAAGGGGAATGGTTAGAAATAAATAAACAATCGAGGGATCATAGTAAGCAAATGAGGGCCTATATCACTTAAAATGGAATATGGAAAGATAAATAAACCATATATGTGTAATAATTTTAATCATATATGTAATCTAAGTAGTATTTATATGTCTATAACACATTACTTATACAATACCTCTCTATAAAATAAAATAGTAAGAATTAGAAATACTTACCTTGGATGAACCTATTGAGTCTCAATTACCCCTTGGTCAATGGTGATTTTCAAGATTTTATTTTTAAGGATCAAACTATATAAATTATATCTAAGATAAAATACTCCTATTTTTCATCCAATAATTACCATAATATAATTAATATTCTCTCCAAGGCAAACCCTATGCAATGGTTCCTTCAAATGTAGATTTAGCAAAATTCTGAACTATAATCATGCAAAAATGAATGTTCCTCTCTACTGGATTGAAATGATAATTTTATTTATATAAATGGATAAATATTAAACATTCAATAATTTATTTTTAAAATATCAATCAACTTGACCTAGTTAGATAAAGCTACCGTTAGGCCTCAAACTTAGTTATCCAGGCAAACTTAATTATGTAATGTGTACTTAATCATTTCTAATAATATTTTATTATTTGAACTAGTAGTACAATAGGATAATTACTTAGGTAAGGGACATTTTAAATTATTAATTATTAATGAAATGTGTCAACAAGGTATGTAATTCTTTGTGTGTTACACAAAAAGATTTTGTAATAAGATTGGGTAATGATAGAGTTGGCCAATAATATTTTAAAGAAATAATGGTCTACCTACCCCTTTCCTAGTGCACCATTTAAGGTCTACACTTATAGAGATAAAAAATCAATATGTTCCTACAATAAATAAATTGTTAGTAAGTGATAAAGTATAAAAAAATTATGTATATAAAATATTCCATACATACATGACATTCAACAATTTTCTTTTAGAATAGACAACTAATTTTAAGTATTGAGTGTATTTTATATATATAATTTAATAAATCATTGTTTTGGTATCATAAATACCCCATGGTTTAGTAGACCTAGGTTTATTATTTTGAGTATGTGATTAATTCTTGTTCAATCTCTACTTTTATATGATGATTGACATTAGCTAGCATTTTTTATTTTTATATTATCCATATATTCTTCAAAGACAATTCATTTACATTCCTTTTTATAATTTGGATACAATTAAATGGGTATAATTTCCTAATATGGATGAATAAAACTATTTTAAAGTAGAATAATTAAATTGATCGAGATAATAGAATTTATTGAACCTAGAAAATTACCAAATATATAAATTACAATGACAAATTATATTGTGGTAATTAAAACACAAATAATAGATAATACTTAGTTGGTTTTAAAAATTTTAGGTAGATATAATGTTTATAAGTGTATAAATATGAATATATATGCTTAGGATCCTATCGTCTAATTTAAGAAATTACTTCTATAGGTTTGGAGACTATTGTTAACCTTAGGAGACTTGCTTTGATGCTTTTGTATATGGATCTATAATATCAACCCTCATTCATTCCTAACCTAGAAAAAACTAGGTAAAATTATCAAAGCCTTAAATCAAGCACTCAATAATGCAAAATTTCCCCATTTTTTATGATTTTAACATCAATCATAGGGACTACACATACACATGACTGAAGTACTAAATTAACAATGAAAGGGATATGTTTTCTAAGTTATAAGTTTGGTCACCATTGTACTTAATTCTCATGTATTTTATTATTCACACAAAATCTAACATGTAGGTAGGAATGCATCAATTATAGGCCCTCCTCATAGTATTGGCTATGTAGATAATGCTCATTAATAGATAGGTCTTTGGGGTTAATTTGACATCATGTGCCCACAAACCCATTTCCCCCCAAGCTCACTATAAAGATTAATAAATAGGGTTTTATAATTTCATGATGAATTATAGTACATGACCAAAATATTAATTGATCATAATTAAGGAAAATATAAAACTAGAAGCATTTAAGTGGTCATATACTTTTCCATCATTTATTTTTTATAGGGCACCTACATTACGTTTAAACAATATCATCAACATAACCATCCAATTCATATGTTAGTTTCCATATCTATAGAGATACTAAATATATAATTTTGTGACTATTTCATAATCCTCTTAAAGTATACTTCTTACCTATTTTAGATCCAAAACTATGTTAGCATTAAAACTAGTTAAGTACTCTTTTCCTTTGTTATTTCCATATCTAACATAGTTATACTTACTATTTTTAGCATATCTCATTTTAATGAATTTAGTATCTTTTACATCTAAGATTAAAATCTAAGCAGAATACTATAGATATAATTTATCATCCTTATATCTTATTCTATCTCTATTTCCTTTAACCATAGATAACCCCAATCTAGATTATTAGGGTCAATAATTATTGAACCTAATTCATATGAATGCAATTTTTTTATTTTTAGGGTTTTCAATTAGCTAATGTTTCATATTATTTTAATATTTTATTTACCATGTATTTTATTTTTCACACAATCTAAATGTATCCCTATATTATAAGGTGTTCCTATTGAACACATTAAGCTTCCCCCTCTACCACCTAAGATGTGCCAAAATAATGAGGGACCTAATTCCATGGATCATCATGATACCAATATTAAGAATGAAAAAATGATGATGAGGTTATAATATAAGAATATTTTCATAATGAAAAACATGATTATAATGAAATAAATTCACATGAAAAATAAATAATGAGTAAGTGCAAGTAATTACATTATTTTGTGAGTGTATTTTTCAAAACCTTAATAATATTGATGAAATCCTAAAAACCATTTTATAAAATAATAATAAAAAATAATAGATTACCAAACAAGTCCATTTATTTATAATTCTATTAGAACTATGGGTCATCCCCATATACCAAAATCCCTCACCCTCAACACATTACAACCTAATACTTCTAATGTGGGCATGGGATATGTATTTTAGCCTTTGTTTCCTGAAACTACTATCACTATATATACCATGTGGATAATAAATATTTCAACTAAAATACTAGTTTCTATGCATATTAAATACATTATTACACCTCCTTTGGCAAGTAATCATCTTGATAATCTAAATCCCAATTGGTCCACAATTAAAACACTCCTTCAAGTTCTGAAGACATTGGAGGACAAGACTATAATCATTTAATGAAATGATTTAATGTCTCCTCATATTATTGATTCCCAAGATGTGTTACATAACCCTCTTTCACATGAGATATCTTTTCACCCTTTTTCAAATATTTTTGTTTCACCTAAATTCACATTTTATGATGGCAAGGATGATCTTGAACACCATCTTCAAACCTTTTATGTGCTATGACTAAACTATGCTTCCAATGATAATATTTTGACAAAATTATTCTAAATAAGCCTCAATGACTATGTTTTGAGGTGGTTCTATGATTTACTTATTTAATATATGAAAGCATTAAACCTTTTATAGTAGTTTTTGGCACACTTTTCCATTAATATTTCTAAAAAGGATTCCTATACTCAAATTGACAAAATAAAACAAGTAATAAATGAACCTATAAATGAATATGTTTTAAAATACAATTAAATGATTTATAAAATGACTAGTCTTATGGGAGATAAGGAGTTTTAATACATATTCAAGAAAGGTTTTATTTTTTATTTACATGAGTCCATTGTTTACAAAAATTTCAAATATTTTGATCACTTATACCATGTTTTAAAGGACAATGAAATGAACCTTATTTATTTAAATAATCTCACGTATGTAACGGACACAATAGATGAATCTACATCCAATACCATGTTTTCAAATAAAATAATTTGTAAGGTATCACCTCCTAATCCTAAAAAGGAAACAAACACCATGGTTAATGAGGTTTCACAATAGCATAATTAGTTTGTCCTATTTAATAAACTAAGGAGGCTATACAAAATGTTATGATTGATAATGGTGAAAGTTAAAATGTTTATACCATGACATTACTTGTACATTTTTTTTATAATCATCATGCTTTACATCCTTATATTAGATTAGTTTGACCATTTGATGGGACCTCCCATAAGGTTCTTGGAAATATTGACCTACATTTATAAATCAATCCCATACATGAGGTTACTACATTTCAATTTATACATTCAAAATAAGTATTTTATATGTTATTGGGAAGACCCTAGATCCAAAAAAATGGACTTAAAATGTACCTAACCTCCCAAAACTTGGTCACCATCCTTATAACCCCTTATAAAGGCATCAATCTATTACAAATATTAGGTTCTTGTGTGATAAAGTAGGTTGGCATTATAAATATTATTTTGAAACTATGAGAACTCCTATACCATTATACTAACATACCACACCCAAATGGACCTTGGTTATATCATTATGCCAACTCTAGAATTTGAGCTTCAACTAGGAAAGGATATGTGCCTAATAATAATCACACATTTTGTTGTGATTTTGACTTTTAAATGTTTATTTTTTCCTTTTTGATCATTACATTTTATTTTAATGATTTGGATTTTAAATTTTAAGGATTTTATCTATTAGTCCTCCATATAGATTTAGAAAAGCAAACATGGGTGTTAAAAATGACTATGACTAGAGAACTTGCACATGATGGCTAAGGAAAATAACTTAGAAATCATGATGTTAATAATGTTATACTTGCATGTTAGATAAGAGTGTTATCTTGAAAATGACCTTGGTGTGCCCATAGTGTAAGAGAATAGGGGAGGATGAAAGTGAACATATAATGATTTAGTTACTTTAAATTATAAAAAAATTGTAATTATATCATAGTATAATGACATGTAAATATTAATCATCATCATAAGGAATAATATAACTAATTTGAGACATGATAATAGTTTGTTTAAATTAGTTACTCTAAAATAATATGATTGAGCTTAAGATAATAAAATCACAACTCTCAACCTTTTCCTTATTATCTAGGGGAGACACTTATCTAATAATTTAGACAAAAGTAATTTAACACTTGAATATTTGTAAGGAAGGCATGTTTCTATCCAAGGTCTTATACTACAACTCACAAACATCAAACCAACGTGGTGTAAACATGAAGGATGTTTTATATGAAATAATGACATTTTATGAGGAAGTCCTATTCCTATCCATGTTTTTATACTTCAACTCATAAAAGGAAAACTGATGAGGTGTATAAAGTAATTAAGTTTATAAATTTAGTAACCAATGACCCAAAAAAGACTTCAAGATTAACTGATAAATGAAAAAGAAACAAAAATATGTTCATAAGGATGGCTAGTTACTATTCATGGTATTATAATGTAAATCATGAATTAATATATGAAGGAATGAAGATAGACCAGAGGACCAATGATAAGAACTAAAGCTATTGAAATTGATGCAATGATATACTTTAGGAAGCTTTGAAAAACCTATAAGAAATGTTATCACTACATTATATAGAAATATATGAAATAAATTTAAGATAAAAATAGTATTGGAAATGAAATTTTAAGAAAAAAATATTCTTTAAAATTTGAACATTACTGGGTTCTCTAAAAATATGTCCTTTAGTTTGTAATGTGTAATTATTAGGACCAATAATATATTTGACCCCACCATTTTTAGAATACTTGCCTTATTTATTATTGTTATAATATCATTTAATTACTAAGTCACCAATATTAAATTTATATAAATTGAACATTTTGTTATGTTTTTCATAAATTTAGGACAATTTATTGATTATGTTGTGAAACACCCATAAGGCATTCATCAAGAATGTATAAATCACGTAGGTGGGATTCCCAAAGTTTTTCATCAAGGATAATGTCATGAAGAGAGATGTGTAGCCATGATACCATAAAATATAAAGGTAATACATATTCAAAGTTTTATAATATAAAAAATGGTGTTGCCAAATAGTAGTGTAGATTTTAGGGTGATAAGTCCAAAGTGTGGGACAAAGTTTTAAATTTCAGTTAGAATAAGAATCTCAAGTGGTATTTTTTAAAACTTTATAAGTGACCTTTACTTGGAAACTATATTGAAGATGATAAGGAATGGAAAAATTATTCATGATTTGTAATTTAGCACATAATTATTTCATAGTTTTGTTCTTGAAATTCCCACCATTGTAATAAATAATGGTGTTAGGAATTCTAAAGTGATAAATGATTTGATTAAGTATAAATTTTTTGTATAGTGATACCCGTGACATTAACAAGGATAATACCATTAACCAAATTAATGAAATAATTATTGGAGGTTTTTCAATTATGTCTCCAAGGTGACCAAAGATGTTGATGAGGTGTCAGGTGTGCTATAATGACAATATTTTAAGCCTCAGTGTTCCTGCATGGTTCTTCAATATTTTATTGAATGAGGAATTTTATAGATGATATTATTGGTATGGAAATTTTTTATAGTCCATATTGGGTGTCAAGAGTGATTATAGTGAGTATGAAAGTGAGTGGATCTCATCTAATAGTTATTTGTTTCGTCTACACTTTAGGTCTAGTGGTAGAAAATTTGAGTAGGTAGTTTGATGACATCACCATTACCACATGTGGATGAGTATAGGTTAGTTATTCATATGGTTTTGATCACATTATTCCCTAGTTTATATGTTCAAAATCTCAAGTCATGCATTAGATCACATTTAAAGATATGAGGGTGTAAAGTTGGTTAATAAGCTAGAATTCATGTAGATAATCAAGGTTCCCATAGTCATTTTTGCATAAGTTAAAGTTTGAGCAAGATCGATGAAATGCATTTGCTCCAAGATAATCATAAGTAGTGAGATGGAAAGAGGTGCATGTTGTTTGATGACTAATAAAGGTAAAAAATAATGATCAAATAGTGAATGGTGTTCTTATATATTAATCTAGTGGTGAGAATTGTTAGTTAAATACTTGACTAATCTATAGAGATCAATGAATTGCATGCTTTCAAAAATTCAAGATTGCACGATATGAGGTCAACTATCAGATGTTTAAAATTGGGCTTTAGAAAAATATTCATTCAAATTAGGATAAGATAAATGGTGCATAATTTATCTAAATTAGAGAATAAATGATATTCAAGCATAATGTTTGAAGTTTAACTGTGACTATTTGCATTTGAATATTTGAATTTGCAAAGGAAAGACCAATGTCTAGTTTTTGGGCCATAACTTTTGATCCAAGATGAATTTGCTCATTATGTAAAATGAAAAGATGAAGAGGAATCCATGGTTAATCTAAGAAACCTTATTTTAAGATTTGTAAATATGTAAAAATAAAGATACTAAGGTTCTAAGTTGACTTTGTGTTCATGCATGGACTGTTAGTGACCCAAGAAGATTGTTCAATCTTGTTTTTATATAAATTGATCAAATATATATGTGGGAGTTGTTTAAACTCTATGAGGATTATATGTGTGGTATTTATATTTTTACAAAATTTTACTTTAGGATGAACATTACTTAATAAGTTGACTATGTTCTTGAAAGTTATTGGCAGATTGAGTGACCATCTTGCTAAGGGAAGTTGAAGGTGTTATTAGCTAAGTCAAAGATGAAAATTAGTATGGAGATGTTGTATAAGTCTTAAATAATTATGATAAATAACTGATTTTCATGTTATAATCATTATTATATATGGATAATCATATTAGATAGACTATATTTTGACTATGTATGACTAGTTTGAGTGGTCATCTTGAGTAGGATAGTTTGAGGTGTTTTAGCCTATGTTGGAGTGTTTAAGGCATATGGAGATATTGCAGAGATATTGGATGTTATATTAATATGACTTGTTCATGTGGTTATATGATAAATTTATGTGTTTAATTAAAAAAAAATTGATTGTGTTTTCTGAGTAAGAAGATTTGATGAGGAAGGTAACCTAATTGGTAGGTTCAAGTGTGGAGTTGGTGTTCCAGGTGGCTTGGACCAATGTGGGTGTCACTAAGGGGTAATGTGGAGTATACCTATGATTTTTTAAGTTGTCCTAACTTTATATTTTTCTATTTTAAGTGTTAAGTGCGTGAATAGGTGTCCATGAGACCTATAAGAACTATAAGGGCCTTATTGAAAGGTGTATCTTCTTAAAGGTGATCCATAGATGCTATGGCTGTCCTATGAAGATTTTTTTGATCCATGTCTTGATGTGAGAGAAGCCTTAAGGGTTAATTAAAGTATAATATATGACATATAATTTTATATTTATGATTTCTCTATATATAGTGAAACCAAATGAGATGGTTTCTATAATTTTAAGAGGCTTGTAGGTGAGGATTGAGCATTGAAGTGAAGAAGTGAAAAGGATAAGTGTGCCCAATGGATAGGTTGAGAATTATATCATATAATGGACTCTATGCATGACCTATAGGTAATGTTTTTTAGGTCAAAATAGTACTCTTGTAGGTTGATCATGAGTGAAGAGGTCTAGTGTGATCCAAAAGGATGTTTTGGATGCCTTATGTGTGAGCAAATGATTGTTGATATTTGTGTTAGAGATAGATCAATGTGTGGATTGTGTGTATGACCATCTAGTTATTTCCTTGAATTTTTTATAAATTTATTGATATAAAGGATGCATTGAGTGTGTAGAGTTGAAGAGTGGGGTTAGTTGGGATATGTAATGTGTCCTAATTAATCTTTGTATGTTGGTTCAAGTATGTAATGTGATTTGGTAAATAGGGTGTGTTGAGTGAAGATGAAGAGTGATAATTAGAGTTCCATTATCAGGTGTTGAATACATCAATTCAAAGGTGGAGGTATTAAAAGGGTGGTCTAAAGGATTGATCATCCTTAAGGTAACTTTTCCTTGTGAAACAAGTGTTTCAATAGAGGTAGGTGGTCTAAGGGAGTTGATGATCTTAGGGGTAAGTGCTCCTTATAGAATAGGTGTTTTACTATTTTTTTTTAGTAGGAAATGATTATTTTCTAGTTTTTGATACCTTATAGGATAAGTAGTCTTAGTGTTTTTAGGCTTGAGAGTGGATTTAATTCCCCTAGAGGGTTTCCCATATATGTCTTGTGTTATGTGCTTGACCTTTCATTGTCTCTTTGATTCATTATTATAAATAATGTGTATGTTTCATGAATTCTTGTGTTAATTGATTAAGAGTAAGAAAGGATTGAAATTAAATTCAGATTATATGGGCTCACTAATTCAACCCCCCATTCTCAGTGATTGTACCTCTAATAATTGGTATTAGAGTAAGTCCTTAGGAGGAAGCTTAGTAGCTTGAAGGAAATTATAATTAAAAGCATGGATAAATAGTTGATTAAAGAGAATCAATAGTTGAATATTATGATCAAGACACTTGAGTAATAGATATGTACTTTAAAGAAAGATGATAAAGAGGGTAAGAAGGTTATCAATGACCTCAAGGTTTGGCTAGAATATTCTAAGGCAAGTTTGAGTTGAAAGAAAAAGGTGAAATGGATCTAGGACCTGAGCTCATAAGGAGGTATCATAAGATGAGGCATGTGATCAAAGGTCTTGAAACACAAGTCATTTTTATTGATGGAAGTTTGTTATAGAAAACATGTACAATAAAAGATGACATAACTAAATAAGCTAAGAGTGATAAATATATTATCCTAATTCTCAGAGGTTAGTTGATGGACACTATTTCAAGTATACAAGTTAAAGAAGATGAGTGCATACAGTTAGAAACCAAGCTAGATTTATTAAATGATGAACATGAGCAATTTATTTTCAAGGTAAGTAAGATTGAATAAGATTAAAATAAGTCAGATCAAGTCAATATAGATGAAATAAGAATAGTTAGAAAGCCTAATAAAATAAGGTATGCCAATTCTATTCATGTCCAATGTCATTTCTACTATCAATATGGCTATAGGGTAAGAGAATTTATAAATATGAGATCTAAGAATGAGTTCACAAGTTGCCTTGGAAGATGGAACAATTGGTCTTGGAGAAAAATTAACCTAGATCAATCAATATGTATGTTTATTGATATTATTATGTATAGTTTAAATAAAGTAGTACATATTTTGAAGAAGCATTATGCTCCTAAAGGTCACTCAATGGTGTTGAGAACAAAGACTATGAAGGATAACTCTGATTAAGGTGGATTGCCTGCTACTAAAAAAGATTAATCAGATATGAAGAAGATACAAGAAATCCAAGAGGATTTGTCTTTTGTTTAGATAGAAAATGAAGATCACAATCATCATCAATAAAAAGGTATGAATGATCTTTTTGATTTCAGATATCATAGAGTTGGTCACATTTCTACTTATTACAAGAACATGTTGAATGAGTTCCCAAAGCAAAATAAGGTGCATAAAGCTCCTAGTATGTAAGGAAGAGGTTAAAATTACGTATGGATACCTAAGATTATTAGGATAGATCAAACTAAGACCAAAGATGGTTTATTTTCCATGATAGACATGAAGAAAAGATAAGATTTTATGTTGTCTACTTTTGCTGAAAAATGTAAAGAAAAGAATGAATTCAAGCATCCTTTCAAAGTCAATTAGGACTCTAAGTCAGAAATATATGGATATATGGGTGTCTCTATAATTTTCGAACATTTAGTCTCACTATGTAAAAAGGGGTGTCTCTCTCTAAGCTTTGAGGATACCCTTTAAAAATAGAGGAAGGATGGTAAATGTTGATTGTGACTCAGATCTGTGTGGAAGGTCTATAAGTAGGGAATGGAAGTTTTCTAGGTTTCTATTCAAGGATAATGAGGTTTAAATATATTCTATTATATACAAATGTATGTTTTAGATTAGATGTAAAAGCAGGTTTTGAAGGGGCCCCAAAACCCTTTAACATCAAAGGAGATATAAACCTTAAGCTCACCCAGGAAACAAAATAACTTGGCACAGGCAAAAGCAAAACCAGATTAGCCAATAATCTGAAGACAACAGACATAAGCTGGACAAACAAAAAAAATAACATAATTATTTTTTATTACAAGACCGAAGATTCATATCTAGAGGGGGGACCAAAGGCTTAGACTTCTTCCTTTTAACTGCTGTCCAACCATCCTCTACCTTAGCTGCCTCAGCAACCCAATCCTCAGAAGGCCATGATCCATGAAATCCAAGGGGTACCGATGCCTCTGCAGGATCCTTTTGGAAACCAGCCAACTCCTAGCTCCTATGGGAATCCTTCAAAACAGGTGGAGAGACCACCACCTCCTCAGTAATCAGTTCTGAGAGATCACATAATCTAGTCTCCAAAGTACCTTCAACAGGATCTTTCACCAGCGGAATCTCCCGATCTGTCGATTCAGAATGGATACTCTTTTCACTCTCATTCTCTGAATCAGTCATATCTTCCTCAGGTTGTTTAGTTGTATAATGTTCATTAGTAGCTTCAGACCACCAAGAAGGTGATCTTCTGGATTTGAATTTCCTCGTAGTACACCGAGCTGCAACATGCGCCATCAAGTGACATTTTCTGCATCGAAAAGGTAAACCTTCATAATCTAACATTTGCGTCCAAGAACCCCTAGGGGAGTCCAGACAAATCACCTCAGGAAGGCCCTTAGAAACATCCACCTCTACCAATAGGCGTGCACAGGTCGAGTGGTAAAACTTTTTAGATTCATCATTATCAGATAAAAACTCCCCTATAGCATTTCCGATGGTTTTAAAAACCAAATCATGCCATAGAAGTATTGGAAAATTAGGGAGCCGAACCCAGACACGGATTTTGTTGAAGGTTTCCGTGAGAGGATTGAAATCCTTATGCCATCGTTTGGCCATAAGAGGGTATTTACCCTACCAAGAAAAATCACTGTAGGATAGAATAGTCCCCATATCCTTAGAGTTTTGGAACAAAGCTAAAAAAACCTTTAACACATGGGTATATTTCCACATTTCCATCAATTAGTGGCAACCAGAAGTTGGAGATCCAGCCATGTAGATTTGCAAGAGAGGGCCAGTAGCCACGAAATCGAAAAAGAGCCCCACACTCTAAAAAATGTTCTACCTAAATAAAGATTGATTCAACTATATCAGGATCGAGATTTACTCTAACAGGATTTAAAACACTTACAGGTAAGACGCTCAAACTCCCATAAGAAGCATGATGATTTGCATCGTGGATTTTGGCTTCATAGGCAACGACATCTGCATAAGTTCTTCTCTTTGAAACAGGGCATGAACCAAAAATAGGGGATCCTTTTGTTGTATTCATTACCAGAATAGAACCCCCATCCGTAGAAGACTGGGCAATCAGGATCCTATCCCCATACACAGGTGGAGACCCTCCCATGGCAAAAGTTGCTTCCTCACCAGCCGCCAGATTAACGGCGACCTGGTTCGGGATTTGGGGTCGCGCTCGCTCATGCGCGTGCTCAACGTTCAAATTCTGCTGCATCGCGTACTATCGCTTTCAAAATCTTATCTTTAAATAATTTATTATACAAATGTATGTTGATCTTGTTCAAATGGGCTCAATATATTTAATGGTTATTAGTTTTAAAGGTAAAAACTTGTCAATTTTTATTTCTCAAATTGATTGATAAAATGTTGAAAGTCTATAAGACAAGGTTGATATGGAGGATTAGGAGAATGTGTTTTCATATCTTTGATATCATGAACAAAGTCTCTAAATTCTATATACTACAAGTTATGTAGATCATGGAGTTAGGAGGAGCTAATTTAGTTAGTTTAAATGGCTTAAGGAGCTATGCATGATGTAAAGGGGAATATATGTGAGAATTTTTAGTCATGTTGAAGATGTTTTGATGCATGTTATAGATGAGAACTCAATCAAGTTGTGATTATGACTTGATCATACCAAATTAGGTGCTTTGACATTGTATTAAATCCTCATGCATAAACAAAGGGGGAGCTTTGTAATTGGTCAAGTCCTAGGATCAGAGAATTGTGTATTTGAATTTGAGAGAAGGAATGGAAGCAATAGTATTGATTCATCGTTATTGTAAATGGTTTGAATATGTTTAAATAAAAGGGTGCATAAGGTTAGGTGACTTAAGGGAAGTCCCTTTTAATGTTTTCAAGGTAAGTTCATGCAATTTGTTGGTTGAATATTTTGTCGATTAGCATACTGATAAACAAAATAGGTCTAATCAGCTAAAGTACAAAGATTGGTCATCCAAATGTGTAGGTTTACCACATCAAAAGGGGACTAATCTATCCTCTCATCAAGGGGAGGTTCCCTATAGATATGTTATATGTATATATATATAGAAAATAATACTCAAGGGTAGGATAAACCATCCATCACTCTTTCTTCAGAGATGATGCATGCAAATCAAAGGAAAAATCTCAAGGGAAATGATAGAAAGCACTCATCTTCTTTCAAAAGTACTATTCATCAAACCACAAGGATACTTCTAGTAGTAATTGCAAAATGTAACCAAGGACGTAGTAACTAGCAAACTGAGATGTAGCACAAAGTCTCCACCTGAATTGCCCAAGAGTGAGATACGAAGGACAATGAGGGCACAAAGTCATCCCAAGGTCCTTTACATAGAAACAAAAAAGAAAACACACTAAAGGCAATAATGGGGGCACAAAGTCTCTCCACAGTTGACTTCAGGACACCTTCCTGACTACTTTCACTAATTCTGCTTGTTGAATTAAAGGAACATAAAATATATTAAGGAAAAAGACATAAGAATAGTTTCCCCAACAACAAAGATATCACAACACAAAGCCTAAAAAGTCACTTGCTTTCTTATTCCAATAACAAAATATAATCAACAGTCTGAGCCCAAAGTCTTAGTAATGCCTTTAAATTTGGGTAGAGTTTTGTTTTAGATTATCAGAGAGAGATATTTTAGAATAACAAGAGATTACCTTATATAGCCTCTTCAAGAAGGACTTGGGAATAGTAACACATCATGTTGCATTGAATTTTGTTAAGAAGACATGCTGGAATTTAGGGGCATTTACCCATTTGCTTTTTTCAATACAGAGAAATGGGTCACACTATTGAAAGTTTCCATCTTTCAATATCCACCTGGTAGTCTACTTCTAGAAACATATCTAATGTGCACATGTTTATGATCCTTCCTCATCATTCCTCCTTTCTTGGTTAATTGAATTGGGTCCTTGATTCAATTTGATGCTCTAATCCTTAGTTGCTTCCTGCTAGTCTTAGCCTTAAAGCCTTTAAATTCATTCAGGTCCACACTTAAACTTCCAAGGATCAATGACTATTTCATTATTGTGACTTTGACATCTGTAGGCATGTCACTTTCCTTGGCAATTCCTTTGGCTTTGTCATTTGAGCTTTCTCAGAGGGGACCTGCCCTTTGGACCTTGAGAAATGATCCACTTTGGGTTGGGAAGAGCCCCCCGCAAGGGTATTTTCCCTTCAAGTGGTCTTCAGATGGCCTTTGGGCTTATTTCTTCCAATGGGTCGCTAAGTTTTTTGGCTCTTATTTGAGACTTTTCAAAATCAACATCTATTTTATGAACCTTGAAATTGACATTCACACACCCATCACTACATTTGAATTTCCAATAGCTAGTTCACCATTCTTGACTTTGACGTCTTTAGGCACGTCACCCCTTAGACTTTCTTTGGCTTTCTCTTGTTTTGCATCCTCCCAAAGGGAAGGTGACCCTTTAGTTTTGGGGAAGTGTTCTTTAATTTGGTAGTTGAGAGTCCCCCACAAGGGCACCTACCCTTCGGGGTCCTTCGGTGGCCTTTTGTCTTCATAATCCTTTGGGGCTTTCCTGTAGACAAAAAGTCTACAAGAATTGTTCTGGTTGCCTTGTCTTTGGCCTTCATAAATTCTTTCGGGCTTTCCTCCCACAGCTTCTCTAAATTTCTTTGAACTTTTCATCCGAAGGAATTCCTTCAGACAAAAGTCTAAAATAATTATTTCTTGCCTTAGTCTTTTTGCCTGGGGAACTTTTCTTTATTTTTTGGTCTTTGAATTCTTTCAGAGGAAAAAGTCTGAAGGATTCTTTCAAACATTTTCCCTAAATGAATTCTCTTTGTCTTGGTCATTTTCTTGAAGGAATTACCTTTGCTCTTTTGGCCTTTAAATTGGTCCACTTGCCTCCTTCCTCCCCTCCAAAAGGGTTGTTTATCCCTTGGAAATTTGCCTTAGCTAATTTGATGTGAATCTCAAATTATGACACATGGTAGCACCAACTGAGTTCTGTCAGGTTTTTGCTCACTACCCTCTGCAAGGGTTCTAGGCCTTGGTTCACCACCCTCTGCAAGGGTATCTAATCCTTTGACTTTGGGGCAACCCCTTGAACCAACTGATTGAACCAACTTTGGTTCAATAGTTTAATGGTCCATTCCCTTTGGCCACTTGAACCAAGATTCTTTGAAAAAAAATCTTGTTGAACCCGATGAACCTTTAACCTTGAACCAATTAGACCTTTAAACCAAAGTGGTTCAATGGTTCATTGGTTAAATTGGTTCATTCTCTTTGATTTGGCTAAGTCCTTTTGATCCTTGTTGAACCAAATGTGTTAAACCTGTTGAACCTTGAATACGTTGAACCTTTGAACTAAAGCAGTTCAATGGTTCAACGATTTAATGGTTCAAGCCTCAGAAACTTGTTCTTTTGATTTAACTTACCTATAGAAGCCTTTGAACCTATTGAACCATTATTCCATTGAACCTTTTGAACTCTTGCTGCCAATGTTGAACCTTTGAACCAGTTGAACCAAAATTGTTCAAGTTTTAACGGTTTAATCCTTGTTTAGAAGCTTGCCAATGAACTATTTTGGTTGAGCTTTGTCATTGAACCAACTTTGAAATCACCTAAGTGTTGATAGCTTACTTATTTCCTTTAGAGTTTGTAGAAATCAACCTGTGAAGTCTGTTGAACTTGGCCTGTAGAGTCTGTAGATTTTCTTCCTACAAAGTCCATAGATTTAAGCCTACAAAGTTTGTAGATTTAAGCCTATAGAGTCCATAGATTCAAGCCTGCAGAGTCTGTAGATTCAAGAGAAGCTTTAAAATGAGGAATTTGAATGCTTAGAACAAATTTTGAGAAGGGCAGAGATTATTTTGGTCTGAGGAACCAAAATAGTTCAAATGTTGTCCCAAAACTAAGTGATATTTTTGGGGGACAACAGCTGGCTCTAGTTGGGGAACTTCTATCAATTGTAAAAAAGAATTGAAGGGATTAGAATCCAAAATCTCCAGTGTCTTCATATGTACCATTGGGATATAGAGTCATGTTACCCAAAAATAGAATGAATAAAAAATGGAAACAAACAAAACAAAATAGAATTAAAAACTATACAAATATACATATGTATAAATACAATGATCTGATACTTCAAGATTTGAAGTACTTCAGATGCTACCCATTGTGAGGCAGAGAAAAGAGTGTGTCATCTTGATATTTTAGAAAACAGTTGTTTTCACCAATGTGTTGATGAATTATAAGTGGGCCTCTCCAAAGGGAGTCAAAATTTATATGCATCCCTTTTGGTTCTCTCCTTTTGTCCCATAGCAAGACTTGATCCCCAATTTGGAAATCATAATTTTTAGCCTTCTGGTCAAAGAGTTTCTTTACTAGACTTTGATGAGCACCAATTCGGTCCACCACCATGGTTCTCTATTCATCCAGCTCAATCAGGCACATGATTCTCTTATCAAGAGAGCTTTCATATGTCTAATCTTCAATTGCCTTTGCCAATTTCAAGGTTGGCAATTCTAAGGTAATTGGTATTTCAACATTGATACCATAAAGAAGTTGAAAAGGAGACATACCAATTGCCCTATTTGGTGTGATTTTTTCTGCCCATAGAGCCACTACCAATGCTTTATACCATGTCCTTTGATTGTCATCTGCTAGCTTTTTGATGATAGTTATCAGGTTCTTATTGCTTGATTTAGCTTGTCCATTCCTTTGTGGAAAATAATCAGAAGAATGGGAGAGTGTTATTCCATAATGGAAATAGAATTGTGTAATCTCCTAGGAGGTGAAATAAGCTACATTATCAGTAATAATTTTGGTTGGAACTCCAAACCTAGAAATGATATTCTCCTTGATGAAATTGCATACAACTTTTGAAGTAGCATGCTTAGTTGGGATTGCTTCTAACCACTTGGTGAAATAGTCAATTGCTGTAATGACATAATCATGTCCAACGCTTGAGGATGGGTTTATAGTTATAATAAAATCAATCCCCCATTGCTAGAAAGGTTCCCCTATGATCACTGGCTTGAGAGGCAGGGCAGCTAACTTGGGTCTTCCAACAAATTACTAGCAAAGTTCACATTTTTTCATCCACTTATATGTATATTGGAAAAGAGTTGGCTAGTAATACATGGCTCACAGAATATTGTGAGCAGTTATAGGTGTAGAAAAGTGTCCTCCATAGGCTATATTGTGGAAAGATTTCAAATGTTGGCTTTGTCACTCTTTGTCTACATAGCGAAGGAATACTCCATCTATGCTTCTCTTGTACAAGCCATTGTCCCAAAGGACCAAATTGGCAGCTTTCAACTTGATAGTCCTTTTTTTATAAGACAAATGAGCATGAAATTCACCATAAGTAAGGAAATGAGCAATACCTGAATACCACTCATTGGTAGTGGAGACAAAAAGGACTGTTGGTGTGTCTTCCACTTCAGCTTCTACATGTTGTGTATCTTCTGGCTTGTTCTCAACAATTAATTGGCATAGGTATTTTCCCTTGACCAATTTTGTTGGCTTGATGTCTAGATCAAACTCTTAAATCTTTGCAATCTAATTGCCTCTTCTTGTGCCAAACTCCTGCTGAGTTAATATAGACTTGACTATAGTGTCAGAAACTAAGGTAGTAGTGTGTGAATTTAAGATATAGAAGTGAAAATGTTTGACTACTTTCACCACTACATAAGTGTGCTTCTCTACATTTGAATACATCATCTCATGGGTTTTGAGAGGGCAACTCATGAAAGAAATAGGAGATTCCATACCTTCCTTGTCTTGTTGAACAAGAATTGTTGAAAGCATGTGTTCAGAAGCATAGCTGTATATGATGAAATATTTGTTGTAATCTAGACAAACTAAGGTAGGAGTGTGGGCAATGGAAGTCTTGATATCTTGAAATGACAAAATACCTTCTTTAGTCTAGGTGAAGGTGGTCTTCCCTTTCATCATGTTCATAATGTGTCTAGTCTTCTCAGCAAATTTGGGGATGAACCTCCATAAGAAATTCACCTTTCCAAAGAAAGAGTAAACAACATTCTTACTTGTAGGAAAATTAAGCTCTTGAATAGACTTGACTCTATCTGAGTCAATCTTTATGCCTTCTTTAGACACAATTTGTCCAAGGAATTTCCCCTTTATTACTCCAAAAATATACTTCTTGGGGTTCAAGGAAATACCATTCTAGCAATAATGCTCTAGCACTTATTATAAGTGGCATACATGATCAGAACGATGATTTGAAAAGATGGTTAAGTCATCAAGGTATACCACTATGAATTTACCTATCTCATGTTTGAAATCTAGGTCCATTTCTCTCTGAAAGGTGGCACCAACATTTATCAAGCCAAAAAGTATTCTTTTATATGCAAATGTACCCCAAGGTATGGTTAATGCAGTCTTGTGTTGGTCTACTTCACCAACTTCAACTTGATTATATCCTGAGAAACCATCTAGCATTGATAACATCTCTAAACCTGTCACCGTTTGAAGTACTTGATCCATGATTGGCAAAGGGTAATTATCTTTCAAAGACGACTGATTCAGATTCTTGAAATCTACATAAATGTAAATTTTTCCACTCTTATTCCTTACAGGCACTATGTTTGCAATCCATGTGGAATAATGGATTGGGAAGATGATTCTAGCATTTAACATTTTTTGTATCTCAGACATAATATTACCTAATATTTTTAGATTTTACTGTATAGATTTTTTCTTGTAGGGCATTGAGTCAGCCTTGAGAGGAATGTCATGGCAGATTTCATCAGGTCTAAGAGACTTCAGGTCTTCATAAGAATATGCTAAGACATTCATGTATTGATAGAGTAAAGTGTTGAACTTGAAACTTTCTTCAGGGGTGTAATACCTACCAATGTTAACCATCTTGGGATTTTCTTTAGTAGTCAGATTTATTTGATTGAATCCCTGAGAGAAACTTGAATTTTTTTGTTGTTGTTTGATGAATCTATCATGCTTGTCAAATAGTTTCTCAAGAGAAACCAGGCCTTTGGGAATTTTATTTCCTTTCAACTATAAGAATTCTTCATTTATATATGAAATAGATTCAAAGGCTGATCCATACTTCTGAGATTCGCTACCTTCAAAATGTAGTTGTTCAAAATTGTCTTTTTGTTTCAGGAAGGAAATGATTTGATGATCATCATTGAATACTTGCCAATGATCAGCATTGTTAGGAACACTTGGTCTATAGACTAGCTCAATAGTATACCTATCTTTTTTGAAATTTAAGTGAGGAACTAAGAGAGTTCTTAAAGTAGCAAGTGCATCAGCTTTGTCATTAGATTCCCTGGGTATGGTAGAAATGTTGAAAGCATCAAAGCTTTCAATTTGGTCCCAAACTAGGTTGCGATAGTGGCATAATCTTTCATTCTTGGTTTGGTATAGGTTTCTCACTTGATAAACCACTAATTCAACATCCCCTTTGGCATGAATAAACTTGATGCCTTTGTCTTGAGCAGCCTTCAATCTAAGCAGCAAAGATTCATATTCAACTGTATTGTTAGTGTTGCTAAATTGTAATTTGTAAGATGAAGGAAACATATCTCCTTGAGGAGATATCAAAAAAATCCTAGCTCTCAAACTGGTAGAGGAGCAGATACCATCGAATTCTAGAGTCTATACCTCATCAAACACTAATTTTTCTTTAGACTTTCCTTTATTAGAGAGGGAGGGTCCTTCTTCATTTGTATTGCAACCTACTAGTTCTTCTGCTATTCTAGTTGAACTAATTTTTGGGTTGACACTTTCAAAAAATTTATCATATGCTTCATGTACTTCATTTATATATAGAAAGTAGTTACCCATACTTGAGGATTCAAAAATAATTTGAGCTTCAAGGGCTGATGTTTGGGTTACCATGTATTTTGCCTCCTTTTTAGAGAACAATCTCTTTATTATGCCTTGGATAGGGAACCTTGCCTCAGATAGGTCCATGCTTAGTTCTCCTCCCACATCCTTGTAGAAATCTCATCCAAGCAAAATGCCATAAGATGTTGGGACGTCATCCACCAAGACAGTCATCTTTATTCTCTTGTCTGGAAAGGCTACAAATGCAAATTGGGCATCTTTGATTTGACCTAGCACTAATACTTGCTTATTTTCTATGGAGAAACATCTCCCAAATGTCTTGGTCAGTGTGAGGCCAAGAGATTAAGCTACTTTATTAGGCATAACATTGCTAGATGCACCTGAGTCTATAATACAATTACTTAGCTTGTGACCATTTATTAACAGGGAAACATAGAAAGGTTCTATTTTATTAGGGGTAGCTAGAGGAGTAATGACAAGATTATTCAGAAGGGGCATGTTCTTTAGAGGATCAAGAGTTACCTTTTTAGCTTTTTGTCCTATAGGGATGGTTTGGTTCTTGACATATTGGACCAACTTATTCAATTGATTAGGATTGGACTGCAAATATTTAAATTTAGACATTTGTATTTTTGTCTTTTTGACATGATTGATTATGTCAAATGGCTAAATTGAGCTAGGTACAAAGGAAGGCATTTCAAACTTCTAAGTTTTAGGAGGAATGGGAGGAGGGTTGGTTTGCAAAATTAAAGTAGAAGGTGAAGGTGAAATTAATGTATTTGCCTTTTGGGTGATCATTGGATCCTTTGGCTAGAAAGGTAGAGTGGTTCCATGCTTAGCAATTATAATTTCTAGTTGAGGTTTCTCCTCTATCTTCCCTTTATCAGATTTCTAGATTGATTGGTCCTTAGACCTAGTAAACACTACATATGATCCATCAAAAGCTTCTCCTTTACTTCTGGTTTCATCTTGGTAGTTTAGGAAACCAATGTGGGAGTTGCCAGCTGATTCTTCTTGATCCTCTATGAAGATATCAACATCATTTTCTTTCTCAAACTTAGGTTGAAAAGAGAAAGCATGTTCTGTTTCCAAATATCCAACTGTTCAGTTGGTTGGAGGAGATTTAAGGGCAAGTTTCCCTTGTGGGGGAGGAAGATGATTTTGTTTCCCTTGATTCCTAGCATCATTTTCCTGATATGGCTGATTTGAAAATGTCCTTCTTGGCATATCTGTGTATGGATTATAAGACATTCATTGTGCCATTTGCTTTTTGAGAGCAAGCAACTCATTTACCAACTTTTGTACCATTGGATCTGTGGTGCCTGTAGATGAATATTCATTAGATGATGAAGGTATATTTCTATTTGGATCTCTTCTTATCTTCCCTACTAAGATGAGATCATCTTTTACCTCAATGGCCAAAAGTTGAGCTACATCAATATCTATTTAACCAGCACATCTCAAAAGAAAACTTACTTCAGGTAACTCAGAATTAATGAAGAAGCATTTGAGATTCTCAGTTGTAGGTCGAGTAATTATAGGAATTATGTTCCTCAGTTTATCAAACTTGGCTATGAAGTCCCTCATTAGTTCATGAGATTCTTTCTTCATCTATGTAAGTTGAGCCAAAAGTGCATGTGCATCTTCTACAGGTTTTAATCTGGCTTCAAACTTATCTTTGAGGGTATTCCAATTAGTCATTGATCGAGCCTATAGATGATACAATCAATCTATAGCAGCACCTTGTAATGTTTCTACAAATAGCCTGACTACTACATCTTCAAATTCTACTCTAATTATATCATAGGCTATGCTGAAGGCTGTAATGTGTTCATCAGGATGAACTTTCCCATCACCATAGAATTTGGGGAAATTCTTCCTTGAACTATGTGGAAGCTCATGTAGAGGTGAAGTAAGATTGAGAGGACCAAAAGCATTACCCCAGGGGCCTTGAACTACCATTATATGACTATGAAAAGCAAGAATAACAAATCTTAGAGGAGTAATTATTGGCAAAGCTTTATCAACAGTAGAAGTGGATACTTCGTTTGGCAATGGAGATCTGACTTTATTAGGAGGAAAGCTCTTGGTTCATTGGAGGTGAGATAGTGAAAGAAACAGATCAAAATTACTTTGTTTTACCAACTTGAATACAGGGTCAACAATACCTTTAGCCCTTTGGCTTCGTGTATACCTTGAATCTGCCAGATTTTGAAATAAAAATGGAAAATAATTGACCTAACTCTAGTTTGAATCTTGAGCCCTTAAACTGCACATTCTTTCCCAATAGCTCTGGTTTTGCAGACTAGATAAAATAATGGAGGTGGAGGAAGATGGTAAGGCTATAAATGGATAATGGGTAAGACATGAAATGGAGTCTATAATGGATAATGGTATAAACTGATTCCATCTAAAACTTGAGGTTTTAGAATGCACATAACTATATCCTTAGTGGAGTCACCAAAAATTGTTGCGTAAGGCTGGGAGGAAAGTTTTAATAATGGGAAAGCACTGGAGCAGTTTGTTCTTCCATAGTGGAGTATAATGGATAGGTTATAATAATAATGGGTTATATCCCTATCAGAGTAAAATGGATAGGTTATAACAATAATGGGTTATATCCCCAGTGGAGTCACCAAAAACTGTTGGTTGAATATTTTGTCGATCAGCATACTGATAAACAAAATAGGTCTGATCAGCCAAACTAAGAAGATTAGTCATCCAAATGTGTAGGTTTACCACATCAAAAGGGGACTAATCTCTCCTCTCATCAAGATGAGGTTCCTTATAGATATGCTATATGTATATATAAATAGAAAATAATACTCAAGGGTAGGATAAACCATCCATCTCTCTTTCTTCAGAGATGATGCATGTAAATCAAAGGGAAAATCTCAAGGGAAATGACAAAAAACACTCCTCTTCTTTCAAAATTACTATTCAGCTAACCACAAGAATACTCCTAGTAGTAATTGTAAAATGTAACCAAGGACATAGGAACCAACAAATTGTGATGTAGCACAAAGTCTCCACCTGAATTGCCCAAGAGTGAGATACGAAGGATAATGAGGGTACAAAGTCATCCCAAGGTCCTTTACATAGAAACAAAAAAGAAAACACACTAAAGGCAATTATGGGGCATAAAGTATCTCCACAGTTGACTTTAAGACACCTTCTTGACTTCTTTCACTAATTCTACTTGTTGAATTAAAGGAACATAAAATATATTAAGGAAAAAGACATAAGAACAATTTCCCCAAAAACAAAGATATCACAACACAAAGTCTAAAAAGTCACTTGCTTTCTTATTCCAATAACAAAATATGATCAAAAATCTAAGCTCAAAGTATCAGTAATGCTTTTCAATTTGGGTAGAGTTTTGTTTCAGATTGTTAGAGAGAGATATTTGACAATAACAAGAGAGTCCTTTATATAGCCTCTTCAAGAACGACTTGGGAATAGTAACACATCATGTTGCATTGAATTTTGTTAAGAAGACATGATAGAATTTAGTGGAATTTACCCATTTTATTTTCTTAATGTAGAGAAACATGTCATGCTATTGAAAGTTTACATCTTTCAATATCCACCTGGCAGTCTACTTCTAGAAACATATCTAATGTGCAATTTTTTTTGATCCTTCCTAATCATTCTTCCTTTTCTGGTTAATTGAATCAGGTCCTTGATTCAATTTGATGCTCTGTTCCTTATTCACTTCCTACTAGTCTTGGCCTTAAATCCTTTTAATGTATTTGGGTCCATACTTAAACTTCAAAGGATCAATGGTTATTTCATTGTTACAACTTTGACGTCTGTAAGCAGGTCACTTTCCTTAGCAATTCCTTTAGCTTTGTCATTTGAGCTTTCTCAGAGGGAAGCTGCCCTTCGGGCCTTGAGAAATGATCCACTTTGGGTCTAAAAGAGCCCCCTGGAAGGGTATCTGCCCTTCAGGTAGTCTTCAGATGGCCTTCAGGCTTCTTTCTTTTGGTGGGTCGTTGAGTTCTTTGGCTCTTCTTTGAGGCTTTTCAAAATCAATGGATATTTTACAAACCTTGAAATTGATGTTTGTGCACCCATCACTATGTTTTAATTTCCAATGGCTAGTTCACCATTCTTGACTTTGACATCTTCAGGCACATCACACCTTGGACTTTCTTTGGATTTCTCTTGTTTTACATCCTGTCGAAGGGAAGGTGACCCTTCAGTTTTGGGGAAGTGTCCTTTAATTTGGTAGCTGAGAGTCCCCTGTAAGGGCACCTACCCTTTGGGGTCCTTCGGTGGCCTTTTCTCTTCAGAATCCTTTGGAGATTTCCTATGGACTTTTTCCATAGACATTTTCTCATGGACAAAAAGTCAGCAAGAATTGTTTTGATTGCCTTGTCTTTGGCCTTCAAAAATTATTTCGGGCTTTCCTCCCACAGCTTCTTTGAATTTCTTTAGACATTCTGTCTGAAGGAATTCCTTCAGACAAAAGTCTAAAATAATTATTTCTTGCCTTAGTCTTTCCACCAGGGGAACTTTTCTTTGTTTTTCGGTCTTTGAATTCTTTTGGAGGAAAAAGTCTAAAGGAATTCTTTCAGATGATTTCCTCGAAGGAATTCTCTTTGTATTTTTCATTTTCCTAAAGGAATTCCTTTTGCTCTTTTGACCTCTGAATTGGTCCACTTGCCTCCTTCTTTCCCTCTACAAGGGCTTTTTATCCCTTGGAAATTTGCCTTAGTCAATTTTATGTGAATCTCAAATTATGACATGTGGCAGCACTAACTAATTTATATCGGGTTTTTGCTCACTGCCCTCCATAAGGGTTCTAGGCCTTTGTTCACTACCCTCTACAAGGGTATCTAATCCTTTGATTTTGGGGCAACCCCTTAAACCTATCAGTTAAACCAACTGATTGAACCAAATTTGGTTTAATGGTTTAATGGTCCATTCCCTTTGACCACTTGAACCAAGATTCTTTGAAAAAAAACCTCGTTGAACCCGTTGAACCTTGAACCTTGAACCAATTAAACCTTTGAACCAAAGTGGTTCAATGGTTCATCAGTTTAATCAGTTCATTCTCTTTGATTTGGCTATGTCCTTTTGATCCTTATTGAACCAAACACGTTGAACCTATCGAACCTTGAACCCATTAAACCTTTGAACCAAAGAGGTTCAATGGTTCAACGGTGCAAAGGTTCAAGCCTCAAAAACTTGGTCTTTTGATTGAACCTACTTATAGAATCCTTTGAACCTATTGAACAATTAGTCCATTAAACCTATTGAACTCTTGTTACTGATGTTGAACCTTTGAACCAGTTGAACCAAAATGGTTCAAGGTTCAACGGTTCAATTCTTGATTAGAAGCTTGCCGATGAACTCTTTTGGTTGAGCTTTGTCATTAAACCAACTTTGAAATCACCAAAGTGTTGAGAGCTTGCTTCTTTCCTACAAAGTCCGTAGAAATCAACCTGTGAAGTCCATTATACTTGGCCTACAGAGTCCATAGATTTAAGCCTACAGAGTCCGTAGATTTAAGCCTACAGAGTCCGTAGATTTAAGCTTGCAGAGTTCATAGATTCAAGCTTGTAGAGTCCGTAGATTCAAGAGAAGCTTGAAAAATGAGGAATTTGAATTCTTAGAAAAAATTTCAAGAAGGGCAGAGATTATTTTGGTCTGAGGAACCAAAATCGTTCAAATGTTGTCCCAAAAATGAGTGATATTTTTAGGGACAACATAATTTCTATTGTTCATGAATGTTTTGTCTTCATAGATGTTATGTATAATCAAAAGAGTGTAGTCATGGAGCATCTTTAAGAATATCAAGATGAGAAGAGGTTTTATCAAAGTTAAGTTGAGTTTATATCATCTCTCAAGGATGGTTTCTTCCTATTATTGGTCCTTTATGTCTTTTCAAGCCCACATCATCATAAATTTATCCCATCTTGTCATTGTGTCAAAGGGGGAGAAAGAACTTGAAGAAAGAAACACATTCTAAGCATAAGCTTTGTATTAGTTTTGACATCAATGATAAAGGGGGATATTATTTTAGGTTTTTTAATGATATGTCCAAGGTGACTAAGAATGTTGATGAGGTGTCATGTGTGCTAGAATGACAATGACAAAGTGTGCTTCAATGAGCCTCAATGTTTCTACATGGTTCTTCAATATTTTCTTGAATGAGGCATTTAATGAATCATATTATTGGTATGGAAATGTTTTATAGTACCTATGGGTTGTCAATATTTCCTATAATGAGTATGAAAATGAGTGGATATCAACTGGTAGTTCTTTGTTTCATCTAGATGCTTTCAGTCTAGTGGTATAAAATTTGATTAAGTAGTTTGATGACATCACCATTACCACATGGGGATGTGTTTGGGGAGTTGGTCATATGGTTGTGATCAAATTATTCCCTAGTTTCTATGTGATAAATCTCAATTCATGCATCCAAGTGTGTTCAAAGATATAAGGGTACAAAGTTGGCTTCTAAGACATAATTCACTATTTTCCCATACTTATCCAAATTTACATGTGGCCAAAAAGATTCGAGTAAGCATGTTGATGAGGTTAGAATGCATATGCATGAAGGTTCTAGGAAAAAATGATCATATGGGTTTATTTATTTTTATGCCTAGTTCTTATGCAACAAATTTTAAGTCATGCAACATAGGATAATAAAAGATAAGCATGAGCCAAGTGAGCATTTTTATGGTGTTATATCTTGAATATGTGAAGGTGTCAGTAGAAATTGATCATATAGGTTTCCTTAGTTTTGATTCTAGTTTATTTTCACTAAAATTCAAATCATGTAATGAAGCGTGTCAAAATGTATGCTTGTCAAAGTTGGCCCCTAGGTAGGGTTTCACATAGTTAGTTCTATGATAGAAGATTTTGAGAAGTCATTTTAATGGTGTTATATCTTGTACATACAACAGTTCCATGATATATTTATCACAAGGTTGGATTCTCCCATGTGAGGAGATAATATGGTCCAAATTTTAGATCATGCATCTAAGCACAAAATAAGTTATTAAGGTTCAACAATGGATACTTAGGCAGATAAGTAAGGTTCCCATAGTCATTTTTTCACAAGTTAAATTTGGAGCAAGATCGATAGAGCACATTTGCTTCAAAATGACATAAAGTAACGAGATGGAAATAAGTGGATATTATTTAATGACTAATAAAAGTTAAATGACAAGGATATAATGGTAAGAGGGTGTTTATATTGATTGATCGAATGGTGAGTGTTGCTAGTTAAAGACATGACTGATCTGTAGAGATCAACATATTGCATTGAGTCAAAGTTTCTAGATTATAAAAGATGAGGTCAACTCTCAGATGTTTAAAAATTTTATTTATTAGACTATGAATTAAAGTTTAGATAATATTAGAGGTGTGTAATTGATTTAAATTTGAGAGGACACGAGATGTTAGCATAGTGTTTGAAGTTTAACTATGACCTTTTGCATTTGAATATTTGAATTTGTGAAGGAAAGACCAATGTCTATTTTTTACACCATAAAATTTGATCCAAGATTATTTTTCTCATGGTATAAAAATTAAATATGAAGAGGAATCCATCACACATCTAATAAAACTATTTTTAAGATATAAAAGTATGTATAGTCAAAGATATTAAATTTCTAATTTTAATATGCATTCATGCATGGACTATTAGTGACTCAAAAAGATTATTCAATATTGTTTTGATATTGTTTAAATATATCTTTATAACATAGAAATTTGAGAATGTTGAATACTCCATGACGATGTTTTCTTTGGTATTTGGAGTTGTGACCAATTGATATTGAGTATGAACATTACATATGATGTTGATTGTGTTCTTGAAGGCTAATGGCAAATTGAGTGACCACCTTGCAGAGGTAAGTTAAAGGTGTTATGAGTTGATTTGAAGAAGAAAATGAGTATGGAGATGTTTTATAGGTCTCAAATACTTATGATAATGAATTTTTTGTTATAGTATACTCTTGATTATATAGAGAGAATCATTTTAAATTGATTGTATTTTGACTATGTATGACTAGTTTGAGTGCTCATGTTGAGTGAGACAATTTGAGGTATTTAAGGTTATATTAATATTACTTTTTAATGTGGTTATGTGAGATATTTGTGTGTTTGATTCAAAATTTTATGACTATGTTTTCTGAGTATGAAGACCTAAAGAGTGAGGTGACCTAATTGGTAGGTTTAAGTGTAGAGTTGGTGTTCTAGGTGGCTTAGACCCATATGGGTGTTACTAAGGGTTAATTTGGATTAGACATATGATTTTTGAAGTGGTCTTGACTTTCTAATTTTCTATTTAAACGTCTAAGTGGGTGAATAGGTCTCCATGAGACCTATAAGAGCTATAAGGGCTTTAATAAAATGCGTAGCTGCTTAAGGGTAACCCATAAATGTTATGGATAACCTATGAAGATTTTTTTGAGTCATGTCTTGATGTGGGATAATCCTTAAGGGTTAATTCAAGTATAATGGATGACTTATAAGTTTATATTCATGATTGATCTATATATAGTGAAACTAAATTAGATGATTTCTATAATTTTAAGACGATTGCAAGTGAGGAGTGAGCATTAAAGTGAAGAAGTGAAGAGGTCAAGTGTGCCCAATGGGTGGGTTGGGAAGTAAAGATAATTAAAGATTATTTTTATACTTTTAGGTCATGTTTTTGAGGCTAGAATAGTGATTTTATAGGTTGAGCATGAGTGAAGAGGTTTAGATTGATACAAAAGGATGGTTTGGATGCCTTGTGTGTGAGCAAAGGATTATTGATATCTATGTGAGATTTATGATTGATTTGAGAGGTAGATCAATGTGTGGACTATGTATGACCATTTGGTTATGTTGTTAAAGCTATGATAGATTTATTATTGTGAATGATGCATTAAGTATAAAGATTTGAAGAGTGGGGTTAGTTAGGATATGCAATGTGTACTAATTGATCTTTATATGTTGGATCAAGTATGTAATGTGCTTTGGTCAACAAGGTGTATTTAGTGAAGGTGAAAAGTGGTAATTAGAGTTACATCATAAGGTGTTGAAGACATCAGTTCAAAGGTAGAGTTATTCAAAGGGTTATCTAAAGTATTTGATCATCCTTAGGGGTAGTTGCTTCATGTGAAATAGGTTTTTCACTAAAGGTAGGTGGTCTAAAGGGTTTGATCATCCTAAGGGTAGGTTCTCCTTAAGGAGTATGTGTTTTAATAAATTATGGTCAAGAGACATGATTAGTCTCTAGTTTGTAATACCTTATAAGACAAGTAGTCCAAGTGATTGTAGGCTTGAGAGTGGGTGTTATTCCCTGAGAGGGTTTCCTACATATGTCTTGTGTTATTTTATTGATCCTCTTTTCCATTGCTATAAGTAATGTGTATGTTTCATGAATGCTTATGGTAATTTATTAAGAGTAAGAAAGGATTGAAGTTAAAGTTGGATTATCTGGGCTAACTGATTCACACCCCTCTTAGTGGTTTTACCTCTAATAATTAGTATCAAATCAGGTCCTTTGGAGGAAGCTTAAAAACTTGAAGGAGATTTTGAGTAGGTATAAAGATGGCTAAATAGTTAAACAAAGAGAATAAATAGTAGAATACTATGATTAGGACACTTGAGGAACATATATGTACTTTGAATAAATATGCTAAAGAGGATAAGAAGGTTATCAATGACCTCAAATTTTATCTAGAAAATTCCAAGGCAAGTTTGAGTTTAAAATAAAATCACATCATGAATAATGAAGAATTTTGACATGACAATGGTGATGTAGAAGTGTTATATTACAATGAAGAAGATGAACTAGATTTAGGAGCTGAGCTCATAAGGAGGTATCACAAGATGAGGTATGTGATAAAAGGTCTTAAAGCACAAGTCAATTCTCTTGAGGAAAGTTTTTTATAGTAAGCATGTATAATAAAGGATAATATGGATAAAGAAGCTAATAATGATAAAGAGACTATCCGCACTCTCATAGGTCAGTTGATGTTTGTTATTTCAAGTATAAGAGCTAAAGAAGATGAGTGTATTCAATTGAAAACTGAGCTAGATTCATTAAAGGATGAATATGAGTAATTTGTTGTCAAGGTAAGAAAGCATAAAGAAGATCTAAAGTTGTTGTCAAGGTAAGAAAGCATAAAGAAGATCTAAAGAAGTTAGATCAATTCAAGAGAAATGAAATAATACTAGTTAGATATCCCAATGTAATAAGGTATGCTAGTTATTTTCATCATGATTGTCATTTTTTTCTATCAATATGGTCATATAAAAAGAGATTATAGAAATAAGAGCTCTAATAATTAATTCCCATGGTGCCTTGGAAGAATGATCAATTTATCTTGGAAAATACTTAACTGAGATCAATAAAGAGGTATGTTAAATTATATTACTTGTTATAGTTGAAATAAAGTAGGACATATTACCAGATTCTACAAGAATAGTTTTAAGAAACATTCTGCTCCTAAAGTTCACTCAATGGTGTTGAGACCAAAGTTTATGAAGGATAATTCTAATCAAGGTGGATTTCCTACTACTATAAAGAAAGAATCAACTATGAATAAGATACATGAATGCTAATAAGATTTGTCCTTTGTTGAGATAGAAAATGAAAATAACAATCATCATCAAACAAAAGGTATGAATGATCATGTTTGTTTCAGATGTCATAGATTTGGTCACATTGATAGGTATTTCAAGAACATGTTGGATGAGTTACCAAAGAAAAATAAGGTGTATAGAGCTCCTAGTATGTAAGAAAGAGGTTAAACTTGGGTATGGAAACATAAATATGTTAGGACAGATTAGACTGAGACCAAAGATGGTTTTTTTATGAAAATAGAAATTATCAAAAAGTAATATTTTATGTTGTCTACTTTTGCTAACAAGTCTAAAGAAAAGAATGAAGACAAGTATGCTTTCAAAGTTAAATATGACTACAAGTCAGATAAAGATATGTAAATATGGGTGTTTATAAAGTTTTTAGACTTTTAGTCTCATTATGTCAAAAGGGGTGTCTCTCTCTAAGTTTCAAGGAGACACTCTACAGAGAGAGGAAGCATGGTGGAAGTTGATTTAGAATTCATTATGTGTAAAAAGCCTACATGCATGGAATTGAAGTTCTATAAGATTATAATCAAGGATGATGAGGTGTCAATATATTCTATTGTATATAAAGTTATGTTGATATTCTTTAAATGGGCTCAATATATGTTTAGGGTTATTGATTCTGAAGGTAGGAACTTATCAATTTCTATTGCAAAAATTGATTGATCAAATGTTGAAAGATTGTAAAATAAGGTTGATATGGAGGAATAGGAGAATGTTTTTTCATATCTTTGATATGATGAAGAAGGTACCTAATTTTTATAGATGACAAGTTGTGTATATCATGGTGTTAGGAGGAGCTAACTTAGTTAGTTTGAATGAATTAAGGAGTTATGCATGATGTAAGGGGGAACATATGTGAGATGATTTAGTCATGTTTAATATGTTGTGATGTATTATATAGATGATAACTAGAGCAAGTTGTGATGATAACTTGATCACACAAAGTTAGGTTCTTTGATAATGTATTGAATCCTCATGTATAAATAAAGGGGGAGCTTTGTAATTGGTCAAGTCCTAGGATCATAGTATTGTGTAGTTAAATATGAGAGAGAATGAATGGAATAAATTATATTTGTTAATAATTGTTATAAATGGTCTATATAAGTTCAAATAAAAAGGTTCCTAAACTTAGGTGCTTAAGGGGAGTCCCTCTTAATGTTTTCAAAGTAATTTCATGTAGTTTTTTGTTGTTCATGAATGTTTTGTCTTCATAGAAGTTATGTATGATCAGAAGAGTGTAGTCTTGGAGCATGTTTGAGAAACTCAAGGTAAGAATAGGTTTTCTAAATTTTAAGAGGAATTTGTATCGTCTCTCTGAGATGGTCTCTTCATATTATTGGTCTTTGATGTCTTTTTAGGTCCATAGGATCATATATTTAGCCCACTTTTTCATTATGTTAAAAGGGGAGAAAGAACCTAAAGAGAGAAATATTTTGAGTAAAAGCTTTGTATTGGTGTTTTACATAAATGATAAAGGGGGAAATTATTGGAGACTTTCCATATATTTCTCCAAGGTGACCAAGGATGTTAATGAGGTGTAATTTGTGCTATAATGACATTGACAAAGTGTGCTTCCATGAGCCTTAGTGTTATTGCATGATTCTTAAATATTTTCCAAAATGAGGCATTTGATGGATGATATTATTTGTATGGAAATGTTTCAAAGTCCCTATGGGGTGTCAAGAGTGATTAGGAGTATTTATGTGAGTGGATCTCATCTGGTGGTTCTTTGTTACATCTAGACATCTTGGGTCCAGTGGTAGAAAATCTAAGTAGATAGTTTGATGACATCACCATACCATGTTTAGATGAGTCTAGGGGATTAGGTCTTATGGTTATGATCACATTAGTCAATAGTTCCTATGCACTAAATTTCAATTCATGCATCAAAGTGTAGTCAAAGATTTGAGGGTATAATGTTTACTTCTAAGATAAAACTCATTGTTTTCTCATGCTTAACCAAATTTGCATGTGGCCAAAAAGAGCCAAGTAAGCATGTTGATGAGGTCAACATTTGCATGCATGAAGGTGTTAAGGTAAAATTATCATATGGGTTTGTTCATTTTTATTCCTATTTATTATGCATCAAATTTAAAATCATGTGATATAGTGAAACAAAAGATATGTATGAGAAAAGTTGGGATCCTAGGCATTTTAAAAGTGTTTTCCCATACTTTGCCAATTTTGCTATATGAAAAGAAGATTGAGTGATCATTTTTATGGTGTTATATATTTCACATGTGAAGGTGTTAAGAGAAACTAATCATATGGGTTTGTTTAATTTTGACCTTAGTTAATTTTCACTAAAATTTAGATCATGGGACGAAGTGAGTCAAAAGATATGCTTGTTCAAAGTTAGCTTCCTAGGCAGGTTTTGACATAGTCGACTCTATGATATACGATTTTGAAAAGGGATTTTAATGGTGTTATATCTCACATGCATGAGTGTTTTAGGTGTTGTTTGTCACATGGTTGGATTCTCCTATGTGAGGAGATCATATAGTCTAAATATCATATCATGTATCTAAGCATACAATAAGTTATTAAAGTTAAAAAATGGATACTTAGGTAGATAATCAAGGTTCCCATGCATAGTCATTTCTAGACAAGTTAAAGTTTGAGAAAGATCGATGGAGCACATCTACTCTAAGATGATAGGAAGTAATGAGATGGGAAGAAGTGAAAATTTATTAATGATTGAGCAAAGGTAAAGGATAAGGATCCAATGGTGAGTGGGTATTCATATAGATTAATTTAATGGTGAGTGTTTCTAGTTAAAGACCTTAATGATCCACAAAGATCAATGGAATGTGTTGATTTAAAGTTTCTAGATTACACAAGATGAGGTCAACTATTATATGTCTAAGATTTGGATTTAGTGGAATATGCATTAAATTTTGGATAAGATCATTCTTGCATAATTGATCTAAATCTGAGAGGACATAAGATACGAGCATAGCTTTCAAAGTTTAACTGTGACCTTTTGCATTTAAATATTTGAATTTGTGAAGGAAAGACCAGTGTATGTTTTTTAGGCCATAACTTTTGATCTAGGATGAATTTACTCATTTATAAAAATAAAAGATGAAGATGACTCCATGGTTTGTATAATAAACCTTATATGAAGATTTTTAAGTGTGTATAATCAAATATATTAACTTTACAATTTGACTATGTGTTCATGCATGGACTATTAGTGACCCAATAAAATTGTTCTATCTTTTTTTGCTATATCTTGATGAATTAGATATTTGGTAGTGTTTTACACTTCATTAGGATGATCTATGTGGTATTTAGATGTTTAACCAATCACTATTGAGTATGAACATTAATTAAGAAGTTGAATATGTTCCTGAAGGTTACTAGCAAATTGAGTAACCATCTTGCAAAGGTAAGTTTAAGGTGTTTTGAGATGATTTGAAAAATCAAATGAGTATGGAGATGTTGTATAAGTCTCAAAGACTTATGATAAGGAATTGGTTGTCTTAGTATGCTCCTTATTAGATATGGAGAATCATATTAGACTAAATATATTTTGACTATGTATGACCAGTTTGAGTGGTCATCTTGAGTGAGATAGTTTGAGGTGTATTGGCTTGTGTTGGAGTGTCTAATTCATATGGAGATGTTTCAAAGTTATTGAAAGTTCTATACATATGAATTTTTCATGTGGTTATTTTAGATATTTTTTTTATTGATTTAGATGTTTATTACTATGATTTTTGAGTATGAAGACTTGAAGAGTGAGGTGATCTAATTGGTAGGTTCAAGTGTGGAGTTGCTATTCCAGGTGGCTTGGACCCATGTCGGTGTGTCTAAGGGGTCATGTGAGTGTACATATGCTTTTTTAAGTGGTCAAGAGTTTCTATTTTTATTTTTTTAGTGATAAGTGGGTGAATAGGTCTCCATGAGACCTATAAGAGCTACAAGGGCCTTATTGAAAGGCGTAACTACTTAAGGGTGACACATAGATGCTATAGCTAGCCTATAAATACTATTTTAAGTCATTTTTTGATATGATAGATGACTTAAGGGTTAATTCAAGTACAATATCTGAACCAAAATTTGATATTCATGATTTATCTATATATAGTGATCATGTTTCTGAGGTCAAAATATTACTCTTACAGGTTGAGCATGAGAGAAGAGGTCTAGAGTGATCCAAAAGGATGGTTTGGATGCCTTGTGTGTGAGTGAAGGACTATAGATATCTATTTTATATTATTGGTTTATTTGAGAGGTAGATCAATTAATGGACTATGTGTATGACCATCTTTTTATGTTGTTGAAGTTGTGATAGAGATGTTACTATGAAGGATGCATTTAGTGTGCAGAGTTGAAGAGTGGGGTTAGTTGGGATATGTAATATTTCCTAATTGATCTTTGTACATTGGTGCAAGAATGTAATTATCTCCAGTCAACATGGTGTGTTAAGTGAAGGTGAAGAGTGATAATAATATTTTCATCATCAAGTGTTGAAGACATCAATTCAAATGTGGATGTGTTCAAAGGCGGTCTAAAGGAGTTGATCATTTTTAGGGATAGTTGCTCCTTGTGAAATAGGTGTTTCACTAAAGTTAGGTGGTCTAAATTAGGTGATCATCTTAGGGTTAGGTTCTCCTTATGGAATACATGTTTCACTAAATCATTTTTAGGAGGACATGATTAGTCTCTAGTTTTTAATACCTTATAGGACAAGTAATCCAAGTGTTTGTAGGTAGGTCCTTTGGAGGAAGCTTAACGTATTAAAGGAGACTATGAGTAGGTAAAAATATGGATAAATAGTTTAAGAAAAAGAATCAATAGTGGAAGACTGTGATCAAGACACTTGAAGAATAGATATGTACTTTGAATAAGGATGTTAAAGAGGATAAGAATGTTATCAATAACGTCAAGGTTCAACTAGAATATTTCAAGGCAAGTTTGAGTTCAAAATAAAAAGACATCATGAATAATGAATAAATTTTTGATAATAGTGGTGATGTAGAAGTGTTCTATGATAGCAAGGAAGATAAAGTGGATCTAGGAGCTAAATTCATAAGGAAGTATCAAAACATGAGGTATGTGATCAAAGGTCTTGAAGCACAAGTTATTTCTCTTGAGGGATGTTTGATAGAGAAAACATGTATAATAAAAGATGACATGGACAAAGAATCTAAGAGTGATAAAGAGACTATCCAAATTCTCATAGGTTAGTTGATGGTTGTTATTCAAAGTATTAGAGTTAAAGAAGATGAGTGTATTTAATTGCAAACCAAGCTAGATTCATTGAAGGATGAGAATTAGAAATTTGTTGTTAAGGTAAAAAGATTGAATAAGATAAAAAGAAGTTAGATTAGGTCATGTTCAATCAAATAAGAATAGTTAGATATCCCAAGGAAATAAGGTATGCCAGTTCTTTTTATGGCTAGTGTCATTTTTACTATCAATATGGTCATAGGGAAAGAGATTGTAGATAGATGAGCTCTAAGAATGAGTTCACATGGCACCTTGGAAGAAAGAGAAATTGGTCTTGGATAAGACCTAACTTAGATCATTCAAGAGGTATGTTGAATGATATTATTTTCTAAAGTTGAAATAAAGTAGGACATATTATAAGATTCTGCAAGTATAGTATGAAGAAGCATTCTAATCCTAAAGGTCACTCAATGGTGTTGAGACCAAAGACAATGAAGGATAATTTTGATCAAGATGGAATACATGCTACTACAAAGAAGGAATCAGATATCAAGAAGATATATTAATGCCAAGAAGATTTGTCCTCTATCTAGATAGAAAATTAAGATCATAATCATCATCAAGCAGAAGGTATGAATGATCTTATTTGTTTTAGATTTCATGGAGTTGGTCACATTGCTAGGTATTAAAAGAACATGTTGAATGAGTTCCCAAAGAAAAATAAGGTGTATCAAACTCTTAGTATGTAATAAAGAGGTTAAACTTGGGTATAGAAACCTAAGCCTATGAAGAGAGATTAGACTAAGACCAAAGATGGTTTTTTTACCATGCTAGACATGAATGAAAGATAAGAGTTTATGTTGTCTACTTTTGTTGATAAATCTAAAGAAAAGAATGAAGACAAGCATCCTTTCAAAGTCAAATAGGAATAAAAGTCATAGAAATATATGGAGATATGGGTGTCTCAAAAGTTTTGGGACTTTTAATTTCACTATGTAAAAAGGGTTGTCTCTCTCTAAGCTTCAAGGGTACACTTTACAGATAGAGGAAGCATGGTGGATGCTGATTGGGATTCAGCTATGTGTGTAAGTTCTACTAGTGGAGAATGGAAATTTTACAAGTATCTAATCAAGTATGATGAGGTGTCAATATATTATAATGTATAGAAAGGTATGTTGATCTTGTTCAAATGGTCCTAGGAAATTTTTAGGGTTATTGGTTTTGAAGGTAATAACTTGTTAATTTTTGTTGCTCAAATTTATTAGTCAAATGTTGAAAGACTATAAGACAAGGTTGATACTGAGGACTACGAGAATGTGTTCTAATATCTTTGATATCATGAATAAGGTCTCTAAATTATATAGATGACAATTTGTGTATGTCATGGGGTTTGAAGGAGCTAACTGAGTTATTTTGAATTATTTAAGGAGCTATGGATGATATAAGTGGGAGCATATGTGAGATTCTTTAGTCATGTGGAAGATGTTGTGATGCCTATTACAAATGAGAACTCAAGAAGGTTGTGATAATGAATTAATCAAACAATGTCAAGTGCTTTGCCAATGTATTAAATCCTCATGCATAAAAAAAGGTGGAGATTTGTAATTGGTTAGGTCATATGATTATAGTACTACATAGTTAAATCTAAGAGAAGGAATGGAAGCCATAGTATTGATTCATCATTATTGGAAATGGTTTGAAGATGTTAAAAAGGTGCCTAAGATTAGGTGACTTAGGGGGAGTCCTTATTAATTTTTTCAAGATAATTTCATGTAGTTTTTGTTCTTCATGAATGTTTTTTCTTCATAAAATCTATGTAAGATCAGAAGAGTGTAGTCATGGAGCATGTTAGGTAATCTTAAGGTGAGAAGAGGTTTTTTTAAATTTTAAGGGGAGTTTGTGTCATATCTCAAAGATGGTATCTTTCTATCATTGGTCCATGACATCTTTCCATGTCCATAGGACCATAAGTTTATCCCACTTTATCATTATTCCAAAGGGGGAGAAAGAAGCTAAAGAGATAGATAGAGTCTGAGCTTAAGATTTATATTGGTGTTTGTCATCAATTATAAAAATGGATGTTTTTGGATGTTTTTAAATGATGTCTCCAAGGTGACCAAGGATGTTTTTGAGGTTTCATCTGTGCTATAATGATAATGACAAATTCTTCTTCAATGAGCCTCAAAGTTCCTACATGGTTCTTTTGTATTTATCTAAATGAGGAATTTAATGGATGATATTTTTGGTAGGGACATATTTTGGAGTCATTATGGGGTGTCAACAATGATTATAATGAATTTGGAAGTGACTAGATCTCATCTAGTAGTTATTTGTTTCATCTAGACACTTTGGGTCCAGTGGTATAAAATAAGAGTAGGTATTTTGATGGTGTCACCATTTCCACATGTGGATGAGTCTGGGGGAGTTGGTCATATGTTTTTTATTACATTAGTCCCTAGTTGCTATGTGTAAAATCTTAATTCATGCACCGAATTAGAGTAAAATATATGAGGGTGTAAAGTAGGCCTCTAAGATAGAATCCATTATTTTCCCATAGCCAAATTTTCATGTTGATAGAAATAGTTGAGTAAGCATGTTGATGAGGTCAAAATTTGTGCACATGGAAGTGTCAGGATAAAATGATCATATTGGTTTGTTAATTTTTGTGCCTAGTTCTAATGCACCAATTTTTAAGTCATGTGATGTAGCGAAATAATATATATGCATGATAAAAGTTGGGCTCCTACTTATTTTGATAGGGTTTTCCCATCCTTAGCGAATTTTACAATATGGCAAGAAGAGTTGAGTGAGAATTTTTATGGTGTTATATATTACACATGTGAAGGTGTCAATAAAAACTGATCATATGGGTTTGTTCATTTATTATCCTATTTGATTTTCACTAAAACTCAAATCACGTATGAGGCATATCAAATGATATGATTTTTCAAAGTTGGCCTCCCAAGAAAGTTTTAACATAGTTGGCTCTATGATAAAATATATTGGGAAGGAATTTTAATGGAATTATATCATACATGTGTGAGGGTTCCAAGACCTATTTATAAGATGGTTAGATTCTCATATATAAGGAGCTCATATGGTAGAAATTTTAGATCATGAATTTAAGCATAATAGAAGTTATTAAGGTTCAAAAATGGCTACTCAAGGAGATAATCAAGTTTCCCATAGTCATTTCAACATAAGTTAAAGTTAAAGCAAGATCGATGGAATGCATTTGCTCCAAGATGATAAGAAGTAATGAGATGGAAATAATTGCACATTGTTTAATGATTGAGTAAAGGTAAGTTAAAGATCCAATGGTAAGAGAGTGTTCACACATATTGATTGAATGGTTAGCATTACTAGTTAAAGACCTGACTGATCCATAGAGATCAACAGAGTGTGTTTAGTCAAAGTTTCAAGATTATATAAGATGAGGTCAACTATCACATGTCTAACATTTGGATTTGGTGGAATATGAATTAAATTTAAGACCATATCAATGGTGCATAATTGATATAAATATAAGAGGACATGATGTGAGAGCATAGTGTTTGAATTTTAACTATGATCCTTTGCATATGAATATTTGAATTTGCGAAAGAAATACTAGTGTCTAGTTTTTGGTCAATAGATTTTGATCTAAGAGGAATTTTCTCATGCTATAAAAATAAAATATTAATAAGACTCCATAATATATCTAATAAACCTAATTTTTAGATTTATAAGTGTGTATAGTTCAATATATTAAGGTTCCAAGTTTACTATGTGTTCATGCATGGATTGTTAGTGATGTGAGAAGTTTGTTTGAGCTTATTTTGATATTTTTTAAATATATCTACATATCTTAGTTATTTGATAGTGTTTTAAGCTTCTTAAGGATGCTTTTTGTGATACTTTGAAGTTTGAAAAATTGATCTTGAGTATGAATATTACTTTAGAAGTTGACTGTGTTTGTGAAGGTTATCAGTAGATTGAGTGACCATCTTGTTGAGTCAAGATGAAGGTGTTATAAGCTAAGTTTAAGAATAAAATTAGTATAGAGATGTTTTATAAGTCTCAAATACTTATGATAAGGAATTTTGTGTTGTATTATTCTCTTAATCAGATATGGAGAATCATATTATACGGACTATATTTTGACTATGTATGACCCTTTTGAGTGGTCATCTTGAGTGAGATAGTTTGAGATGTTTTAGCCTATGTTGTATTATATAATTAACATGGAGATATTGTAGAGATATTTGAGGTTATATTAATATGATTCGTTCATGTGGTTATGTGAGAGATTCATGTGTTTGATTTAGATGTTTGTGAGTATGTTTTTTGAGTATGAAGACTTGAAGAGTGAGGTGACCTAATTGGTAGGTTCAAGTATGGATTTGGTGTTCCAAGTGGATTTCACACATGTGGGTGTGATGAAAGGGTCATGTGTATTTTACATATGATTTTTGAAGTGCTCTTGAGTTTAATTTTTCTCACTGAAGTGCTAAGTGGGTGAATAGGTCTCCATGAGACCTTTAAGAGCTATGAGGGCCTTATTGAAGGGTGTAGTTACTTAAGGGTGACCCATAGATGTTATGGATGACCTAAAAAGATTTTTGAGACGTGTCTTGATGTGAGAGAAGATTTAAGGGTTAAGGAAAGTATAATTTCTGACCTAAAAGTTGACATTCATGATTGCTCTATATATAGGTGAAGAGTGAGCATCGAATCAAAGAAATGAAGAGGTAAAGTGTGCCCAATAAATGAGTTTAGAAGAAGAGAATATTAAGTACTATGTGTATGAAATATAGGTGATGTTAATGAGGTGAAAATAGTGCTCTTGCAAGCTTAGCTTGAGAAAATAGGTCTAGAGTGATCCAAAATGATGGTTCAGATGCCTTGTGTGTGAGTGAAGTATTTTTGATATCTCTGTGAGCTTGGTGGTTGATCTAAGAGGAAAAATGATGTTTGGACTATGTGTGTGACCATATGGTTATGTTTTGAAATTTATGATAGATTTATTATTATGAAGGATATATTGAGTGTGTAGAGTTGAAGTGTGGGGTTAGTTAGGATATGTAATGTGTCCTAATTGATCTTTTTATGTTGGTTCAAGTATGTAATATGATTTATTCAATAGGGTGTGTTGAATGAAAGTGAAGAGTGATAATCATAGTTCCATCATTAGGTGTTTAAGAAATTAGTTCAAAGGTGGAGGTTTTCAAAGGTTGGTATAAATTACTTGATCATCGTTAGGGGAAGTTGTTCCTTATGAAATAGGTGTTTTACTAAAGGTAGGTGGTATAAAGGAGGTATAAAGGAGTTCATCATCTTTAGGGTAGGTTATCATTATGGAACATGTTTTTCACTTAATCCTAGTTAGGAGGACATGATTAGTCTTTGGTTTATTGGTATAAAGGAGTTCATCATCTTCAGGGTAGGTGATCCTTATGGAACATGTTTTTCACTTAATCCTAGTTAGGAGGACATGATTAGTCTTTGGTTTATAATACCTTATAATATAAGTAGTCCAAGTTTTTGTACGCTTAAGTGTGTGTTTTATTCCCCAAGAGGGTTTCCCATGTGTCTTTTGTTATGTACTTTAACTTGCGCTATATCTCTTGTTCACTGATATAAATAATGTGTATGCTTCATTAATGTTATGGTAATTGATTAAGAATAAGAAAGGATTGAAATTAAATTTGGATTTTCTAGGCTCATTTATTCACCCCCCTCTCAATGGTTGTGCCTATAACAATAATCTATGTGCATGATAATTAAGACATGACCATCTTGAGAGTGACGTAATTTACCAATGAGATATAGTCCCCACATGGAAAAATTTTAGGGAGATTTTAATGTTTAAATCTTGACCTAAGGATAGTGGGAAATATCATCATTCAAATGGTAGAGATTACATTTTTATGTGATTGTGATGGAATATTTTTAAAGTGTAGGCCAGAGGTATCCCTTGCATAGGCCATTTAGGGGTTTAGTGTGTCCATTATAGTGACCACTAAAAATTCTCCCATGTGATTTTTTGAGAAGGGAAGGAACTACATATTGAGTAACATAATATATAAATGTCCCTTAGGTATTATGATAATATAATATATCATGTCATAAGACATATTTATAATTTTTTATTTTTCACACAAATCAATGTTAGTAGGATAAGTATGATAATTGATAAATTGTATGATATTTTTTATACAACTAGCTTTATCATATGGTGATAAGCTCAATATGGTAAATAAGGTAATCATTTATGGTTAGTAATGAAGATGGTGATTTGAATATGTGTATGAGAAATTTGGAATCATGAAGAGCTTTATGAGGGTAAAAAAGAGAACAAGATAAAGAAAGTGTGTTGGCTTTGGCATTTTTTTCTCATGGAATTGGATCTGAAGGAAATTAATTGAATTTTTGAGTAAGAGTGGTATAAATTTGAAGATGAGCAATGATATGTTCTCTCTTTCATTAATAGTCACCATTTACTTATGATAGATAATTTGTGAATCACTTAAAGTATGTAGGTAATGGATGTCTAAATGAATGGTGTCTTACATGGTTACGATGAGAGATTAATATTCAACCATGTTATTAGTATCATTGAAGGCTAATTAGAAATCAATAGGTATAATTTTTTTGTGAGGATCAACTAAGACACAACCTACCCCATCCCCTTGAGGACATTTATTGACATTGAAATGAAGTATCTATGTTTCTTCATGATGACTTTGGGATGTTTTAAGAAATGGAAGTGTTTGGTTCATTAAGAGGATTTATCTCAAGGTCAATGTAAAATTGTGAAATTAATATATGATTGAAATAGATTGATTAAGACCTTCAATACATATAATATTTATTCATCAAGAAGAGTAACTTTAATAACAAATTATATAATATATGGCATATCCATGACTTATTTCATCTTGTTGGGAAAAAATTACCCCAATTAATATGGATTTAGAGGAAGTGTACAAGATGAGAGGCTAATCATTTTAAGGAAGTCAAAGGGTGGGAGGGTGTAGGATTGATTCTTTCATTTTTTCGAATGAGTTTGGACATGAATCAGTCCATTTTACAGATATAACTTTCTTAAGAAGGGAATTAAATGAGTAAATATCATAATATATCTCATAAATCAGTCATCAAATTGTTTAAATTTTACCAAGTTGTGTTCCTCTATCTAGAGTAAATTGAGAAATATGCATGTTGACAATAGTTTTTATTCAAGATGGATCAACATCACTTAATATAATAGAAACTAGAAAACCTAAGAGTTTAGTGTAGGTGACACTAAAAACCCATTTGTAAGGATTAATTTGAAATTTATATTTAATTATGTAATCAAAGATGATATCTCACTCATGAATATGATTTTCATGATTATTTTATTTGAAGATAAGGTCAACTACATAGGTTTCAAAAATGTTTTGCATAAGCTCATGAAATATATGTTTTATTATATGTTTATAAGTGGCACCATAATATTTTAGACCAAAAGGCATTTTGACTTAGTAGTAGGTGCCCCATTCTATTTTAAATCTGGTCTTATGTTGATATTATGGAGTAATGTGAATTTGATTATATCCTTATAAACTGTCAATGAGAGATAACATTTCATAACTAGTGGTGGATTTCATGATGGTATCAATTGATGGAAAATGAAATTTATCTTTGGTATAAGTTAAGTTAATATTATAAAAGTCTATATATGTGAATAACCATGCTGAATTTCTACATACAAAAATAAGTTTAGAGACTCATTCAGAATTATTGACAAGTTTGATTAATTTAGTGTCTAGGAGCTGGATGATATCTTTATATTATAAGGTAGAAATCTCAAGAGATAATTTCTGTTTTTTTTACACATGTTTTTTATGTTAGTATAAGTAATGACATTTTGGACCACAATACTATGTTAAATGTTAGGCATATCCTCATATGACCATGTGAATTGTTCATAATATTTATTGAAGAATAAATTAAATCATCATATTTTATAGGATGAAGTTATTTTGAGATAAGAATGGTCTGAGGAACAATAGTGGTGTCATATTTAATTACTATAGTTTCCTTGAATAAAAATAACATTTTAATCTTGAAAGTGATAGTAAATAGGAGGAAGTGAAGAAATAAGACGTGTGTTAGGATTGATACTAGAAATCAAGCTATTCAAATAAGGAAACTTTTTCACAAAATAACCTAACTTCTTATGTTGGCACAAGATTTGAGGTTTTCATTCATGGAGTAGTTTTAAAAAGTTTTAATTAGTAGGAATCATCGATAAGGGTTCATAATTTTCAATATATACTTCAATGTCTAAAATTTTGTTTCCCTAATTTTTGAGTTTGGAATGTATGTATCAGATGGATGTATCTTGTGTATCTAAGGTAATTTTAGGTGTAATGGTGTGAGATTGTTTAATAGAAGATGGTATCAATATAGTGAGAATTAATATCATTATTGGTGACTAGATTATAGATAATAGGCATAGAAATTGGCTATATAGGAGTATCAATGGAAGGTATTAATGTTTGGATTAGATTGATTTTATCAATGAAATTAGGTGTTATGGGGTTTATTACATTAGATTGGTTAATTTATTAGATAACCTAAAGAATATATATCAAAGGTGCATTGGTAGGTGGTACATATCTTTCTAATTATAATTCATTATCAGAATATATGTGAATAACATAAACATCATTATTGAAGGCATGCATTTTATATAATTTTTTTTTAAAATATAATACATCTAGATATCATGATTGAGATTATGCCATAATGTATTTATCATCATAGGATGGATATATAACACATGTATCTATTTTAGTTGGAACATCAATAATTAAAAGGTCCATATTATTAAAAGTGTGAAGTGACATGGCTAAGGGATCTTGAAAGAGTTTAGCCACCCCATATTCATTAAAAGTAAAATCATCTTCCATGTAAGATGATTCATGTGAATCACATGGATGAGTGTTATTAGTGGTATCAAATATAAAATTAATGATTCTATATCATGGAATGAAAGAAGGGGGGAGCCATTATAAAATATAGGGAAGTAATCGAATGGTATTGTAAATGTTTTTAACTTGATTAGGTTAATCATCATCTGAATATAGAAGAGTGACATGTAGATATAAATGCATATTTAAAAAATTGGGAAGATGAGGACTATTTATGTGTGTGATAATAGAAATATGATATTGATATTTAGGATTTTTGAATTGGATACTCCAGGGATTAGGATAAGCCTCATGTTTGTAACACATCCCATTATGTATGATTTTGATAATTAGCTATCAAAATATGTGATACATTCAGATGATAAGTCCAAGGATGACCCAAAATCATGACGTAAGATAACAGAAGATTGAGGACAATAATTTTCGTGCATATTGTCTTAGGTATAATGGTAATAGGGAGCCAAATTGAAATAAGTGGTTTTGGGTTGATTTTGTCAAATCCATGGCACATGAGTTAGGTTTGTTTGAGATTCTATATAGAATATCTAATTTATGGAATTAACCAAAGAGATTTAACATTTATTACTTATTATTCATTGATTAATATTTTTATAATTAAAGTGTTATTGATGTTGATTTTGATAAAGTGAGCTAGATCATCAGCTCAAAATAGAATTTTATCATTTAACATATATTTATTTGGAAATTATATGGAGGGTTTGGTATAAGAAATTATTTCAATATCATGCACTTATGATGGTTTATGTGTATGAAGAGGTAATTCATATTCATTATATGAAGGATCTTTTATGTCTTCTAGTATTTGCATAATCAACTTGCAATAGTATGGATAAGTTCTTACTAATTCTATGATAGGAATTTTACAAGGCATATAATTAAGTTCATCTAATAAATTCTAATGAGGTTTATTGGAAGAGTGACCAATTTTATTAGGTGGATTTATTTTTAAAAGTATTTGATGATCTACTAGTGGAGGTGGGTCATCACTATTGGATGGTTTAAAAGATGTTGGCTAAAAAGTGGTAGTGTATTTAATTAGTTGATCCTCAATTGTGGTTTTATTAGGTTTATTAATAGGATATTTATGATAATTTGTATGGTGATAATTTATTTTATTAGTGTTCACATACTGAGATTTGGTATAAGATTGATCATAATTGGTATTAATGTAACAAACATATTTTTTAGAGTGTTGTGAAGTGGGATGTAAATAAGGAGATTTTTTAGATTTTAAATTTGTATATTTTTGAAAATTTTCTTTTAAGAAGATTTAATATAATCAAGATGTAAGAACCTAATCATAACATCATGATCAAATGCCTTGCCTAGCATGAAATATAATTCAAATTTCATATGCCCACGACATGTTTCATGAAAATGACCAATGTTAGGGTGGAAAAAAAAATTATTTGGGTCATTCCATGATGGGGGAGTAGTATTATTATAGGTTAAATGTTTAGAAGGAGATAAAATATTGTTAATTTATGATGCCATCAATGGTTGATGGGAAGGAGTTTTAATGTTGTATTTGAGTGATACTATTTTGTTTGGAGGATATTTAGATTGATAATTTGTGTTAGTGATGGTGTTAGTTGAGGTTTTTAAATATTCATTGATTGAATTATGAGATGGTTAAAATTGGTTCATAAGTAAATCTTGTATTCTAGCTTGGTCAAAATCCTCTTATGAGGTTTTAGGAGAAAATATATTAAATTTGTATTGAAGATAAGGTTTTAAGGAGGTAATAAATAGTTTGAATAGACAATCATCATTCATTTTAAGATATTATTTACAAGATAATGGTTTTCATATTTTAATAAAATCATGTGGATATTATATAGGTAAATGATTAGAATTGATAAAATCAATGAGACTATTTTATAAAAGATAATTTTGTTGAAAGTATTTTACTAAAACATTGACAAGATCCTCTAGTTCCATATAAAATATTTGGTAACTTTATTATACCATTATAGAGCATCTTCCATAAGAGTTTGGACAAGAAGTTTAGCAGTATACAAAGTGTTGGTATAGAACCAACCCCCGTAGTGATTACTAAATAATTTGAGGAAGATATCAAGGTATTTAGCTCCATAATAATTAATGATTGTAAAGGTATTTCCAATATCTATAGATATGATGAATGGAGCCAAAGGTTAAAATTGAAGATGTTGAAGCATATTTTATGCATGATAGGTTAAGGGATGATATTCCCATTAGCGTCTTTAAGAGGGGGATGAATACAATTATGAATATTTCAAGTCATGACAATAGGGGATTGAATTTCCATTTGTAATATGTGGCTTTTCATTTTATCATTATTAGTTGTTTTCATAACATGAATTTATTACAACATTTGAGCAAGAGTTTGAGTTGTATCTATAGGTGCATTTTGATTATTAGTGTTATAAGATAGAATGGTTGTGTTGGTTTAAGGGGTATCCCCAAGATTAGTGTTATGATGGCTTACTATTGGAGGGTTTCCTATAGGACTATTCCATATATTGGTGTTAATTACTCTAATGGTAAAATAAGGGAATTTAGAAATATCACCATTTAAGTTGGGATCATCTAGATCATTGTTTTGAGTGATATGGACCATGTTGCATTCCATTAACCCATATGAGGGACATGTTTAACTATTCCATAAGGATATATCCTCTTGGGTAGCTAAGGTAGGATGGAAACAAGAACCCATGTATAATTAAAATGGTTTGAGGATATTAATAAAGATATTAATGGGTGATTTAAATATGATAATTAGAGTGATAACAAAAATATAAAGATATAATAATTGAGACAAGGGTTGATAAAATCAAATAAGTTACCTAAGAATGATGGGATTGGTTGGCCCAATCCAGTGGATTAGATATTAATTAAAAAATTAAACTAGTTAAGCTAAGACATATGGAGTTGACTAGGTTGATTTAGTGTGATTTGGATAAGTTTAAAAATATTTTTTTGAAGATAAGTTTAAGTTAGATAGGGTATATGGGGTAAGATAGGATGATCTAGTGTGATTTTGAGAAGTCTATAAATGTTTTTTAAAGATAATAATATGTCATATAGGAAATATAAAGTTAGATAGGATGATCTAGTGTGACGTTAAGAAGTTTTGAAAAGTACATAAAAGCTCTTAAGTCAAGTTGGTCAACTTAATTGCATAGATAGTAAAAATGATAGTCTAGATAACCTACTAAGTTGAGATAGTCTATTTAGTTATAAAGATAGGAAACAAATAGAGTGTGAAAAACCTACTAAGTCACCATGGTTGACTTAGTTATACATGTAGGAAAAAATAAATCTATATATCCTACTATGTCAAGCTAGTTGACTTTGTTGTAAAGGTATGAATTAGACAAAGCGTGAAAAACCTAATAAGTGAAGTTGGTCAACTTAGTTGTACAAGTATGAAATATAAAATATGGAAAACCTACTAATTCAATCCAAAATATTTAGTTTTAAAGGTGGGAAAAATATAGTTTGGAAAGCCTATTAAGTTGAGCTAGTTGACTTTGTTGTAAAGCCAAGAATCAGACAATTTATGAAAAACCTACTAAGTCAAGATTATAGATTTAGTTGGTTCTAGAAATTTTTAATAATAATTTTAATTATGTAGATTATAAGGTATCAGTAAATAAAACATAGTATTAAAATATCTACCATAGATCACAAAATTGTATTAACAATGTTTTATACAATTTACAATACAACAAAGAATAATAAGTAATGAGTAGAAAATGTAATTTTGTAACAAATGATGTTAACTAATTATCTGAAAAGAAGATCAAAAAGTTGAAATAAAAGTTTTTTATTGATTTTTAGTCTTCCATAGATCTTTCTTATCCATTGGATAGTGATATCCTAATGTTTTAGAGTGATAACTATGAACGAATTATCATTCCCATAGATTTTTAATCTGAATTTCAAGGGCAAAATAGAAGTAAATTATTAGAGATAACCACTAATTGATGTACCAAAATATTAAATAAATTTTTGGATTCCAAAGGTTCAATTGAAAGGGAAATATTTGGTGTTTCTAAAATACTCTGAGGTATGTGGAAACCAAATACTATGTTTAGTTCTATACTATAGCTATGAGTATTGGAGTAAGCCCCTCATGCCATGATATTTGTAAGTGATAGATGAGAACCACGAATATAGTATCACTAATGATATTATTTAAGTAGTTTTAAAACTAAAGGTACATAATTTCAAGGTAAATCAAGACAAAGTAAAAAATAAGAAGAAAATAAATTATCAAAAACCAATATTTAGTTTTAAGATTTAAATAAATAGGCATCCAAAAAATTTCAAATCAAATGTCTGATTAATTACTAAGAAATAAATTTGAATTTCCTTGTTTATGATGAAATTATAATATACAAATCATGATTAACCAGGATGATGTAGTTGAGAAATAGAACATAACACAATGAGGTAGGCCCATCTACCATGTTATGAAAATAGGTTGGAAACAAACACAATTACCTAGGCTGAAATATTTTATTTGACAAAGAAAATAGACAGAAAACTAAATAAATAGGTTAACTTCGATGACTATGTGATACAATTTTATAGAACTAAAAAACTAGTAAAGATAGTCTAGAAATTAAAATGTTAACTATTTTGTTGAAAGTTAAAAATGAGAAATTGAATTAATTGACAAAAATTAAATTATGAAACTTGCTTAGAGTGAACCTAAAAAATATAACTAGATCAACCAAGTTGACTTAATTGGTTAACTAAAAAATGTTGAAAATCTAATTATTAATTATATTTTTGAGACATAATTGAGTGATATAGAGGCAAAAATATTTTAAAAATATAGGTTAAATAGGATCAACCA
>JARHVA010006384.1:587500-662500 GCA_037957365.1 Torreya grandis | reverse complement strand
CTATGTATGTGTGGAGTTATGGATATATTACATTCTCATGATAATATTCTCCCTGTGTGAGATGATGGGAGTGGAATCTAATATTCACAATACCTTAAAATGGTAAGATCACTATGGTATATGTGTGTGAATCTTATAGTATATATAAGTAGTATGTATAAGTAGACATATAAATGAATATCATTATGTGTGATCACAAGAGGTAATATATATGATATGTATCATGTAAATATATATAAATTAATAATATAATTCAACCAAAAATCAAGCATAAATACAAGAATTCAATGTCACACAAAATGGGTTTAAGGAGACCTCAAACAAGGAACATGTTCAAATGTTGTACACTTGTATGGATGCCATCAAAAAATAAGTTGAAATGGAACATGGGCCTACAAATAAGGAACATATTAAAATTTAACACAATAAATACAAAATAAAATAATATGTACACTCAAGGAAGTGATAATGGGAATAAATGAATTATAGAAACCAAATTAAGCATATAATTCTAGTCCCTCCATAAAATATTTAGAAAAATATGTCATGTAAAATACATGCTATAATATGTGAGAAAAATTATATAAATGTTTAATATTTAGTATATAATCTCAACATTATAGTGTATATGTGATCATAAAATAATGTAACTTATATCAATCATGATCAAATAGAAGAAAGATACCCCCAACATATTATGTCATGTAGGAATATTAAAGGTGTAACATTTGCATGTTCATGTATCATGGATCTAAAATATTCTTGTATCACACTCAAGTATCTATGAACCTTATGTTTGTATAAAAAATAAATGATATGCTATCTAATAACATAAATTAAACAACATCGATGCCTAGAAGTTAGTAAACATGTGTATGTTGAATATTTTTTGTATTTTTCATATATATATATATATATATATATATATATATATATATATATATATATATATATTTGGAAATAAAAATATATCCTATGATCCCAACTAATGGATGTTCATAATAATCTTTTAACCTAGAATATGGTACATCAAAATGGTAATACTACTTAGGGGCATGTATAGGTGTCATATTTATAACTGTAGAATATGTTGTACTCCATATATGTCTCATAGGATTATGGGATCATAAATAGGTAATATCATTAGTATTTGTTCTCAAAACCCATTGTTAATCATTTTTGGCTTATTTGGTGTAGCTATAATTGATAATTTTTTGTTTTTTCTTAACAATTAGATGGACCCTATATGTGTAGATGAGGACTCTATGGAGTCTAGTGTGTATATCTGATGTAATTTTATATCATGTATTAACCATCTAAGAAATGTAATTTACTATTTATTACCCTTTAATTAAAAATAAATCTTATTATTTTTTATAATTATTTGTAATGGAGTAAATTTATGTTGTACATGTGGATGTCTGTATGGACTTTTAGAAACTGTAGTTAACATGTTGGTATGAATATATTTAATATACCCATGAACCATGAAAGGTATCACACAAATTATATGTATCCAAATTCATCCTAGTAACATATCAAAGACTTTTGTGTCATAAATGGTAGTGATTACATGTTTTGAACCAAATTATAAAGATAAATCAATCTCACCAAAAAAATTGTTGTGATGTCCCATTGAATGCTCTGACCATTTTGATCGAAGAATTATAATCATCATGTTATATCACAAATGTGTGAGTAAATTCATGGTACATATGTTCTCATTAGAAAAATTATCAACCATGACACTATGTAAAGGTTTATGCTTAGGGTGTGCTCTAATAAATAATGAGTGAAGATCTAAAACATCATCAAAATTTTCACTATAATTGAATGTAATATAAGGTCTCTAGACCAAATGAGGTATATTAAATGTAATTTTATCAATAATCCAATATAATGGGTGACCATTATAAAGTGTATAAGGATGTGCATTATATCCCATTTTACTTTTGAGTTTTTTTTAGAATGATCTTATAATGTATTATTAAACATATTTTGGTTTTCATGGTCACTAGGTTATGACCATAAATCCTTTGGAGGATCATCAAAGGTAAGATTTTTATTGTAAATAAGGTATTGGATATATTTTTTTAAGGTATAACATATATATGTATAATTTTTTTCACCTTGGTGATAGTCTTAATATTCATTAACATCGCATCTTTTTTGTAGAAGTTGAATCATATCAACCCCTATAAGAGGAATAGATATTAGATGACACTCCATAATATTATTATTTAATGTATCTAGTGACTCATAATATTTTAAATTTTATCTCAAGTGAATTTGATATTATAAACTAATTAGGTTATTATGACATGGAATTAACCCTTTGTGTTATTTTATTTTTATGTTTTGCAGGCTTAACTTTGTATCTTGGTTTGATATGAAACTTGGTAGTATATGTATTTGGTATGTTTTCTACATACTTAAGCTTGTATAACTAAATATGCTTAATTTCATGATCTAAAAAAATATTTCATAAGTCATCAAAATATTTAAACCTATTGAAAAAAATAGATTCATGTAGTGGTGCAAGCAAAGTTTTCTCGAGTATGTCTTAAGGCTCTTTATCTACCATTGGATTTGTCATTTTAACCAATATTGTTTTGTACCTCAAAACATATTTGTCTATAGGTTCATTTTTTCCTTGTTTGATCGTATACATTTATGCATATGAAAAAAATTTAGTGATTTTATTAGATAAATGGGATACAAACTAATACATGAGGTGTTTGAATGACTTCATTAATTGAATTGAAATCATAGAACCATATTAAAGCATAATATTGTAAGATCCTTGTAAATAATTTGGTTAAAAATTCATCATTTGAAACATAATCAAATTATTATTCATATAAATATTGAATATTTTGTTACAAGACAACCATTTCTATCATAATATGTGAAATTGGGTGTAATAAAACTAGTTGGTAAAGGGTGCAAATATATCTCAACTAATAGAGGAGTATATAATACATGTTATGAATTAATAACATGATTTGGTTTAAAATAATTTTTTTCAATATTCGTATCATTATCTTTCCAATATTTTATAACTTGGATAATAATTTGCATAATATACCCATTGGGATTTAATTTAAGATTTTAAAATTCACCAAAAGTGATTAAAACACCATTTATGTTGATCTAGGAATTGAAAATTGTAATAAAGTTTAATTATTAATTATTCCCATGGAATATGTAAAAATAGTTATTTTATTTTTAGGTAAGAATGGTTTCAAAACATATCTTGTGCCCTAACTAGATGTAGTATGCAATGTTTTTTTGGTGATGAGATGGAGATTGGACTGGATGTGTGATAGGCATATCTAGTAATCCCAATATTTGAGTCAATAGAGAGAGATGATTATTCTCTAACACATTTTTTATTTTTAGTTTCTAATATAGGTTTTATGATCTTGTAAATATCTATATAATTTTCACTAATATGATCTTGAAATAATTCAACATATTTAACTTTCTCTTGATCTACTTGAATATGCACATTGTTTTCATGTGTTTCATTATCCTCATGAAAAAATTAATAGTCTATAATATTTTTTTCATTATTTTGCTCAATATATATAGAATCACTCTTTTTATTATCATAATTTTAAATTTTATTAGCCTGATACATTTTAGGTGGACCAAGTGTTAGCTAGACATGTTCAATAAGAACACTACCTAATTGAGGAATATGCCTAGGTTACATAAAAGGATGGAAAAAAATGAATATGTGGATGAAGGAAAAACCTTAGACAAATAAAAAACCTAGATCAATCTAGGATTTATATGAGATGATATATAGGTCAAGGTCAACAAATATTTAACACTTTTTATGATTTGGATGAGGGTTAAAGTGGCATAATAGCCTAATAAAATGTATGAATAAAAATACTTTAAGTCCAATTAAAGTCATTTATATAATGTAATATACTAAATCTTGAAAACCACTAAATATAAAAAAGTAAAATTCTAATTGATATTATGATAAATGAAATAGAAATAATAGACAATACTTAGCTAGGTTTCAGATGTGTAGGCAAAATTAGATGTAGAGGTTTATAAATAGGAAGACTTGTGCTCACGATCATGTCATCATGTTCTTTAAATATTATTTTTGGAGGCATGGACACTATTTTTGACTTGTGTATAATTTCATTAACACTTCTATTTATTGCTTGATGCTTCTATCCTATATAAAATATTTTTCTTATTGACAAATGACCACATGGACTAGTTAGGGTTTTTTTTTCATTTTTGTTAATGTATTTTAGATAAATCACACATGCTTAGAATGATTGTGTATATCTCAAACACTATTTATTCACCTTATGTTATGTCACATTACCAAAAATGGATTAGTCAGATTTTGAAGTTGAGATGACCTCAAGGACTCCTTTCTCAACGAGTGATGAATATATAAATAATACTCCAAGGAGACCTTAGACATATGTATTTTTATCCTGATTATGGACTTGTGTGTGCACAAGGATTAAATACACTATATAAGTGAATGCAATGATATATCTTGTAACTTGATTAATACTACGCATGGGTTACTCCTTGAATTATTAAGAACTATAATATGACTACCCCTATGAGTAATATATATAGTAAATAATAGGGTAATAAAACTCAATTATGAAACTAATTGAATGAGATTGAATATGTGTTTGGTATTTCATAGCTTAGAATAATGACTAACCTTTTATTTATATCTATACCATACCTTTTGAAACTATCTCATAGACTAGTTAGATAATATAAATAGGTTGAACCATATGTTTTGGAATATTTTCAATTTGAATTTCTTCTTAGATATGGGTACTAGACAAGAAGTCTAGACACTAGTATCGATGCTAGTGTCCCTATGAGCATACAAGTATCCGATAGGGTAAAAATATTTTGAATTTATGTAATAGATAGTGAAGGATACAAAACATATTTTAAGCTTAATTTATTGTACATGAGATATGGTTCATCATAATGATACGTTAATTTAATGAGATAAACATTTAGGCATGGTGATATGGGGAATGAAAGACATTTAGAAATAATAAGGTATATATTTGAAGGGTAGTGCTATGATTGGTATTTCTCAAGTGTGCAAGACTAACATGCTATATATAATTATATTTTAGTATCTAAAATTATTATCCTACTAAATTTTATGAATCATACCATAAATAATACTAATGATAGAACTTCTTAAATTAATTATTTTCTTAAAAAATGTGTCAATTGAAGTTACAAGTTGTAATATATCCTCATTATTCATAATGAAAAGATGGTTTATAGTGATATTATTCACTAGAGAAATGAAAATATATCCACATTAGAAATTAAAAAAATTAAAATCTAAGGCTAAAATGTTTCATTTTATACTTTAGTGATAATAATGGAACCAATTCCCCCTTTAGTCTATCTACACTCTTTTATGTCAATAATATCCTCCATTTATTTGGACACATGCTCTAGAATGTCAATATGGTCATCACTATTTATCAAAAGGTGAGGTTTAAATTATATGATATAAATTTTGGGAGTAAGAATTAATGAATTATACTCTCTTGTAACTCCTAAACCTTCTTTATATCTATTTTGAGTATCAGGTTTGGTAGGTAATAGTCAATGTTGATTCATATATTTCCTTGTGGGTGCATTCACTATTTATGTTTTCCATTTATATTATCCCATTAGCCATTCTACTAAAGACTATTAATTTAGTACACTCACCAAGTGTGACATGTGTGTAATGATAATTATAGTGGTATATTTGTTATCTAATGTATTAAGTCTATATGTATGCATAGATTCTATTTAATGTCCACTTCCATGATCTTGCCCCCTTGATTAATAATGGAAGCCATAGATGCTATTGTATTATTTTTAAAATTATCTTTTATATCTAATGCATTAAATACATATTTAATACTACACTATGAATGAATTATTTTAGGTCCACTTACATAATACCATCTCTCATATTTATAAATTTAATTCATAGTTTTTGTTATATTTCTTTGAAATTTATGCTATATAGTTAATGAATTAAATCCACATGTATTAATAAATTTCTAAGGATTATTTCTTATCCACTTCTATCTTACTTCCTCTCTTAATTATAAATTTAAAAAAAACATGATTTTTTTACATTTTTTTTATATTACCCTCCACCCCAAGTTTTTTAATATTTTATTTCATCATTACATGGGTCTAGAGAGTTTATGTTATGTTTATACACTTTTCCCACTTACAATCCTCTTCCAATTTCATTTTTAAACAATTGCATCTCGAATATCAACTCCTTTATATTAAAAAATACATCCTTGTATGAAATGTATTTTTTGACCATAATGTCAAAGGTAATATGACAACTTGGGATAGGATTCTTAATCACTCTACATAATTTCACTATTTTTGTGTACATGTTATTAGGATCATACTATATGTATGGAATAAATATAAACCCAATATTTTTCAATTAGTTATGTAAATAATACTTATAAATATAATCATTTATAATGGAATATAATACAAATTTAAATGGGTAATTTAATGACCTCAATTTTATATAAACTTTGTTTTCAATTTCAAGTAAACCTACCTAAAATATTTAATAGCTACTAGTCTATATGAAAAAAACTAGATAGCATTTATGGAGGAAGATTCTAGTCATATATTGTTGGAGAGTTGTTATTTATGCCATGGTGATGTCATGGAGGTTCTCTAGTGAGTGGATGAAGTGATTTGATATCCTAAATGATAATGACAAAGTGTTCAATGTGTTTTTCCTAGTGTGCTTGAAGTTGGCTTGGTTGATCTTCAAATTTGGCATGATTAGAGATGTTTAGGGGTTAGTATGGTGATTTTATAATGTTAAAGGGGTCTTATAAATGGTAAATAATTATTTTAGAGTTTGTATACATGAGTTAAATTCATATAGTGGTCAATAGTTTTCATCTATACATTTTGGGTTTAATAGCAAAAAATCTTAGTAGGTAGTTTGATTATGTCACCATTACCACATGCGAATGAGTCAAGGGTATTTGATCATATGGTTGTGATAAAATTATTCAATATTTATTTTTCACTAAATTCTAGATCATCCACTAAATCACATCAACATATATTCAAAGAAAAAGTTGGGCTCCTAGGCATTTTGATAATGTTTTCCCATACTTAGCCAAATTTGCAATGTGGCAAGAAGAGATAAGTAATAATTTTGATAATTGAATATCTCACAAATGTGGGTGTTTCATGAGAAGATGATCATATGGTTTTATTAAATTTTGTGCTTAATTGATTTACACTAATGTTTAGGTTAAACATTGAATCATAACAAAAGATATGCATGTTCAAAGTTGGCCTTCCAGACAAGTTTTTGACATAGTTGGCTTCATGACATAAAAATATAAGTGATAATTTTAATGTCATTATATCTCACACATGTTAGGGTTTCAAGATCAGTTTCATACATGGTTTGATTCTCCTATGTGAGGAGATCATATGGTCTAAATTTGAGAAATTATGAATGAGCAAATCAAAATATATGACTATGAAACTTTGGCCTTCTAGGTAGATAAGTAAGGTTCCCATATTCAAATTTGCACAAGTTAAAGTTTGAGAAATAGAAATGGTGTACATTTCTCCAAGAAGCCAAGATGTAATGAGATGGTGCCAAGTGTTCAATGTTTAATGATGAGCAAACATAAATATCATGTTTATTTTAAGAATTAATGGTGAGTAAGTGATCATACAGATATAGATCAATGGTGCATCTTAAATTCAATAGGACAAAGTAATAGTTTTTTAGAATTTTTAAAGACTAAGCTACCTACAAGAGATTGATGGAGTTCAGGAGGTTAAAGTTTCTATATTTCATAAAATAAGGTCAACATGTTCAAGATTTAACATTTGGCATTGGTGGACTATGTGTTAAGGATCAAAAAAGATAAATAGTGTGTGATTGATATAAAGCAATGTGGACATGAGATGTAAGCAGGGTGTTCAAAGTTTAACTATGACCATTTACATTTGAATATTTGAATTTTTAAAGGAAAAATTAGTGCTATGTAATTTGGCCATAACTTCTGATCCAAGATAATTTTTTAATGGTATAAAAATAAATATTAAGAGGAATCCATGAAGCATATAATGAACCTACTTTGAAGATCTAACAGTGTGTATAGACAAAGATATTATGATCCAACATTGACTATGTGTTTATGCATGTTCTGCAAGTAACCCAAGAAGGGTAAATGAGCTCATTTTTTTGTTATTTTGATATATCTTGATGAATTAGTTATTGGAGAGTGTTTTGGACTCCATAAGGATGGTTTTTGTGCATTATGAAGGATTGACCAATTGTATTCATTATGAATAAAGGCTTATAAGTTAATTATGTGTTCACTCATAATGACTGTGTGTACAAAGAGTTGTTTAGGCAAATTATGCTTAAGCAAGTGGGTATTGTGATGATTAATTAGCACTTAAGGGGGAACTATATATCATTTGGAATGGGTGTATGAGTTATAAAAGTGTTCTTGTGTTCTTATTTTGCTTAAAGAAGTGTCAAAGAGATGAATGGGTCTCCATATGACCTAAAAGTGACATAGGCCTATTTAAAAGTGGATTGTGCTTAAGTGTGACCCATGAGAGATGACTTAAGAGTAAAGGATTGTGTTAAGGTTGACAAAAAATATTCTGATCTTGTTAATTCATGTTTTCTCTATATATAGTGAAACTAAATGTGTTCATTTCTAGACTTTGTGTGCAATACTTGTGAGAGATGTTTGTGTAAGCTGGATGTGAGAATTGTGGAATGAAGGAGACGTAGATTGCCTAGTTAGATGAGTGGATAAGTAGAGTATATTTATGACTATGTATATGAATTTTAGGTCATATTTATAATGTTATAAAATTTATCTTATAACTTGAGGATATGAAAACAGGTTTGAGTGTGCATATGAGGACAATTTGAGTGAAGAAGAAAAAAGATTGTGATTTGCCTATGTGAGAGGCCTATTTAAGATAGAGAGAAAGTTTGTACAGGGGTTAGAAAATAGATATCCATTCTTAGGTGTTTAATACATTAGTTATAAGGTGTAGGTGTTCAAATGAGGGTCTATATGACTTTATCTTCCTTAGGGGTAGTTTCTCCTTGTGAAATAGGTGTTTCACTAAATACCTTTGGTTAGGAGGATATAATAAAGGTTTACTGGTCTAAAGGAGTTGATCAGTCTCTTAATTATAATTTATTATAAGATATTAGTCCATGTGTTGCAAATTTGAGAGTGGCTTTTATTCCCCATGAGGATTTCTCATAGGAACTATGTGTTATGTCTTTGATCTTGTGTATGCATTGAATAAATGAGCTATCTTGTTAATGTTTCTTGATCAAGTTGATATTTGTTGATTCCTTAATATTTTAAAAGTACTACAATTGTAATAAAAATATGTATACTCATTGATTCACCCCCCATTTATTGATTATACCTCTAAAAATTGGTATAAGAGTAGGTACTTTAGTAAAGTCTTAAAATATTGAAGATGATACAAGGTACAATATGGGTAGTCATCAAGGAGGTTTATCTACTAAGAAATCAACAATGTTCAATGGATATAATTATGCATTTTGGAGTGATAGGATGAGGACATATATTATGTCTCAAGGTTTTGATGTTTGGCAATCTATTGTAGATGGATATGTTTCTCCTACTATTCCTCCATCTAGTGTTGGAAATAAGAAGTTATTTGAGAAAAATAATAAGTCAATGAATGCTATCACTTGTGGTATTTTAGAGACTGAGTACACCAAGATCATCCATTATAAATTTGGTTAAGAGATATGAGATAAAGTCTAGACCATTTATAAAGGAGATTCAAAGGTCAATCTTGCTAGGTTTTATACTCGCATAAGGCAATATGAAAGTCTCAAGATGATGAAAAATATACTAAGGCATCCTTTCTACAGAGATTTTATGAGATTGTGAACATCACCAAAGATCTTGGAGTGAACCTTGAAGAAGATACTATAGTTCAAAAGGCATTATGGTCCCTATCCATTAAGTTTGATCCTAAAGTATCTATTGTAGAAGAAATTCATGATCTTACTCAGCTAAAGTTAGATGAACTACATGACATCCTTAATAACTATGAGATGAGGAATAAAAATGATATAACACCAAAGAAGGAAGCAAGATTCAAATAGAGATTAAGCCAAATGAGAAATTCCAAGGTAATAAACTCAAAGATGATGACATTTCCGATATAGATGAGGATGAATTAATTGCTTTCATTTCAAGGAAATTGAGAATAAGTTTAGGCAAGTATAAAATTAAGAAAATCATCAAATGTTTCAATTGTTGTGAGATAGGAAATTTTAATATAAGTGCCCTTATGAGTATAAAAAGGATGATGATGAAGAGAATGATCAAGGTCATGATGATGGAAAGATATCTTTTAGGTACAATAAAATAACATAAAGGATTTAGAAGGTTTAACAACAAAAAGAAGTACTTCAAGGACAAGAAGAGTCTCTACACCAAAGAATATTATAGCTCATCAAATGAGAGTGAAGCTAAAGACTTATAATAAGATCATGAAAATGATGGTCCTACTGAAGATGAAGATATATTCATTGTTAAGGAAGCTATTTTATTACATCAAAAGGAGTCTACTTGGAGTGGTTTAGATGATGATGAAGATGAGGTGGACTGTGAAACTAAATTAATGAATTCTCTTAAATAACTAAATATTGATAATAATATCAATAATAATTTTATATCTAAACTCTAAGATTATGAGGAATAATTCACTGTGTATGAAGCAAGAATGAATGAAGACACCAAAGATCATGAAGATATAGTCAAGCATCTCAGTAGTCAATTAAAAGTCCTATTTACAAGACTGAAATCTAAAGAAGATGAGTGTTCAAGGTATGTAATTGAAAATTAGTCATTAAGTTCTGAGTTAGAGAAGACATCTAGTAAGGTAATGTCATTTGTGAGATTTGAAAATAGATCAAGTGATCTAGATAATATTTTGAATGATAAAAATAATGAAAGTGATAAAATTGGTCTTAGATATAAAGAAGAACTAGAGACCACAATGCAAGACAAGATGAATACTAATGTGAACAATGAAAATCAAAATTTGAAAGCAAATCATTAGAAAAGGATTGAAGGAGTTAACATAATGAAGATATATTAGATCAAACACCCAAATTCCATGATGTATGTAAGCTTTAATGGTTATTATTACACATGTAATCAATCTGGTTATATGGATAGAGAATGCAAGAGATCTATTATGAATGAGTTTGCATGGGACTATCAAAGGGGTTAATAATCAAAAAGTGTGAGCAAGGTTAAGTTCTTTAACTATGTTAATGAAGGACACTTTGCTAAGCATTATCCAAATAATGAATGTCAGGGTAAGTCTTATTCAAAAAGATTAGTTTGTTTTAGTTGTCATGACTTTGGATACATTGATAGTTTTTTTTCAAATAAGGTAAGATAATTTGAGATTCCATCAAGGATTATGGTTTACTACTGCTATGAATAGATAGGTCACATTTCTATATTTTGCAGGTAAAGGCTAAGGTAGAATAGGTTTTATCAGGCTCCTAGCATGCAATATAGAAGGTAAGTGAAATCATGGAGACCAAAGGTGGTAATCTAGAATTATGATGTGTCTATAGGTCTAAGTAATTTGTTTTAAATGGTGGAGAATGCTATATATGTTGAAGAGTGCCAAGAGCTCTCATTAACTACTCATGTTGTGAATGAAGAGACCAAGATCAAGGAGAAGACCAAGGTACTAGTTGAGGCTAGTTTTGAGGTAAGTTCACATCCAAGTGAACATCCTTATATTGTTGAGCAAGTATTATACATAGAATATAAATTATTGGTAATTAGTGATGAGGTTCTTATTAACCAAATTTGACCCTAAAAATCAAATTAGGACCCCTATAGGTAAAAACATGAATTTTCTTTGTTTTATTGGTCTAGTATTATGTCATAGGGTGTCTTACAAGTCTCTTGATGTCATTTAATGCCACTTAGCCTTGGTAATGGTCTAATTATTCAATATGTCATTTTGAGTCACTTAATAGCCATTTAGGGGTCATAAATGCAAGTGGAATAGTTTTCAAGGTGTCCAAGTGTCTTATATTTCCTTAAAACATGTAATAAGTTAGATTCCCTATCAGGAATGTTGGTCCCATTTAAATATTATAGGTTATCTCACTAAAAATCAAGAAATCAACTAAAAAAGGAAGAGTTTGGAAAGGTGACACATGGGTAAAGGTCATGTAATTTCTATTAATCTTTTTCATACTCATGTTAGTTCTTGACATGCTTTGGAATTGATAAAAAATGTCCAAAACCATTTTATTCCTTTTTTCCCATTTAGACATATATAACCACTCAGTAAGTTAGTGCTTGTTATGGCTAGTTGGAGAAGTTCTAAGAAAAATGCCTTTGGCAGGTGAAATTAAAAGTAGATATATTAATTTACATAAAAATATTTCAAATATCTTTCAACTATTCTTTATGAATCAACTCTAACAAGCTGATTGTGTTTTTTTGCTCATTGTTTCCTGCACCCTATAAGTTTTGCTTTGGTTTGGAGAGTTCCATAAAATATAGTTATTTAATTTATTTTAAAATTATTTTGTATCCTTCCTAAATTTCTCTCTATGTTTGGTTTGATGTTACAACATGTTTTTATAGGCAAATCATCTAAATTTTGTAGATTGGTCTCATTTGGGATGACAAATAGGTTTTCATCATTTTTTAGAATGTTCATGATTTGATAACAATTTTAGAGGGTGTACATAAGTTCACTCTCATGTTTAAAATTTTATTTTTATCTAATCAAATTTAAATATCATCTTCTACAGTAATTTTCATGGAAGTTACAATCACAAGAGTCTTGCAATTAGTTCACTCTATAACTACCATGCATAGCTAACTAAGTGGATATTTTAGGGTATTTAGCATATCCATGGAGTGGTAGAAAGTTTTAAAAGGTTTATATATATTATTAATACATATAAACTTAGTTGAGCTTCCATATGGTGCAATAATGAAAGATTTTTGCAATCATGTGCAACATTTACACACATTCTACAATAAACATGCACCTATAGGTGCCTACTGAAGGGTCCAAACACTAAAATGGAGTGGGGGAGCATGTTTCAAGATTTAAAACATATTAATGTTTAATTTTAATTCATTTTTATGAGATAATCTAGTTATTAAGGCATATTACTTAAGTACATTGCCCTAATTTTGTTTACTGCCTAAATGCAACTCAAATGTACCTAAAAGAGTCTTTGTTTGATGACATCATGGTGAGATGGGAGATTTGATAGGTTTATCTATATTTTAGAGTGCTAGGAGTGCATTTTAAAAAAATTTATAGGCCAAAATTTATCAAAAGAAGACATATATTGCATTCTATCTAAATTTTCACTCACTACTTGTAGACATGAAAATATCCACCTACCGATGGTCATAAAAGAAGGATAGTATGTCATATGGAGTATTAGATCAATGGTAAAACCTTATTGGGATTCATATCATTGGTTTTTATCATATAAAACCAATTTGAGGTGTAAAATTGTCAAATGGAAGTATATATCACCTTGAAGATGAGATGATTGAGATCTAGGATGAAATCCCCAAAAGGTGAAAATAGAGGTTTAGACCATTTTTGTCAAGGGCATAAAACAAGGTTAAAAATAGTTTTGAGGAACCCTAATGACTATGTCATGTATCCCACATATAGGATAGGATATATGTAATAGAGAGAGGGCATATGACTTAGTGGAAGATGGTTTTGAAGAGACCCAATATGCACTCTTGAACACTAATTTTAGATAGTAATGACTATAGGTTTTGAAGTGTTCAAGTGACTTTAACATAACAGAGTCTAAATAATGCATATTATTCATTATTTTATAACCTTAATAATTGAAAGACATATTAAGGAATATATATACCATTATTATAGTTTTATATAAACTTTTGGGGGTATAATCTACACACATATAGGGGGCCTCTCATTTGAAATTAGTCACCTACAAGCAACCAAAGGTGAAACTCTGAGAAGGTGTTTATTCCTTGTAAACAAAGATACTAGTCACCTTATATAATTATTTTTTCATAATTTGGGTTAAATAACATTATGATAGGTTTTTATATTGATTTTTATCATATAAACACCTATATGATCCTAAAAACTCCCACATAGTCAGTTGTAGGTGATTGTGGGTAGATAGTTAACTAAAGCATGGCTTCTAGATGATGTCCTAGCCTTAAAAAGATGAAAATTGGTACATGTCATTAAAAATGAATATTATAAATATTTATGTAATATTATACACTATTTTCAAATCTAAACCATGAGAGACACATACAAGTATGATGCTTGAAAGACAACACAGTTAGGAAATTATACTTAGCCTTGACTAAGTCAAGGTATGTGAAGAATATGTTATAGGTTTGAGGGATAAATGAATATTTAAATACCTTAATTATGGTCACTATATTCTTATGGAACTCTCATTATGTATATATAATAGATAAGGATTTCTAAACAAGCAAGGCACAATCCACATCTTGAAACCCTGTGTATAGTCCCTTTTTTAGGAGTCTACCTTGGATTTTGAAGGAGTTTAAAGGTCAAATGACCTGATAAAAGGCTCAAATTTATATAATATGGTATATATCACTTTGATAATACTATAAAATGTTCAATTTTTTTGTGTAAATAAGTGAATTACCTGTTATTTTGCCTTAGATAGAGGGTACTTTCTTTTATGCACACATTGATAACTTTTGGAAAGTAGGGTTAAAAGATGAACCAGGAACTAAAATAACTTTTATAAGAGGTGTGATAATTTTTATTACATATATAAAAATATTATAATCCTTATTCAAATGGATAGAACCCAATATGATGGTTTAAAACACCAAAGTTTCAATTAGGTATGTTATGTAGGGTTTAGGCCTAAAAAACCAAATGGTATACCAATGTCACTTATAGGTTTAAGAGGGAACTATAATGGACTAGGTCATGTTTATATAATCATAATATCTGTGTCTAATCTATTGGTATCTAATGGAAGGCATGAATAATCCATTTTGGGCTTTAATATAACTTAAACCTATGCAAAATGGAGAAATAATCTTGATAAGAGAGGTTTGGTTACCCACATCTCCTTGGGAACTATGTATCAGGATATGAGGAGTTTAGGGAGGTTGATGGAGATCCTCAAAATTTATGTATTAGATTTTATTGGTAGTTCCAACAATCAATCTTCATAAATAAATCTTAAGAACCTAAAATGGCTTAAAACCCTCTTAAACCCTTAGTCTAGATCCATTGTGGAAAATGAAAGAAATAATGCACCAAAATGGCATAGATTTACCACAAAAATTATTGGATGTTGTATAATACTAAGTTATTCTCCCTAAAATTAGGATGAGTTATACAAAATTCATATAGACAAGGTGCATAATTGCTTTTCTTAACTATTTTATGTTTTGTGTAGCTTCTAAGAAGTTTTAAGAGATGAAATAAACTTTTAAAGGAATCTATAGACTTTTAATAACTCACTATGGTCATTATATTCTTCATAAATACTCCTAAGTTTACCTAATAGAGCTCTCATCTTAACCAATCTAAATGAGCATAGTGAACATGATAGTGAGAAGGGTGAAAAGCTTCAAGTAAACTAATTTTAATGTGTGTCTGATGCCTCTAAGACCATGGAAAGTCTATTAAAGTGTCATCCACTACCTTTTAGGAATTTTCATGGAAAACTAATTATTTTTTGGAATCCAAGTGTGCAAGGTGTGTTAAAGAGGAGTTTCTTTGACTATAGACTGTGATGGCTCACTTCTAGAAGATTCAAAATGACTAGGAATAGAACTAATGCATGAAAAAGCATATTTATAACCCTTCCATCTCAATCCAATAATTGGACCTATCCCTAGTAGTTTTGGGACATTCAAATAGGAGTAAATGATGAATGAAATTTTTATGTGCAAAATGAGAACTCCTACATTACATTTCAGTAGTTTCATGACTTGGGGTGACACTTGTGTTTCTTGAATTTGCATGATAAGTTTAAATTTTACTTCTCAATCACATCTTACTCATTTTCACAGCTTTACAATTGTCCTTGTGACCTTTTTACTTCTCTCTTCTCTTCTCTCTCTTAGTTTATATAAGAACTAGCCATTTTGGCCTTTATAAAACATGTTCTACCTAAGTATCGTGAAGCCCTACTCATTTTCATATCATAATATCAATAAAGAATACTAATTGTACCTCTTCTATGTCTATTATTAGTGTGTTCACTTGAATTATTGATCTTTCTTAGTGATGATTGTTGTTTCCTTAGCATTATTATCTCATTCTCACACCTATTTTTATCTTGAAAGCTTCTTATTATAGGTCATGTCAAGTATTCTATGAAGTTTCAAGTTTGAGTGAGTTAGTATATTCAAATAGTTCCATTATAGGCCTCTTGTCTAGTCTTCCTATCCTAAACATTCATCATAACATCATAATGAAATATTGATGTGAGAAGATTCAGATTAGAGAAAGGTATGCTTAGTTAGTCTTTTGGTCTCATGTGTGACATGCAACTAGTTAGTAGTCATCAATCAATTTTGTTTATCACCTTCTTTAGGATAGTTTACTTTATGTTTTTATCTCTTTTCATTACAAGCATAGGTGTATTAGTGATATACAAGTGGTACATCAAGGGAGCTAGCCCTATATATAGATTCACCTCATTCTTAGCCCACCCATAGCCTATAGGTGTTTCAATTATTTCACTTAGATGAGAGCTGAGACAAATCCTCAAAGTGTGTAAATCCAAGTGATAATAGTTTTTGGCATGCCCTATGGGACTTATTATCTAAGAAGTTGAAAGATTTTTGGTGTTGTCTTTAAACACATTAGCCTTTGGAGGCATCTCTCCAAGCATCAATGGAAACTCTAAAGTTACATCAGTTGGTCAACCATCCTAGGTTTTCTTTTTGAATATTGTTGGTAAATTTTTCTGTGTTCTTACTTCCGAATGAAGTTTCATGGATAATTTTAGTCTTGAACATTGTTTTACACAAGTTGGTGAGGTATCTCAATATTATGGCATTCTCTTTCAGCCTTTTTATGATCCTTATCAACCTTGTCATGATGCATACCATCTCTAATATGACCCTTATCAACCTTGCCATGAGTTGTATCAGTCCTATAACTAGCCTTCTTAATATCTTGCTCTTCCTAGTCAACCTAGTCACTTCTATAATAAGTCCATTTCCACTTTCAAGTAAACTCTCTTGGGATATGAGAGGTACATGATAGATATTAACACACAAATGGGACATGGTATATATATTCCTACTCATTTCATTCATAATTTGAGATATGTATTAGAGCTAGTTAAAAGAGAGTGGGGCCCCATTGAGAGAGAAAATTGGCAAAGGCTCACAAGTGAGATGTTTGATGTAAGTGGCTTGGTTGCATCTTTAGAAGATAAATTAAGAATTCACCAAAAAAACCATTACCAAATCTATCAACCCTCATATCCACTTCCTCAATATTTCTATCAGTCTTACATGATTCCTACTCATGAACCCAATCAAGCTTATAGAAGTCATCTTTTTTTGAATCAACTAAAAGAGAGAGTTGGAAAGACAAACCTTGTTTTTGAATCTAATATTGATAATGAGATTGAGTTTCCCAATAATAATATGAATCAGTTCATATCAATAGAAAAGGAAGTGGAATATAATCCCTCATTTCCCTCTCTCATTACATCCCCACCTCAAGAAGATACTTTTAGATATGAAATCCTAAGTTAGAGATAAGGTGGACAATTGAAGCCTAAGGAGATCCCAAGATTCTTGATCACTTCATCCACTCTTAAAATTTCATCACTACCTCAAGAAGATACTCATAATCCTAACATCCTAAGCTATAATAAGGTATTGGAATCATGGGAAAATAAAGGAGATAAAAGTCTAGATAAAGAGTGTGAAGTTGAGAAAGAGCTTGATCATATGCAAGTCCCTCCCACACTTCCTATAGAAACCTCTTATTTTCCATATCATCCCTATTATACTCCTTATCCTCATGATGATGCCTATAAACTTCAAGAGATACTTTTCCAAGAGAACCTATCCAAGAATTTGAAGAGTTAGAGTTGAGAATGAAATTATTGAGTCAAGGTGTGATGGAAGGCTTAGAGCCAAAAGAAGATCTTATGCCCAAACACACCCCATATAACCTTCCTCAAGAGAGTAATAAAACCAATAAGATTTAAATGAAGTGTTTTTTAAATGGAAGGAAGAAAACCAAGCTATTTTAGCTCTAAGTCTGCCTCCCCTTCTTCAAGAATTCATAAAAGAATCCCCTCCTATTCATTCTTAATCTGATTTTGAGTTCTATGTTCCACCTCCACTAACTAGTTTATCTTATCTATTGATGATTAAAATTGTGTTGTTTCTAACACCAACAATGGGAAGTTTTAGGAATGTGGGACTTGCAACCTAAAATAACCTCTAGATTTTAAAGAAGCTGGCTCTTTTTTATATCAATTGTATAATGGGAAAAGGGATAATAATTAAACAGAAACACAAGTGCAATGAAATAAAATCTAACTATGGCAATGTGCTTGAATTTAATTTGACCCTTAATTCTGAGCACAATGAAGATATATTTAAGATTCAATTATATTAAAGAGCGAACAAGGCATGATCAATGTAAAAGATGAAAAACAATACAAATAGAGGCTCACAACTTAGACTAATTTTGCAGTGACACAAAAAAATATCAACAAAGGCACATAACTCAGTCTTCTTATTAATTCTCCAGTCACATAAAAGGCATAGAAACATGCATAGTTACATAAACTTTCTAACTCAATAAAATAGAACAAAGCCAAATGATATTCCTAATCACAGCTAAAAAAATCTAAAAACTCTTGATAATAATCTCTCACAAAAAATTCTCTCTATCTTCTGATGATGTTTTGGTGGTCTCTACACCCCTTATTTATAGCATCAGACTAGCTCTAGATTGCCTGCATGTTCTCATTTCAATGGCCTAACTGAACTGGAAGTGTCTAACATAGGATATTTCTCAGATCTAAAATGTTTTGTCTTCCTACAACTTTATTGGCTGAAATAGATACCCAAGATGCTTCCCACTTTCAAATGGGAGAGGACACTTGGATGATTCCCTTACTATACTTGAAAAACCTTCTTATTATCTAGGAGGCACTAGAAAATGACACTTAGCATGTTTTGCAGCACTTATCGAAGACACACGACACTTTCCACGTAACCTATACTCTTTATTGTGTCTCTGCTTAGGAGTGCTCTATCTTTGACATCTTTCACAGTTCGCTTCTTCAAAACATTAACAAATTATAGAAAATGGGACCCACATCACTTCTCTCTTGAGCAACTTCAAAAAGGGAATAGGGATAGGTGGCACTTTCTGTGCATCTTTAACACGGGACATGTGGTAGTCTCCACTAATTTTAGCTATCTTTTGAGAATCCTATGGAAGGTAACACTTTTTGGTCTCCACATCACTCTATCTATACTATAGAAACATTCAGGCCTCATTTCATATTTACATAGATGGTGACACTTGGCAGCTTCCACTTGCCTTAGAAATAAAACCCAAGACCCACCATAGTCTTTACTTATCAATGAAACAAAATGAAGATAATGTAGATGTTGACACATGGTAGCTTTCACTTCTTTAGCTAGGGATACGTGGCATCTTCTATTGCTTTTAGAAAAGCATATTGAAACCTTTCACAGTTTCCACTTGGTGCCTTCCACTTGATCCTAATAAAAGCTTATTCGAAAGAAGCTTTCAAAATGTATAAGAAACATGAGACGTGGATGTCGACACTTGTTACACTTCGATGAGTTACTATGGGACACATGGCACTTTCTGACCAACTTATAGAAATTATGAAATGTGCCTCGACCGATGACGCTTGGTAGCTTCCACTCAATTTTGACACTTAGACAAAATTTAGGCAAAAAGAAATTGGAGCCCACGCTCTGAGTCAAAAACTTCACTATCTCAAAACTAAAAAGTGCAGGGATAAAACTTGGAGTGCATAACTAAACTCAAAAAATGTAGAGTTTTTTACTCTACAGTTCTTGGTGACCCCGAGGACTTTTGACCCTGCTCAAAAAGAAAAATCCACAATCTCCCACTTGATCAAATGTGACAAAAATCACAACTTTAGTAAATCTATTTGACAAGTAGACCACTCATCATCAGATAATCCTTTCTTATTTTTCAATTCATTGAAGGCTAAATCAAGGTTGATGATATCTTTGTGTGAAAAATTCTACAAAATATGAACTGTAGCCTTCAATTTAAATTCAAGCTCAAAAATAGGAATCCAAACAGCTTCTACTTTAGGCACTATTGAATCATTCCTTAAACCCTAAAAAACTACCTGATCATTCTGCCTAGTTAACAACAAAGGTTTAATTTCATCAATCATTAACATAGTGTTGTTATCAAGAAAAGTGGAAGGAAGACCTAATTACACTAGGTCTTCAATGTGTTGTTTCATTTCGTTGATTCCTTCTTTCATCACATCTAGAAGCTCTCTATAATTGATTGCTACAAAGTTGAAATTGAGAACCTCATTCAATCATTTAGCAGTGACCATTCTATCATTAATCCCTACTACTAACAATGTTTCATCAGTTGCATCATATAGCTTTTATAGCAGAGTTTGAGAGTCAAACACTCTCACAGAGATAGTAGATAGAGTATCTTCTACTGAAGTCTCCAACTTTTCACATAATTCCTATGCATTTAGTAGAAAGGTTAGAGAAGGTTTGAACTGAGTAATCTCCTAAGAGATTCTTTTCCATATTGATTCATATAGCTCCTTCACTAGATTCAACACCCCTACATTCTTTGGCCTATTATCCAACTTAAGTGCCAATTGTTCTATCATTTGTTGCTCTACTTGAATTTGGAATTGTATAGCAGTGGTATTATTCTACTCATTCAGTAGCTTCTGTTGAAGTTGAGTGACCTGTAGCAAGCTTTCCTCATATTTTCCTTGTAATGCTACTTTTTCCTACCTTAAAGTTGTCACTACATCTTTCACCTACATTAGCCCTATTTTTAAAGAATCATTTTAGGCTTGAATACCCTAATGAGTCTGAAGAGAAATAGTATCTTGCAACTATTTATTTAGACTCTGTATTTCATTATTCTTAGTATTAATCTCTATAGTCAAACTGCTATAATTTGCTTTTTCTTGGGCTAGGTCAGCCTCCATTTTTTATAGCTTCTTTGATATTTTCAAATAATCTTTAGCTACTACAGAAGTGGATTCATTTAGTAGCTCAACCCTATCTTTTGGTATAAATAGGGACATGTCTATAGCCATTGCATTCATTGTGTAATCTTCAGGCTGCATCTATTCATTTAGCTTGACTATATTCAGTGATAAATGGGTCACCGTCAGTTGTTGCTGGATTGGGTCAAATTGTGGCCTCATATGTGGTGTAGCCAAGGCTTTATTATATTTTATCCTCTTTTTCTCCCTTCAGGCTTCCCTTGCCTTCTTAGTAGCATCTACTTGAGTTTGGAAGGTAGAAGGAGAGGCAATGTACCCACCCACAAAAGGATAACCTTATGGCAATCCATATGGAATAGCCAAATGTTGGCTAGGGGAAATATGAGGAGGTACTTTCTTAGGGATAGAGAGGGAAAAATGAGGCAATGATATGTCCTGAGTATGGATAGATGGGGAAAAATGAGAAATAGACATAGTAGAGGTGGCAGCGGATGTCATTAGGCCAGATGGAATCATCACCGCTAAAGGGGAAGAGATGGATTGAGAAGAAGAAGGAGAAATAATACTTACCTAAGGAGCAACCAAAGTACTCTATGGTTGGTGTTGTGAGGGTTCTTCCCTCTCCTCTAAATCAAGTTAAAATCTCAACCTCTTATGTTTCTTTGGTTTTTCTTCTTCTGGCTATGATTCCTTCTCTTCAACATCTACCAACGTTGTTAATGGTGCTTGTGTAGAACCGGGAACTTCAAGGACTGATGCTAATGGAGAATATTTTGGTGGTGAAGATACCACACTCTTTTATTTTTCAATGGTACTAAGAGATTGGGGCCAAACCATTATAATGACTAAAGCTAAGGTTTGCCCTGGAGTCTGTGATGTTTGACTAGATTCTGCTCTAGCTTCTGGCTCACCACCCTATGTCTGCAAATTTCTTGTATCAGGGCTAGACAAAAGAGATAGATGACATTCATCCTAGATTTCCTCCCATTTCTCATCTAAATCCACATTTCCAAAAGAATGAGTTGTCTCACAAATCTCTTGCATATATTTCCAATAGGCTTTTATTTTCTCAACATCCCAGTCTTTATTATTTAATGCTCTTCTTAAACCAGAAGTCATTCTAATTTTAGGATCAAAGTCCCTCTGCTTAACATAAAAATTTTCCCATGGTCTGTCTTGTTGAAGGGGCAAATCCATCAATTCAACATAAAACTCAAGAATATCTTCCCTAAGATTTTTCCTATTTTCCAAAAGGGGCAGCCCTCATGTGTAATTTTGGTAGCAACCTTATTAGTCCTGATCCATGAAGCTATGAAACCATTTAGGTCATATACCCATTTATCTTAAATTAAAAAGAAACCTAGGAAGGCTAGATTTTTAAGCAACATGATCTCAGCATCTCTGGCCTTTAGTGCCTTATTGTTTGTCACCCATGGAACATCATACATTTTCCTCTTCTTCTTCCCAGAGCCATATTCATTATCTACCATAGACACCTACCTGGTGACCTGTAAGAATGCTAACCTAAGGGTCAAAATCTTAGGTAGCATCACTAGTTCCCCACTAAAACCATGTACTCTTATAATAGTATGATGGGATCCAAAAAAGTAATCACAAAGAATAGGGAAATTGGTCATAAGGTTTGAGACACTTGGAAATAATCTATTTATAACTAGTTCTGGGCTCAAATGACAAAAAATAGGGACAACAAAAAGTTCCAAAAATTCTTATGGGTCACTGGTCTTGGACAAGATATGTGTCCATGCAGACACAGGACTGGTCCTATGTAGACTGAAGCTTGGGTCATACATATTTAAATGCATGTGTTGGGAAAAGATGTTAGAGTTTTGATACAACATAAGGTGAAATAGATAAGAGGAATACCTAAAAATCCCTTTAGATCTGAACTAGGCAAGTTGTTCCACCATTGAATATGCAATCTGCTTATAGAAATCAAGCTGATACTCTTGATTCTTGTCAAAAATTTTCAATTTGAAAAGGATAGACATTTGTTCTTCATAGATGGTTATATCATCTTTCATTCTAAAAATGAAAGCCATCATGGAAAGTGCATCTTGACTAGCTTGGGAAAATTGTGCTCTTATTGTTGGTAGTGTCAGCATAGTAGTATCATCATCACCTAATTGCAGCTCTAATTTTAGAAACCTCAATTGATTATTGACGTTTGCCCACATTTTATACATCTTGGAAATGGTGGGAAACATGGTTGTCTTGTCGTGGTATAGGGCCAACATGTCTCTGATAGCCTTTGGTGTAATTTTCACTATGAATGGCCCATTCTGTATGGTATTTGAGGGTGCATGAAATAATTTAGCACATATTTCAACTAAGTCATAGCATGAATGCACACCTGGGACACTGAATTATGCCAACTATGAGGTCCATATCCTCATTGTGAATGTTTCATATTGTCCAACTTTGGCCCTCTGAATACACCTTTGATGTGCCCCTTCTCTGAGAGTTTTGCTACTAGTTCTTTGAAGAATTGAGTCCATGATTCCATCTACATAATCTTTCACCTTTGTTGGGTCATTTTCTTGACCAACTTTAGGGACTCTAGTTCATACATAGGTCTTTAATGGTTTTGTAGGGGCTGAAGCATATGGTTTACTTGTAAAAAACTTGTCAATGGATTCATAAATCCTAGACCCCTGTTGCGAATACTATGCTTCCTCCATATCTATTCATGAAAATAGTGAATTGTGGTAATAGGTATGAAGTCTTTGTAATAAGGAAGCACTTTCACTTAAGCAGGTTTGCTATGAGCTAAAAATGCAAGTAGCAGGGGTTTTCTAGTAAACGCAATAATGTTTGAGACACTGTAAGCTTTAACTCTTGATATGAGGTATTTATTGACCCATCAAGTCTCAAAATGGCATTAAACCTAGATAACCATTACCAAATCTTACTAAATCTTCATGGGATAGTGAGTTAGACACGTCATGCAAGTGGCTACGTAAGGTAGCTTTGAGAATTTAAGGATTTGGGAGACATTTAAAGTGTTGAGAGTTTTGAAAATTTTGAAGAAGGCTCTAAGATGTGGCTACGTGTTCAAATAACACTTATTTAAAAGAAAGGGTGGGAAAGAAAATGGTCAAACAAAGTAACTAGGAAAGGGAAACTATCTAACTATAATACATTAGAGACACAGCTTAACTGAAATGTTTCAAGTAGATCCCATTCATAGGAATCTCTTTAGGTTTTCCTTCCATTGTTTCTAGCTCAAAATAATTATTTAGTTTACATGCACAAATTTTATACCATAATGCTTTAAATTTAGTATGTTGACCTGGCTTGGCGGCTGTTGCATCCCATTTCAAAACAATTGAGCCTACATCAAAATGGGGATTTGAAGTTCTTTTATCAAAGTAATCTTTAATTATTTTTTGATGCTTTATTAATGAATCATGTGCCACATCCCTCCTTTCTTGAACTTCCAATATTTTAGCAAGTCTAACCTGCATGGGGCCATTTTCCCCAATTTCAATCAGTTTTATCAGTTGGAGAGCAGGAATTTCCAAGCTTAGAGGTATTACAATAGGCTTGCCATAGACCAATTCATATCGGGACATTTTCGTCACCTACTTAGGTGTAATTTTATCAGCCCATAGTGCTATATTTAGTACATTATGCCACTCTTCATGATGATTAGCTCCTATTCTCTTGATAAGTCTAATTAGGTTCTTATTAGTTGATTCTGCCAAACCATTACCCTGAGGGTAATAATTAGAGGAAGCTTTTAGATATATTCCATGCTTTAATGAAAATTCAGAAACTTTAGACCCTAAAAATTCTTTAGTATTATTTTAAATTATGATGTGGGGAGCCCCAAAGTGAGTGGTGATACTCTCTAAAAATTCTAGGATCACATTTTATATTGCTTCTTTAAGTGGCACTGCCTCAGTCTATCTAGTGAAATAATCTATGGCAGTTAGAATCCATTTGTGACCCATACTAGACACTAGATTTATCATTCCAATGAAATCAAGACCCCATTGAGCAAAAGGTTCATCAATAATTATAGGACTAAGAGGCATTGATGCATTCCTTCTCATCCCCACATAATATTGACAGGATTAACATTTTTTAACCAATTGATAATAGTCTGTAAATAAAGTAGGCCAGAAATAACCTGCCTCACTTATCTTTATAGCTATGGTCTTTGCATAAAAATATCCACCTGAGACTCCATGATGCATTTCATGTAGTATTTTATTAGCCTCATCTTTATCTATGTATCTTAAAAGTTTTCCATCAAAATTTCTTCTGAAAATAACTTGTTCAATTAAAACAAAATGGACCCCTTGCATCCTATAGTATCTCCTCTTGTTTTGAGGGAGTTCTCTTGGGTAAATTATATATTTCATAAAATTAATCTTGTTTATAACCAAAGAGTTTTGATCAACCTCTTGTATCCTCAACATAGTTTCCTTTTCCATTTCTAAATCTATTTCTTCAGGTATTATCTTTTCAAGCTCTTGAGTCATGTATTGGCACAACCCTCTACCTCTGACTAACTTAGTGGGTTTGACCTCTACATCATATTCAAGGATCTTTGTTATCCAATTTTCTCTTTTTTTAGTAATTTCACCCTCCATGATGTATTCTCTAACACTTGGGTGAACCACAAGTATCAGAATCTTACTTCTTGATACTATATGCTTGAATTTCTTGAGGGCTTTTACCATAGCATATTCTTGTTTCTCCACAAAGTTGTATCTAGTTTCATATTCCATAAGAGTCCTTGAGAAAAAGGATATTGGATACTCTCCCTCCTATCTATCATCCTTATGTGTTAGGATAGCAGCAGTACTAAGCTCTCCTCCATAGACATACATTACAAAAGGCTTAGAAAAGTCTAGGTTTCTAAGTACTAGGGCTGTTGAGATAGCTTTCTTGACCTCCTCAAAGGCTTGCCTTCCTTGCATAGTCCACTTTAAAATTAGGGATTTCTTCAACAAGAGTGTTAATGATCTTACTAAGCCTGCAAATTTGGATATGAACCTACTGACAAAATTAATCTTCCCCAAAAAAGACTAAACTACTTTTTTATTTACTAGAAGAGGTAAGTTTATTATATCTACAACTCTCTCTAGATCTATGGAGACTCCTTCTTTGATACTATATGTCCCAATAATTTGCCTTGAGGTATAACAAATATACATTTCTTGGGATTTAGCGATATTCCAAATTCTTGACATTTCTTAAAAATAGATTCTAAATGATCAAAATGATCAATAGCATTCTTGGAAAAAATAGTAAGATCATCAAGATAAATTAGGATGATTTTATTTATAAGTTCCCCAAATGCTACATCCATAGCTCTCTAAAAAGTGGCTCCTACATTTGACAGGCCAAATGGCATCTTAGCATATGCAAATGTTCTCCATTTGGTAGTAAAAGCAGTCTTGTTTGGTCTTCATCAGCTAACCAAATCTGATTGTATCCAGAGAAACCATCTAGCAAGGAAAATCTCTCTTATCCATCCACAGTCTATAAAATTTGTTCCATAGATGGTAAGGGATAGTGATCTTTTAGAGATTCTCTATTCAAGTCTCTAAAATCTACACAGAGTCTTATGTCACCATTCCTTTTCCTGACTGGTACTAGATTTGATATCCAAGTTGAGTGCTTGATTGAAAAAATTATTTTAGAATCTAAAAGTTTTTGCAACTCATCCACCATTAGAGATTCAATCCTTAGATTTACTAGCTTCTGCTTCTATCTGACTGGCTTAGATCCTTCAGTCAAATCTATTGTGTGCTAAATGATATCTCTATTATATCCATGAAGGTATTCATAGCTCCATGATATGACTCTATCATATATTTTGCACAAGTCAATTAGTCTTTCCCTCTCTTGAGTTGTAGAATTTTCAATTTTTAATTTTCTCCCTTCACTCACCTCTATTTTAGAATAATCTGCTTTATTTACTTGGAACCTTTTCTTCTCTAGGCCTACATCTTCTAGATCAAAAAGGTTTTCCAAAGTGATCAAGCCTTTGGAAATCTTATTATTCTTTAATTTTATAACTTGGTCTCCATATGCCTCTTCAATATTTGGTTGCAATTGATCAGCAAATTTCCCTGATTGTTGTAGGAATGAGAGTACCTGAGAATTATTTTCAAATACTTGCCAATACTCATCATTGTCTGGGATAGTTGGCCTTACTATAACTTTTATTGACTCATTGTTAACTAATAGGCCAGTTACTGGATCAAACTGTGAGCCAATCTGTGCCATCCTATCAGCTTCAAAATTTTGGGTTCTAGGAACTACTTCAATATTGAAAGCTTCAAAATCTTCTATTAAGTCCCAAATTATGTGTCTATAGGATCTCATCCTTATATTTTTGGCTATTACCTTCTCTCTAATTTGCTTCACCACTAATTCTAAATCTCCTTTTACTATTAAATTTTTTATTCCCTTTTCTTGGCTAAAATGAACCCACATACTAAGGATTCATATTCAACATCATTATTAGTATAATAAAATTGGAAATGAATAGCTCTCAAAATTTTCTCCCCATTTGGAGCAACAAGACAAATTCCTACTCCAGCACCACTTTTACTTCTAGCCCCATCAAAATTTAAGATCTAGATTTCTAAATCTTTTTTAGATTCTTGAGTAGTTGGCATTTCTTCCCTTAAAACATTTGGGATTTTATGGTCTTCATCAAAAATGACATAGGTGCCTAGACCAGTAGAGTCATAATTTCCATATGGATCACTATGCATCATAGCTAACAAATGGTTATTTTCCTCTTCTTGATCATGTTCAGTCCAGTCGCCCAAATCTTCAACAAAAACTCTTTCTTCTTTATTTAACATAGCATGATCTACCTCTAATTTTGATGTTGGTTCATTAGTGATGTGATCCTTTGATAGTGGTTCAGATAGAATTTTCATCTTTGAACCATATTTGGTTCTTAGGATGAGGTGACACCAATCAAGGGACATATATCCTCCTATTTTGTCTATAAAGTCTCTAGATAAACATAAACCAAAAACAAGAGGTATGTCTATGACTACTACATCTTGATTGACAATTATATTGGGACAAGTATATAATTATAATGGGAGTTGTTTAATTCTCCCTATTATTTGTACTGATTTTCCATCTAGCTGCATAACTCCTTTAGTAAGTGGTTCATACTTTATTTTTAAAGCATCAGCTATTTTCTTAGGCATTACTATAGTACTAGCCCCTTAATTTATCATCGCATTATGAAAAATTTTCTTTCCCACTATTAGAGTCAAATAGAAGGGTTCTGGTTTGTATTTACTTACCTCTATTGCATTGTTCACAAGGGCTATTGTCTTCAGAGAAACTGTGTCCTTGAGCTTTTCTTTATCAGCAAGTCCTTCTTTGGTGCCATTATGTTTAGGCATTACTTGGCCTTGTAGTGCTTCTTTTAATAGTTTATTTTATTAAGGAATAGCTAATATGTCCCATATTGATACTTGTGTTGGAGTCCTCTTCAGTTGTTCCACCACATTCATTGGTCTTAATGCTTGAGTTCTTGGAAAATAAGGATACCTTAATTTTTCTTGAACTTGTACAAGAATCACTTGGTTCTGCACTGACTGAGGCACTTCATGCCTGACAGTTGTGTTTTGTTGACCTTGAAATGGAGGATTCTCTATAACTTAATTATTTACAACTCCAGGCTGTTCCATCATTCTTCTCTTTCATCTAGTATAGTAATCTGATTGCACCACTGGTTTCTTAGAAGCAGAAGCTTCATTCAAGAATACTAATTCTTCATATTCAACCCATGAAAACAAAGTATGTTTTAGGGGATATTTCTTCTTCTTGTTGTAAATACATCTGTTACATCTGAGCCATCAAGACTGAATTTTGCATACTAGGAGACTAGTAAGTTTGTGTATCATAAGTACTTGCAAATTGTCCATCCATTCTTCTTTGCTCTGCTACCTTTTGTTGTAGATTACCCATGGGACAATCTCTAGGTTTTTGAGCATTATTACAAGGAAAAAACCAAGCATTAGTTCCATTTGCATAATTATTCTGCCCTTGAACAATCTCCCTATTTGGATTTGGGGAAATAGTTTGTGAGGGTGTAGGGACTAAAACTAATTAGTTTGTTGGCTGAGGGTTATTTTGCCTTTGAGGATCTTGATATTGGTTTGGTTGTGATGGAAATATATATCCTTGATAGCCTTGATATTGGGGTCTAGGTTAAATATTTTGTTGTCTCTTTATGTTAATTAACTCATTAGAAAATGTCCTTAAGATATTCTTGATATCATCCATCTCAGATGATTGGGCAGGGACAAGTTCTTTAGTAGGTGGTTGAGGATATTTATACATAGATAGAGGTGGGGCTATGGAATTAGGGGCTTCTTGAGGCAATGGTAAGGTAATCTCTAGAAACACAGGCATGGGAGGCCTTAGGGGCAACTTTCTAGCATCTATTAAATTATTTTCATCTCTGACTGCATAGTCATAAGCTTCTGTCAAAGTCTGACCTCTAAGTGACTAAACCATGACTAATATATCTAAATTTAAATCCTTAAGATAAAAAACTATAGCCATACCTAGTAATGGTCTTGTTGTAGCAGGTAATCTTTCCCAAGTCCTTTGAAATATTGAATTGAAGTTAGTCATTACTTCTTGTGGTACCCTTTTTATAGTAATCAATTGCTGAAACAGAGAAGATTTATCACATTTTTCCTTAAATCTTTCAAAGAAAAGATCTCCAAGTTGATCCCATGTAGATATTGTATTTCCTTTAAAAGACGCTGTTAACAATCTTATGAAAACATTTTGCTACGTGATCACATGAATTGTACAGACATCATAAACATCATGTAGATTTTCTTCAGGTGTTTTGAAATCATGCCCACTGAATTTGGGTAGAGCTTTTAGGGCATTTACTGGAATAGGGTCCCAAGTGACTGGTGGTATTGGGAGAATCAAAGGATTGCCAGTGTTCCAACTTGCATAATTCCTTAGGGATATAAGAGCTCCCATATTTACTCATGATATTGGTATAAACTGATTGAATCTTCATCTTGGACTAGTTATCAAATGTGGAAAAAGAATACCTAGATTTATAGTAGATTGAGATCTTGTTATTGGTCCACAACTCTGACTCCTTATAGCTCTTTGGTTCATACGGTCTTGAAAGAAACTTCAAGATGGTGTCCCACCGAGCATGACAAAAATTGTTGATGATTAAAATTGCATTGTTTCTAACACCAACAATGAGAAGTTTCAAGAATGTGGGACTTGCAACCTGAAACAACCCCCAAATTTTACATAAGTTAGTTCTTCTTTATATCAAGTGTATAATGGGAAAAGGGATAGGAATTAAATAGAAACACAAGTTCAATGAAAAAAAATATAACTATGGTGATGGGCTTGAATTTAATTTGACCCTTAATTCTAAGCATAGTGAAGCTATATGTAAGATTCAATTACATTAAAGAGCGAACAAGGCATGATCAAAGTAAAAGATGAAAAATAATAGAAACAGAGGCTCACAACTTAGACTAATTTTGTAGTGACACAAAAAAATATCAATAAAGACACATAACTCAGTCTTCTTATTAATTCTCTAGTCACATAAAAGGCATAGAAACATGCATAGTTACATAAACTTTCTAACTCAAGAAAATAGAACAAAGGCAAATGATATTCCTGATCACAGATAAAAAAATCTAAAAAATCTTGATAATAATCTCTCACAAAAAATTCTCTCTATCTTTTGATGATGTTTTGGTGGTCTCTACACCCCCTATTTATATCATCAAACTAGCTTTAGATTGCCTACACATTCTCAATCCAATGGCCTAACTGAACTCTAACTAAATTGGAAGTGTCTAACATAGGATATTTCTTAGATCTAAAATGTTCTATCTTCCTACAACTTTATTGGATAAAATAGATACCCAAGACACTTCCCACTTTAAAATGGGAGAGGACACTTGGCTGATTCCCTTACTCTACTTGAAAAACCTTCTTATTATTTAGGAGGCACTAGAAAATGACACTTCACATGTTCTGCAACACTTACCAAAGACACACGACACTTTTTGCATAACCTATACTCTTTATTGTGTCTTTTCTTAGGAGCGTTTCATCTTTGACATCTGTCACAGTTTACTTCCTAAAAACTTTAACAACTTATATAAAATGGGACTCACAAAACTTCTCACCTGAGCAACTTCAAAAAGGGAACAGGGATAGGTGGCACTTTCCATGCATCTTTAACAAGGGACATGTGGTGGTCTCCACTGCTTTTAGCTATCTTTTGAGAATCCTATGAAAGGTGACACTTGTTGGTCTCCATGTCACTCTATCTATACTATAGAAACATTCAAGCCTCATTTCATATTTACATGGATGGTGAAAGTTGGTGGCTTCTTCTTACCTCAAAAAAAAAACCCAGGACCCACCATAGTCTTTACTTATCAATGAAATAAAATGAAGATACTTCAGATGTTGACACGTGGCAGCTTCCACTTTCTTCAGCTAGGGATACGTGGCATCTTTCATTACTTTTATAAAATCATATTGAAACCTTATATAGTTGCCACTAAGTGCCTTTTTCTTGATCTTGATAAAATATTATTGAAAAGAAGCTTTTGAAATGTATAAGAAACATGAGACACAGATGTCGACACTTATTGCACTCTGCTGAGTTACTATGGGACACGTGGCACGTTCTGACCAACTTATAGAAATTATGAAATGTGCCTCAGCTAATGACACTTGGTAGCTTCTACTCAATTTTGAAACTTATACAAAATTTAGGTGAAAAGAAATTGGAGCCTGTGCTCTGAGTCAAAAACTTCACTGTCTCAAAACTGAAAAGTGCAGGGAGAAAACTTGGAGTGCATAACTGAACTCAAAAAATGTAGAGTTTTTTACTCTAAATTATCATCACCACAGCACCCTTTACCTTATTATACCTATGGTTTGGGAACCTAAAGAGGATTATTTGGTTGATAAGAATTTATAACTCCTTGAATAAAACATAGATCCTTGGCAACCTCATTAGACTAGGTCACCTAATTACAAAATGCCTAGCATTAGAATCACAAAGGAGAAAGAAATTAAGGATCTTGCAATCCATGTGAAGAAAATTTGGGTTATGAAAGTTGATATACAACATGAGATACCTCAATACATTCTAAATGTAGAAGAAGAAGTGATTTATTGTGTTGAATCTTTTGATTGTGTTGATATTGAAGAATGTTTTCCTTTTGCCAAAGAAAAGGAAATCATCATTGATTCTCCTATAACTATACAAGATATCATAGATAAGAAAGAATAAATATCTAATCAGCCTTTATATGATTTATTTACATTTAGTGGATTAAGTTATACTCCTCTTTAATGAGGCTATGATCTAGTCGAAAATGGAGAAGGCAACCTTGACACTCAAGTGAGCATGCAAAGAAAAAGTAGCTTTTCAAATTTGTCCGTTCAAGAGGAATATGCATCCCATGATGATATGTTTGAAACTATAAAAATGGATTATCATCTTCTCAACCATTTAGGGGAAACACATCATCATTTTAAAGATATAACATTCTTCTATTGGCCTCAATCTTCTAAGGAAAAAGAAACTACTCTTGAAGCCATGCCTACCGAGGAAGATATAATTTGATCATGAGATGAAGAGTGGGAAGTAGTATGAGATATGTGTATAAGTTAAAGAGGAATACATTTACATTGGAGACCACTTTAAAGATGATATAATTGAGAGAATATCAAGTAAAGTTACAAGGAATAGGTTTGATGTACCAAGAATCCAATCCAAGGAGCAGCATGCTTGACACTATGACTCATCTCATGAAGAAGAATATTCAAGAAAATTTCCTTTTGATATTTGAAAATAAGTATGATTAATTAATTATTATGTATAGTTGTTTATTTCTTGATGTCCCTAAGTTCTTTGAGCACATGTGTGTGTCTTTTTATTGTGTTTTCTTTGCTTTATGTGTTTCCTTTATTTTGTGTGGTGGAGGTAATTAGTTATCCTATCTTGGTCAAAGCCTTGTTGCCAAGTGTTAGGTATTATTGTCTTGTTTCAAACAATAGACTACTCCCTAATCCCATTGATAGGATAAGGCTATTGATCTTTAGTATAGTAGGCATACTACCTCTATGAGTCACTAATTTGTTTACTAGATTTGACCCTACAGGTCAAATTAGGACCCCTATAGGTAAAATCTTGATTTTTGTATGTTTTAGGTGTCTAGTAATATGTCATAGGGTGTGTTATAAGTCTTTTGATGTCATCTAATGCCACTTTATCCTTGGTCATGGTCTAATTAGTCAATATATCATTTTGAGTCACTTAATAGACATTTAGGGGTCACAAATGCAAGTGGCATAGTTTCCAATGTGTTTAAGTGTCTTATATTTCCTTAAAACAACAATAATTTAGATTCCATATAAATAATTTTAGTGCCATCTAAATATTTCAATTTATCTAACTAAAAATCATGAAATTAATTGAAAAAGGAAGATTTTGGCACTTGTATATCCCATAGGGGAAGGTGTAACGTGGGATAAATTCATGTAATGGATATTAATATTCCTCATACTAATATCAGTGCTTGACATGATTTTTAAGTTATAAAAAAGGTTGAAAACCATTCTACTCCTTTGCCATTTCAGACATACATAACCAATCAGTAGGTTTGTGTTTGGTATAGCTAGATGGATAAGTTCCAAGTCAAATTCCTTTCAGAGGTGAAATTAAGCTTATATATATTAGTTTACATAACAATATTTCAAATATTTTTCAACTATGATTTATGAATAATCTCTAACAATCTGACTATTTTTTTTGCTCATTATTTCTTGCACCGTATAGGTTTTGCTTTTGTTTGTAGAGTTATATAAAATCCAATTGCTAAGGTTTTTTCCAGATGATGTTTTCTCCTTCATAAATTTATTTATATTCTTGGTTTGATGTTTTAAGGTGTTTTTATATGCAAATCAAATTAAGATTGAAGATTGGCCTCATTTGGGATGACAGACATGTTTCCATTATTTTTAGAATGTTCATGCTTTAAAAATTGTTTCAGAGGGTGTCAATAAGTTCATTCTCATGTTTTAAATGTTATTTTTACCTCCTAACATTTCAATATCATCCTATAATGTAATTTTTATGGAAGTTTCAATCATAAGAATCATGAAGTCAATTCACTCTATGTATGTCATGCATAGTCAACTAAGTGGACTATTTTAGGGTCTTTAACACATCCATGGAGTGGTATAATTTTAAAATAGGTATAAATATAATATTTAGACATATAAAGTGATTTTATCTTCCATATATTACAAGAAGGAAGTACTATTGTAATCATGTGCAACATATACACAAATTCTATTATAAACATGCACCTACAGGTGCCTATTAAAGGATCCAAGCATTAAAATAGAGTGGGGGTGCTTGTTTCAATATTTTAAACATATTAATGTTTCATTTTAATTCATTTATTGTATATCAACTAGTTATATCAATGAATATTCCTTAAATACATTTCCCCAATTTTGCTTGCTAACTAGATGCAACTCAAATACATCGACACGAGTCTTTGTTTGATGACATCATGGTGAGATGGGAGATTTGATAGGTTTATAAATATTTTAAATGTATATTATTGAATTTTATAACTTGTTAAGGGCTTAAAATTTATCACAAGAAAACATATATTTCATATTGTCTAAATTTTCACTCACTACCTTTAGAGATGAAAATTCCACCTATCAGTAAAACCTTCTCAAGAGTCCTAAAATTGTTTTTGATCATGTAATACCCACTTGAGGTTTCAAGTTGGAAAATGTAATTATATATCACCTTGAACATGAGATGACTAAGTTATAGAATCAGATCCCCAAAGGTGAAAATAAAGGTCTGGACCATTTTTCTCAAGGGCATACAACAAGGTTACCAATAGTTTTTATGTACCCTAATAACTATGTATTGTATCTAACATATATAATAAGATATATGTAAGAGAGATTGGGAAAATTACATAGTGGAATATAGTTTTGAAGAGACCCAATATGCACTCTTGAACACTAATTTCAGACAGTAATGATTGTAGGTTTTGAAGTGTTTAAGTGACCTTAACATACCAAAGTCTAAATAGGGAATATTATTCATGATTAAATGAATTTATAAAGTTAAATAAATATTAAGGAACATAAATACCATTATTATAGGTTTACATGAACTCTTGGGGGTCCAATCTACACACATACAAGGATCCTCTCATTTGAAATTAGTCACCTACAACCAACTAAAGGTGAAAGTTTGAGAAGGTGTTTACTTATTGTGAACCTAGAGATTAGTCACCTTAGAGAATTATTTATAACTATTTACTCATAAATACCATTAGGATAGGTTTTTATATTTATTTTTGATCATATAAACACTGACAAGATCCTAAAGACTCCCACACAGTCAACTGTAGGTGATAGTGAGCAAATAATGAAATAAAACATGGCTTCTAGATGATGGTGTAGCCTTAAAAAATTGATAATATGTAAAATTAATTTTAAAATTAGTATTATAAGGTTTAAAATAGTATTATACACTATTTTAAAAGCTAAACCATGTGAGACATATATAGTTATGATGTTTGGAAGCCAACATAGGTAGGAAATTATACTCAACCTTGACTAAGTCAAGGTATGTGAAGAATATGTGATAGGTTAGAGGGATAAATGAATAATTAAATCCATAAATTATGGTAATTATATTATTATGGAACTATAATTATGTATATATAATATATAAGTGTCTCTAAACAAGTAAGGCACAATCCACATTTTGAAACCCTACACACAACCCTTTTTTTAGGAGTCTACCTTGGATTCTAAAGGAGTTTAGAGTGTTAGGTTGTGGAGCTAAAAGCTTCACTGATGCAGACATGGAGGAGGTTGCAAGAGAGTTGCAGAGTGTCACAGAGACTGGCGTTGGTTTGGCCAACCGACATCGGTAGGATTAGATAGGAAGGCAACCGACGTCGGTCATGGATCGGCCGGCGTTGGCGACCCCCAGGCGGACAGGGACCGACGTCGGTCACCTATGTGGTTCGACCCTGGGTAGTTAGCTAACAAACCAAGTGTTTACATGATGAGAGCTATTTTTAGACTGAGAGCTGTAGATCTAGTTATTGTAATTAGATGTCTAATCATTATTTGGATGAGATCTATATAATAGACTCATGGTTGTATTGGAAAGGTGTTCTAGTTTGAGTTGAGCAAAGTTAGCTCCTTCTGTGTGTGAGGTGAGCAAGGGTGTTCCTCCTAGTTCCACAATAGTACCAAGGTGGGTGATGGTTTTGGAGAGTCAGCTAGATTCTTCAGGTGTGTAGGATCTTGGTCACAGGTGCATGGACTTTATAGGAGATCTACATGGTAAGTAAGATCATTGATCTACAGGTGTATGTGTGTGCAAGGTCAAGGTTCACAGGGGTGTAGAACCAGGTTGATTTGCAGGTGTACAAGATCAGATAGGATAGTAACACAATAGGGAGTAGTATCAGGTAGGATCTACTTGGTGTACAGGTGTGTACTTAGATAGAGCAGAGAGGAAGGCAATGGAGTTCCTTCCATAAGTATGGTCTGTTGAATTGTAGGTTGTTGCAGGTTCATGGGAGATCTACTTGAAGTACTTTGAGTACTTGTGGAGTGTGTGGAGCACTTGTGGTGTGCGTGGAGCACAGGAGGTGAACACCAACTCTGTGTTTGAGTTGTGTGTTGGGACCTGAGAGAGAGAACTTTGAGGAGAGAATTACTATTCACTTGAGGTGTGGCAAGCCTCTGAAGAGGTGGTGGATAAGAAGTGGCATCTTCTTTATTGTATTCTTTTTTGTATAAGTATTAATACAAGTTGTGTATTGTCTCTCATATCATGTGTTATTCTAAATTCTAGTTACTTGTGATTCTGGTTAAATTCCGCATATTAAGTTGCTTGGTTTGGTAATCAACTGTATGCTTCCGATGTTTCACGTATCCTGACAAGTGGTATCAGAGCCAAGGTTGCAGGAAGCAGGTTTTGTGTTTGGTTACAGGTCACTCTCAGGGGTTTCTGATCGAGTGGGAGTAGAGTAATGGCAGATGAAAGTAAGCTAAGAATGGAGGAGTTGAAAAGCACAGATGGTCACTTACGGTCCCATGGAAAGAAAGAGCAGGTAAAAGAATATTGTTGGTTGGTAGTAGATCAGCATGAAGGAACTGAAGAAGTAGATGTAGCAGGTGTTGTTGCACAAGATGCTCTGGGAGGTTTCTTGGATAAAGTTGAATCTTGGATAAAAGATTCGGTTGCCTCTTTCCATGCAGCCCTAGAAAGAGGAGTTGGTGAGCCTTGCCAAAGAATTGACAAAGGGGAAGTGAAGCTGAAATTGCAAGCGGCCAACACACAAGTGTTGATGAAGGTCATGTAGGTCCCAGGTTTGGAGATATGGCTAATTTCTTCAAAAATATTGGGTGATGAGAGATGCACAAGAACTCTCACAGCGGATGCACTTGAATTAGCTGGTGGTAAGAAAATAGGTACTCTTTATCTACTTGTTTATATTACTGATTCTTCTTCTGTTGTAGAGACGCGGTTTCGTAGGCTTAGTCACATGAGCAGGAAGGAGATGCATGTTCTTAAGTAGAAGACAGATATATTTGACAGGCTTAAGAACTGGAAAGCCTTGGTGTACTTGGAGGAGATGGCGGACAGAGACCAGTGGATGTGGCTGGATACTTCTGAGCAGGGTAGTTTGGACATGGGAATTGATTCAAAGGATTTCACGGGTAAAAAGTCATCACTCACAGGCAAACATAGGTACCGGCATTGGTCAAGAGGAACCGACGTTGAACAGACAGGTGCCGATGTCAGTCATGTGCAAATCGAAGCCAGTAATGTCGGGCAGGGTAAGACTGACGTCGGTCACAGGGATTGACGTCGGTAGTAGGTAAGACCGATGTCGATTAGGAGGATCGACGTTGGCAATAGGGACACCGATGTTGGCAGGGTCAATAGTTAGGGACAGATGCATGGGAACCGACGTCGGTCGGATGCAAACTGTGGAGTGACCGAGGTCGGTCACCGTAATGGATTTTGAGTGGACAGCACACTGTCAAGGAGTCTCAAACACCCATATGGAGGACTGAAGACATAAGTAGGCCCTCAAATTTGTTGTTCCTCTTCTTTATACATGTTGTTGATTGTAGAGCAGGAAGGATCCAAGAAACAGGTGGGAGCATGGCATGGATATATTGCAGAACCAAGTGGGAGTTTTGGTAGGGTTGCCAGCCTATACAAAAGCACAGAGACGAATAGATTCCTTAGTTGAAGAATAGAGTGAACGGACACGTGAGATGGAAGACCAGGTATATGGTCTTGAGGAGCTGTAGGATAGTGGTACAGGTTTTGATAGGTGGAGGATGAAGCATGGCTTCAGTCAATGTCAGGGTAACTACTATGGTTTGCCTTACCAGGTGGATGATGAGTCATGACATCATTCTGTTGCTGTATGTGGATGGTATGTTTTGCTAGCAGGATTGTACATACAGGGTTTTGCTGAGCTAAAGGTAAGGTTAGTTCAGTGGCATGTCATGAGGAGTTTGGAGCAGCAAAATTCTTTGACATGGGAGACATTGAGATCACAGGTTGATTTTGTCTCCAGTGGGAGCTGATGTGAATCAAGTGTTGGCGAGTTTTAGGATGCAGAGCTAGAGCACACTAAGGGCTAGATAGGTACAGTGTCTAAAATCACATGAGGTCTAGTATAGACCTGAGTATTCCCATGCAGTGGGAGCTGTCAGAGAGTTAGGAGCTAATTCAGGGAAGTGTGTTCTCAGGTATTTGAGAGGGACCAGTAGCAGGGATTCATGCTATGCAGGGTCAAGACTTCACTACATGTGTTTGTAGGTTCGAATGTGGTAGGTACTCGGATGACAGGGGGTACACCACAGGATGTGTGGTGGGTTGTCTTTAGGATTGAGCTTGAAGAGGGATACAAACCAGGGAACAGATTAGATGGAGTACAGGTACAGGTATAGTGCAGCTGTTTATCTCCAAGTGGGAGATTGTTAGGTTGTGGAGCTAAAAGCTTCATTGATGCAGACATGGAGGAGGTTGTAGGAGAGTTGTAGAGTGTCACAGAGACTGGCGTTGGTCTGGCCAACCGACGTCGGTAGGATTAGATAGGAAGGCAACCGATGTCGGTCTTGGATCGGCTGGCATCAGCGACACCCAGGCGGATAGGGACCGACGTCGGTCACCTTTGTGGTTCGACTACGAGCTTATTATGGGTAGTTAGCTAACGAACCAAGTGTTTGCATGATGAGAGCTATTTTTGGACTGAGAGCTGCGGATCTAATTATTGTAATTAGATGTCTAATCATTATTTGGATGAGATCTATATAATAGACTCATGGTTCTATTGGAAAGGTGTTCTAGTTTGAGTTGAGCAAAGTTAGCTCCTTCTGTGTGTGAGGTGAGCAAGGGTGTTCCTCCTAGTTCCATATCAGTACCAAGGTGGGTGCTGGTTTTGGAGAGTTAGCTAGATTCTTCAGGTGTGTAGGATCTTGGTCATAGGTGCATGGCCTTTATAGGAGATCTACATGGTAAGTAAGATCGTTGATCTGCAAGTGTATGTGTGTGCAAGGTCAAGGTTCACAGGGGTGCAGAACTAGGTTGATTTGTAGGTGTGCAAGATCAGATAGGACAGCAACACAACAGGGAGCAGTATCAGGCAGGATCTACTTGGAGTACAGGTGTGTACTCAGATAGAGCAGAGAGGAAGGCAATGGAGTTCCTTCCATAAGTATGGTCTGTTGAATTACAGGTTGTTGCAGGTTCATGGGAGATCTACTTGAAGTACTTTGAGTACTTGTGGAGTGCATGGAGCACTTGTGGTGTGCGTGGAGTATAGGAGGTGAACACCAACTCTGTGTTTGAGTTGTGTGTTGGGACCTGAGAGAGAAAGCTTTAAGGAGAGAATTATTGTTCACTTGAGGTGTGGCACGCCTCTAAAGAGGTGGTGGAGAAGAAGTGGCATCTTCTTTATTGTATTCTTTTTTGTATAATTATTAATACAAGTTGTGTATTGTCTCTCATATCATGTGTTATTTTGAATTCTAGTTACTTGTGATTCTGGTTACTTTCCGCATATTAAGTTGCTTGGTTTGGTAATCAACTGTATGCTTCCGGTGTTTCACGTATCCTGACAAGAAATTAATTTTAAAATTATTATTATAAGGTTTAAAATAGTATTATACACTATTTTAAAAGCTAAACCATGTGAGACATATATAGTTATGATGTTTGGAAGCCAACATAGGTAGGAAATTATACTCAACCTTGACTAAGTCAAGGTATGTGAAGAATATGTGATAGGTTAGAGGGATAAATGAATAATTAAATCCATAAATTATGGTAATTATATTATTATGGAACTATAATTATGTATATATAATATATAAGTGTCTCTAAACAAGTAAGGCACAATCCACATTTTGAAACCCTACACACAACCCTTTTTTTAGGAGTCTACCTTGGATTCTAAAGGAGTTTAGAGGTCAAATGACATGATCAAAGGATCAAATTTGGTTTAAATGGTATAAATAACATTTATAATCCTATAAAACATTCAAATTGTATAATTAATTTTGGTAAGTACCCTTTTTTATCTCAAATAGAGGGTACATCCTTTTATGCACAAATTGGCAGGTTTTGGAAAGTAAGGTTAAAGGATGAACCACGAGATAAAATAACTTTGATAATAGGTGTGATAAGTTATATTACATAAAATATAACATTATAATCCTTATTAAAATGGATATAAACCAAAAATATGGTCTAAAACACCAAAGTTGTAGTTAGGTATGTTAAGCAGGGTTTAGGCCTAAAAAACCAAATGGGATACCAATGTCACTTATAAATTTAAGAGGGAACTCTAATGGAATAGGTCATGTTTATGGAAACATAATATTTGTGTATGATCTATTTGGATACAAAGGAAGCCATGAATAATCCATTTTAGGATTTAAGACAACTCGAACCTATTTAAAATGGAGAAAGAAGTGTGATAGGAAAGGTTTGGTTTTTCACATCTCCTCGGGCACTGTGCATGGGTATATAAGGAGTTTATGGAGTTTGATGGAGGTAATAAAATTTTATCTTTTAGAATATTTTGGTAGTTCCAATGTCTAATCTTGATGAACAAATCTTAAGAGACTAAAATGGCTTAAACCCCTCTTAAACCCTTAGTCTAGATCCAATGTGGAAAATGAAAGAAATAATGCACAAAAATGGCATAATTTGCCTATAAAAATTATTGGATTTTTTATAAGACTCAGTTAGGTTCCATACCATTAGGATGAGTTATACGAAATCCATACAGATAAGGTGCATAATTTATTTTCCTAACTATTTTATGCATTGTGTAGGTCTTAAGAGGTTTTAGGAGATGAAATAAACTTTGGGAGGAAGATAGAGACTTTTAATAACTCATTATTATCATTTTATTTTTCATAAAAACTCCTTAGTGTGCCTAATATAGATCTCATCTCAGCCAGTCTAAACGAGCATAGTGAACATGGTAGTGAGAAGGGTGAAAAGATTCAAGTAAAATAATTTTAAGGTGTACCTAATGACTTTAAGGACATGGAGGGTCTTTCCAAGTTTCATCCACACCATTTAATGAATTTTCATGGAAAACTAATGCCTTTTTGGAATAATGGTGTGAAAGGTGTGTGAAAGAGGATTTTATTTGATTTCACATAGTGATGGCTCACTTCTATAATATTTTAGATGACTAGGAATGAAACCAATGAACTAAAAAGAAGGTATAAAACCATTCCATATTATTCAAATAATTATTCCTATCCCTAGTTATTTTTGGGATGTTCAAATAGGGGTAAATAATGAAGGTAGTTTTCTTGTGCAAAATGAGAACTCCTATGTCACATTTCAAGAATTTAATGACTTGGTATGACACTTATGCTTTTTAAATTTACATGATCAATTTCAATTTCCATTCTCATGCACATGTAACTCATTCTATCCTCTTAAAAATTTTCTTGTGACCTTAGGAATTCTCTCTTCTCTCTTAAGTTCTATAATAACTAGCCATTTTGGCCTTTATAATACATGCTCCACTTGAGTATGGGGAAGCCCTGCTCATTTGCATACCTCTTATATGACCATTCATATTTTTTTCACTTGAATTATTGATCTTGCTTATTTATGAATTTTTTTTCCATAACATTTTTGTCTCATTCTCATACATATTTGCAGCTTCAAAGCTTCTTATTACATGTCATGTGAAGTGCTCTATGAAGTTTCAAGGTTGAGTGAGTTAATATATTCAAATAGTGCCATTATAGGCCTCTCTTCTAGTCCTCCTAGCCTAAACATTAATCACATTATCATAATGAAATATTGATGTGAGAAGATTCAGATTAGAAAAGTGTATGCCTAGTTAGTCTCTTGGTCTCATGTGTGACATGTAGTTGGTTGGTAGTCATCAATAAATTTTTTGTGTCACCTCATTTAGGATAGTTTACTTTCAATTTTATCTCCCTTTTCCTTAAAAACATAGGTTTAGTAGTGATCTATAAGTGGTACATCACGGGAGATAGCCCTAATAACAGATTCACCTCATTCTTAGGTATCCATAACCTAAAGGTATTTCAATTGTGCCACTTGGATGAGGAGAGTTGAGGCATCTCCTCAAAGGGTGTAAATGCAAGTGACAACAATTCCAAGTTACAAGGTTAATTATTTAGATGGAATTTTATGTCAAGATTCCACATTTGCTTCATATGTTGTCAATTTTATCTTAAGAGATAAAGAGAGTGATATAGAAAAGGAACTAGTTGTCATAGTTAAAACTAAAGATAAGAAAAATAAAATTAATAAATCTTATAGCTACAAGATGATTCTAATGGCTACTGAGGAGATGTGGGCCATTCCTAGATTCAATTTATTTTAGAGAATTTTGGTGCAAAGGATGTCTCTATATATGTTTCTTAAAAGACTCTTTTTAGTGGAGAATCAATTGTTGTTTTGGTGATCTTTAGAAGGTCCTAAAAGCCTAGAGATGATTGTTTTCAATTGGATCAGTTATGTCTAGGTAAAATATATGTTGTGATTATGTCATGATATTGATAGCTATATATGGTCAATCTATAGGGTCAAAATGGGTGTTTATAGGTGACATAATGAGATTAATGCAATGTCAAGATTATATTTTTTCATATAAAGGTATATTTACCTTATTATAGCATGCTCTAGGTGGTTTTGTGGTCTGAAGGTATGCTAAAGTCAAATTAGATACTTTTATTTGCTCTCAAGTTTCCCAATTTATCCTTAAGAGTATGCAAGTCCTAAAATTGGTTGTATGAAGTCAAGTTTCCCAATGGTGTGTTAAATTTCATTAGCCATAAATAAGTAATGTCTATCTCTAGGTGTGTAATAATTTTCATGAGTGTGTGTTGACTGAACGGTGTTGTGTTAACCTTATTTATTTTTTAGATTCTAGGATTTTGGGCTTTGCTATAAAAGTGGTTTGCCTTATTATTTGAGGTATGAGGATTATTAATATGTAGAATAGGCCAAATGGATTATAAAATCAAGATTTATAGAGATATGAAGGTTTATGTTTTTCTAATTATTCATGTTTTTTGTCAAAATGGAGGGCTAATTAGCTAGTGGGTTTATAAAATAAGTATGTTTCATATAATGGGATAAGTGATGAAAATTAGTGTGCTTAAGTTTCCATATTAGAGAGACCCAAATATTAATTTTTATTTCTTGATGGTGTGTCTATAAAAATTTGTGGAATTTGCAAATTCTAGGTAGGGCTATAAGGAGACTAGATAGGCCTAATGAGAAGAAGAGTGATTTTTGGATCAATGTTTCCAAAAGATAAAGGCATTATTATTTCTAGGAGAGTTAATAGATTATTTTAGAGTATGTTTCCTATTTATTGTATGGAATTGGTGGTCCTTTAGGTGGTTTAAGAGAGAAGGATAGTAAACCTATATAGTGGTTCCTCATGGTGTATAGATATCTAAAGATGCTCAAGTGGTGAAATTGATAAGACATCTTAGAGGGAGTCCCTCTCAAAATTTTATCAGTAAGTTCCATCAAATTTAGTTCTTTTGTGTGTTCTTTCTCAATTGGTTACATTTCTTGAATGAATAGAGTGTTGGCATGGAATAAGAGGAAGGTATCAAGGCAAGAAAAGGTAGGATAAAGGTAAGGGGGAGTTTGTATCATCTTTTTAAGATTGTCCTTTCCTAGTTATGGTCTTTTTAGGTCCTCAACATTAATTTGTTCCCACTTTGTTATTTTATCAAAGGGGGAGAAAGTTCCTATTGTGAGAGTGCTTGAAGAGAAAGAAGGTGAGTTGAATGATGTTTGTTGACATCAATGACAAAGGGGAGAATGTTGGAGAGTTTTAAGTGATGTCATGGTGATGTAATAGAGGTTTCTTGGTGAGTGGATGAAGTGATTTGATATCCCAAATGATAATAACATGTGAAATGTTCTCGTGTTAGTGTGCTTGAAGTTGGCTTGTCTGATTTTCAATTTTGGCATGATTAGAGATGTTTAGGGATTAGAATGGTGATTTGAGCATGTGTAATGGGTATTTTAAATAGTAAATAATTATTGGAGAGATTATGTGTATGAGTGGAATTCATTTGGTAGTCAATAGTTTTTATCTAGACATTTTTAGTTCAGTAGTATAAAACTTGAGTATGTAGTTTGATGATGTCACCATTGCCACATAGGAATGAGTCAAGGGGAGTTGGTCATATGGTTATGATCACATTAGTCCCTAGTTTTTTATGCTAATTTTTAGATCATCCACTATAGTGTGTTAAAAGATATGCAATGGAAAGGTTGGGGTCCTAGGCATTTTGATAGTGTTTTCCCATACTAAGCCAAATTGGCAATGTGGCAATAAAAGCCGAGTAAGCATTTTGATGTTGGAATATATAGCATGTGTTGAATTTTGAGGAGTTTTTAAAGTTTTATGAATAGTTTATTTTCACTAATTTTAAGGTCAAGTGCTGAAGAGTAGAAAATGATATACATGCTCAAAGTTGACCTTCTAGATAAGATTCTAACATATTTATCTCTATGGCATAAAATATGAGTGAGCACTTTAATGTTTTTATATCTCACATGTGTGAGGGTTCTAATCTTAGTTTGATATATGGTTAGATTATCATATGTGAAGAGATCATATGATCCAAATTTGAGAAATTATGAGTGATCAAAGAAAAATATATGATTGTGAAAAGTTAGTATTCCAAGTAGTTAAGTAAGGTTCCCATATTCAAATTTGGATAAGTTAAATTTTAAGAAGTATTGATGGTGCATGTTGCTCTAAGAAGTTAGGAATTAATGACATGGTGCAATTTTTTTAATTTTTAATGAGTAGAGATAAAGAGAAATATTATTCCAAGGATTAATGGTGAGCAAGTGATCATATAGATAAAGATCAATTGTGCATATTAAATTCAAGAGGTCAAAGTCATAATTATTTAGCATTGTTAAGGACTGAGCTATGTATAAGAGATCAGTGGAGCATAGGACATCAAATTTTTTAGATTACATGATACCTCTAACATATACTTATATCTCTTACACTATATCCTATACTATCAAATTTTTTAGATTACATTCTAAAACATGTCCTATTTAATTCAAATGATACCACAAGACAAAACCTATAAAATAAGGTTATAAAACTTTAAATCTTTAAAATACTATTTAGGTAATAGATGTGAGCACAAGCAAAGTGTATGAATGTGATATATTGTTTAGGAATGAAATATGACCCATATATATATATATATATATATCTCCAATAACAAAAAATAAACCTAAACTCTTGGTTACTAATATTAAGAACGTTAATATAGTTTTTAGATGTTGAATGACATAGTAATTTATTGTATAGGGTGATAGAGTAAAAATCATAGAAGACAAACTCAGGAATGTATTGGCTTGGTCGATATCGTACATGGAAGGGAAAAGTAGAAAAAAATATTGGCTAAGGTAATATAATAGGATATAAGGAAGATACAAAAATTAATTAGATAGGTAAGACAAAGAGAGATTAAAAGGAGGTTAGACTGATACTAGTCAAGTTATGATAACATAGTATGCAAACATCTCTCACAAAGTCCCAAAAGCCAATCTCATGCAATTATTAGTACACCCTTTAAGGCATGTATTCAAGGATGTTTATGTAATGATAAGAAACTATAGGATAAATTACAAGTAAAATGATATAGTGAAAAATACCTTGTGTATACATATTCCCCACCCGAAGCTCATCACATGTCACAATAGTGTAACATGGGATAGAATCATAACAAGACATAAAATAATAACTAAGAAAATAAATTGTAAATGAAATGAAAGTAATTGAAATTATATAAAATTAAAAAATGTACCTTCACTTACCTTATTTATTATAAATGATGTTATATGAATTGAATTTGATATAAGGCACCCACTGAGAAGAACAAAAGGTAGGTGTGAAAAATAAGAGAAAAATGCATTTTTTCTGCAAAAATATCTATTATAACCTTTTTTTTTTTAATCTCACCAAGAGTCTAAGGATTCCTTTAGTTTATGAAAAGAATATTTAGAAACAAAGATATCAAAAAAATATGAAATCTTATGGTAAATTAAAAAATAATTAAAACTCAAATTTTTCTATTTAAATAATTTAAAATTATTTCATTTGCACATTTTCTATTTTTATAAAATCGAAGCTCTGAGTGTCCAAAAATATAACTAAAAAATAAAATATCTCATGGATAATGAGGAAGAAATGTAGGATGTCACATCACATATAATTATATATCCCTATAGGTAGGTGGTGTAGTTAATGTTTAATATTTTTTAAAAAATGAACTAGATTTTGAAGATTAAGATGTTGGAACAAATATATGTATCATAATTTACCCCAAAAAGTGTAAAAAGAGAGTAAAACTGTAATGGGTAGAGGTTAGTTTAAAAATAAATTGTTGGTGTAGGTTTTATACACACCACAGTTGTAATGAGATAGCCTCTAACTACTTTGGATCTCAATGGAGATACCCTCCACTCCAGGGCACAAGTTGTAGGTATGCAATTTATTTCAACCTATTGATGGATTAGTGGGTAGGAAATGAAGGTTGTTGAAAAGGTTTTTTGTTAGATTTTTCATTTTTAAGAGGAGTACTGAATATCTATGTGATTAGGATGGGTGGTTAGATTCTAATCTAGAGTGGGCAGGTCTCAAAATAAACTAAAAAAGGAGGGAAGAGTAAGGTAGAAAATAAAGCTTCTATAGTTTTTAAGAACTACTCCCTTGGTTTATAAAAGGATAAGTTCTCTTATAAAATATTCTTGTTGCTAGTATAATATGAACATACATAGTTAGACATGACTAAGAACTTTAAGGAAATAAAGATGTAATAAATTTACAAGTGTCAAACAAAGATTGCTTTTTTTATGGCAGATATTACACACCATTAATCAGGAGATTATGGCTTGGGATAATGAAATATATAATATATATATTTCACACAAAAAAAAATACATCTAAGAAAGCACTCATGCACTACCAAAATTTGTGAAACAATTTGAACCTGACTATCTTAACCAATTTATTTACTAATCCTTGAGCAGTTGTTGCACACCTATAGATTAGCATATCAATAAAAATAATCAAGAATATATTCAGATATTTTTCACACTAAATACTATTGAAATATAAAACCAATAAAAATAACAATTGATTACACAAAAATTGGAAAGAAAACCATAAACACATTCGTTGATTATCAAAATTGATGTTTCTCCTATATTTAAAATTCTCTGACAAAAATTCAAGTTGGATTATAATTATTTTTATAGGCTTGGGGAAGGGGTCACCTCATCCTCCAAGTTCATTAAATTTCATTAAATGTGATAGTTAAAATATTTATATCTAACTATGGTCTAAAACCATATGAGTTTACATACATTTATTTATTTTAAAATAGTCTTTGCCAAAGATATACAACATGTGCATGTTTATAAAAATAGGTAATCTTATACAATTATAGATCAAACTATGTGAAAAACACAAATAGATGCACCATTTACCAAAACTATAGATGTCTCCTTTTTTAGGTTGTGAGAATAACCTATTGATCTTCTAGATTAATAGTCTTTAAATGAAACTTGGATATTTGCATGAAGTACCAAAATTGCTTTACCCATGTTTTTAGAACTAGTAGCACTATTGTTCATCTTGAGTAATATGAAATGTGTATTACATGCTCACTTATGCCTTTTATAAAATCTAGATCTTCACTTTTATGCTCATCATTCAAATCAAAATATGCATGTTCATAGTCCTAGTCTTAACTATGAGTCCTCATGTTTGGTGATAAATATAGCACGGTATAAATATATTTGTGTTATATCCATAATGCCCTGATATCTTTCAAAATGTAACAACTTTCAACACTTGATTGAGTCTGTGATGTTTGAAAAAATTTCTTAGGACTTGCATCATCAATATTTTGCTTGATGGAATATGAGTGTGCCACTTGGTAGCTCTACATGGTCTCTATTTGTTTTAAATGTTTTTATTCCACATAGAAACTATTTATTAGTTATATGACCTTAAAAAAAATCATGTTGATCTTGCACTATCAATCTACTTGTACTACTTTTATCATAGTTCATAAGATTTTTTGTGATTTTACTCATGGACTCCTGTGAGATTGACATTTGTCATGCCCTATTTTTTTCTACTTCACATGTGTGATATTTAATAGTTTTTCAAGGCTCTAAGTTATATGTACTAATATCTTTACTTCTTATGGGTCATTAGATCTATACACTAGCCTCCCATGATGGTGACACTTGTCACTCTCAAAAAGCTTTGACATTTCAACTCACTCTCGCATTGTTTGATCAAATGGTCCCAAATAATGTGTGCCATAAGATCTTGGTTTGAATCCAGTTATATAATTTAAGATATTAAATTTGAGGTTAACATGACCATTAAATTATGTCTTCATGATTGTTAATGACATCTACATGACTATCAATTTTAATATCAAAAGTTTAGCACGTTGTCAATGCTCAATTTGACATTCATGCAACCATCAAATGACATCATTAACAATGTCAAATGATGTCCACATGACGGTCAAATTTAATTCCATGAATTGGCATGTGTCATTTCCTCAAGACTCCTTGATTTTACAAACATAAATGAGAGACTTAGCAAAATGCTTTAAAAACATATAAAAAGGACCTCGCATGAATATTTAGTCTAAGGATTTAGTATTTATAAAAATATAACTAAGATCCTTAGCTAGAATATTAAATCAAGATCAATACATAATAAAATGCTCTCTAATGCAAGGCTACCACTTGACATTCTAGAATTTATTTCAAGGTAATTGTGTAGCGAAATTGTCTTGGGACTTATGTGGGGTAATTATTTTAGACAAAATGTTTGAAATAATTCTTCTAAAGGGTTATCTTCTCTCATAATAAATGTTGAAAGGAATTGCTTGAAGGAGTGGCCTCAAAAACAAAATAACGGCAAGATGTTTTAGATAAAATGTTTGAAGGAAGAGGTTAAAGGATGAAATATCTTAGACAAAATATTTGAAATATTTGGATGAAAAATAAAAGGCCCAGGACAAAAGTCCTAAAGAGAAAGTCTTGGAGGGAAAGTGTCTAGGATAAAAGTCCTGAAGGGTAATTTTTAAAAAAGCAAAAGGGTATGTCCAAAAAATCCAAAGGGCATGTGTCTTCTGAGGCAATTGTTTTAGGACTTTTGCATCAGATAAAATGTTTAAAACAAAAAGTTTGAAGGAAATGGCTTGGGATAAAATTCCCAAAGGATAGGCTTGTAGGTGCTGAAGGATATACTTCATGTCAAAAATTCCAAAAGGTTCTACTTCATAGGACATGTTTCTATGGGAAAGGGCCTTTACAAAAGTCTAGAAGGGTAACCAAAAATGTCCAAAAGGGTACTTCTTAAAATGGCTAAAGGGTATGTCTAAAAAATTCAAATGGCCCCTTGACAAAAATTCTGAGGAATCCATGTTTTGAATTCACTTGGGAGACCCTCAACAACACACCAACTCACAATTTCCACTCCATTGCTAGTGTGACTATTTTAGGTAGTTATTTTGAAGGTTAGTATGGACAGGGGTTAGTCTTAGAAGGTTGTCAAACATCAAAACCACCTCCTATTTTCATCTTGGCACATGAATGTTACTTGAAACATGTGGATTTGTTTGAATTTGGTTACATATCCTATACCCATCAACATGAATTTCAAACACATCTTTGAAATTGTTAACCTATAGATATCACTAAGCATATTTAGTGATTTTTTTTGACAACTTTGGATATGTGAAACTCAACCTCCTTTTCTCCACTTGCTCTCAAATTTGGCATGTTGGCTCTTAGTGGATAGGGATTAAAATTGAAATAGGAAATGAAGTTAGATAAATCCCATTCGATGAGATATAACATCTCAAAAAACTAGATGAACCTTTATTTAGGCAATTTGGGACTAAGAACCCAAAAATTGCAGTCAACTCTTCTTGAATGGAACTTTGCTCATATGCCAGCCTTGTTTACATCCACAAACCTTGATCTTGGAGATATATTTTATAATATTTTTTAAGTTTCATAGTGAATCATATGAATCATAAAAAAGTAATAAGACCTTGGAATACCATGAAATGAGTTGGAAACTCCATTTTGACTACAAGTAGAAAAACAAGGTAGAAGCTAGTTTTTTCTTGGTGTGGGAAAATTAAGGAGAGTTTGATGATGTAAAAATAATTTATATTTCATCCATTTTACTTTATATACACATGCCAAACCATTCCTTCTCACTCCACTCTAATTTGTTACAATAGAAATAAACATGGACCCCTCATGGATGAAGAAGCCATAAAAAGCACATTAAATTTTTAATGATCATTCATAAATCTTAAGGAATGGATTTGTGAAATATTTTCACTAATTTGGATCCCACTATACCTAATAACATTCCACAAATCCATTCATTCCAATTCTACATGTGTGGCCTGTAGTGAGTGCAAACTTTTGACTCTTTTTACCTTGCCAAAGAGCAATGGAGAAGACAAAGTGAAAAATGAAGTTTTTGAAGCCACCAAATCCATCTAAGAATGGAATTTAGTAGGTTGAAGATCAAGGGATGTTCCAAAAATTTAAAAACTTACAAAAATCTATACAAGTGTCCAAAAACTCCCCTTTTCAAGTGATTTTTTGAATCCAACTAACTCCTGTAGACTTTTGTCAGTTACCAGCAGTTACATAAGACATATTAGGACACATAAAACATGAAATACACTTTCTAAAATTTCAAAAATCCCTAAAAACCTATTTAAATTATTAAATTCCCAATTTTGACCTTGGAAAAGACCCAAAATGACATGTAACATTAATTTAAAGATTGACCAAGGCTAATATGACCGTAATTGGCATAAAATGACCTATTAAACACTTTAAGAAAAAATTTATTTTTACATTGGTGGTTGAATAAATTTGACTAGGGGTTTAAATTGGTCAACATTCTTGGTGATTTATATGGGTGGCATGCTTGTTATGCCTAAGACCGGTTGCCTTACACTTCCATTGGGCATGGAGTCATGCATATAGACACTCAAAATGACCTTGAATATACTTTGACTCATCAAAAACAAGTTCATTTACCTACACAAAAAAGTAAAGACACACACAACAAGAAAACAACAACAACATGTGCTTTAAAAGCACTTAAATGAACACAATAACCAATAAAGTAAACACACATCTAAGTATCAATATATATCATAATCATTGGGAATAATTTGACTACATCCCCTTTGAGTATCAATATATATCATATATTTATCATATCCTAAAAGAGTTTGTTTGAAGGTGGAAATGGGCATATTGGAGAAAGGACTAAGCTGACTAGGAAAAAGACATTGAGAGGGCTATGTTTTGTGAGTGTGGAAGCCTAAAAGGTTAGACCTGAGTTTGGTTTCATGTTCATGATCTTTCTCTCCATGTTTCTTAGTCCTTAAACTAACTCCATGATTTGGCTTCACTTAAAAGTCCTCAAGCCAAATCAACTCTATACCTTGGTCTTAGAGGACTATGTTTTGTGCATTGACTAAAACAATCATAGTTATGATTATTCTTGGGTGTATTGGCATGGTTTAGTGATGTTATACCTCTTACTCATGATATTTAGGTCATAGGTCTATCTCAATACACTTTCATTCACCTTGGACCCTTAAAAACATACAATCTCATGTTTAGTCTACTAACTAAGATCCCACTATTTTCTTGGACTGAGACAATCATCTCCCTACCCCTATTTAGTGGTGTTTAGCAAGCATCTAGGACATGGTTTGGTGATTTTAGAACTCTTAAGCATGTTATCTAGGTGATAGGACTCCTTCATGTTTTGAATTCACGTGGGAGACCCTCAACAACACACCAACTCACAATTTCCACTCCACTACTAGTGTGACTACTATAGGTAGTTATTTTTGAGGTTGATATAGATAGGGGGTAGTCTTAGAAGGTTTTCAAACATCAAAACAACATCCTCTCTACATCTTGGCATAGAAATGTTACTTGAAACATGTGGAGTTGTTTGAAGTTGGTTGCATAGCCTACACCGATCAACATGAAGTTCAAACATAACTTTGAAATTCCTAACCTGTAAATATCACTAAGCACATTTAGTTATTTTTTTGAAAACTTGGGATCTATGAAACTCAACCTCATTTTCTCCACTTGCTCCCAAATTTAGCATATTAGCTCTTGGTAGATAGGGTTTCAAGATGAACTAGACAATTAAGTGGGAGACCTTCCATTCCATGAGATATAACATCTCAAAAAACTACATGGAGCTCTGTTTGGGCAATTTTGGCACTGAACACCCAAAAATTATAGTCAACTCTTCTTGAATGGAACTTTGATCATATGTCACCCTTGTTCGCATCCATAAACCTTGATCTTGGAGAGATGGTTCATGATATTTTTTTAAGTTTCATAATGAATTAGATACATCATCAACAAGTATTGAGACCCTAGAACACCATTAAATGAGATGGAAACACCATTTTAACTATAAGTAGATAAACAAGGCATAAACTAGTTTTTACTTGGTGTGGGAAAATGAAGGAGAGTTGGATGATGAAATAAGCATGGAAAGGGCCTCCATTAGACATCATATAAACCTTCCAAACCATTCCTTCTCAATCCATTATAAGCTATTGCAATAGAAACAAACATGGACCCATCATGGAGGAACAAGCCATAAGAAGCACCTTAACTTCATAACGGTCATTCATAAAGCTCAGGGCATGTATTTGTGAACTTTTTTCACTAAGTTAGATCCCACTAGACTTGATAAAATTCCCCAAAGCCATTCCTTCCAATTATACTTATACGGCCTGTAGTGAGTGTAAATTTTTGACTATTTTTACCTTAACAAAGAGTGATGGAGAATAATAAGTCAAAAATGAAGTTTTTGAAGCCACCAAATGAATCTGAGCATGAAAGTGAGTAGGAAGAAGATCAAGGGATGTTCCAAAATTGGCACAACTTGAAAAAATCTATACAAGTCCATACAAGTGGCCAACAACTCCCCTTTTCAAGTGATTTCTTGATTCCAATTGACTCCTTTAGACTTTTATTAGTTACTAGCAATTACATAAGACATTTTAGGACACATATAACATGACATCACCCTTTTAAGTTTGGAAAAATCCCTAAAAACCTATCTAAAGCATTAAATTCCCAATTTTGACCTTGGAAAAGACCCAAAATGACATGTAACATTAATTTAAAGATTGACTAAGGCTAATATGACACTAATTGGCATAAAATGACCTATTAAACACTTTAAGACAATTTTTTTTGCATATGGGGTTGACTCAATTTGACAAGGGAAGTCAAATTGGTCAACATTCTTCATGATTTCTAGGGGTGTCATGCTTGCTATGCCTAAGACTAGTTACCTTACACTTTCATTGGGTATGGAGTCACGCATATAGACACTCAAACCGACCTTGAATATACTTTGACTCATTAAAAAAGGATGATTAACCCACCCACAAAAGAAAATACACGCACAACAAGAAAACAACAAGTCCTTCAAGAGCACTTATGGAACACAACAACTAATAAAGTAAACACACTCTTAACACATAATAACCTTAGAGAATTACTCCCTCCTGGATCAAATGGAAATCTTGAGAATCTCCTTGTCTTGTATCAAGAAGGATTGGATGATGCATATAGCATCTTGAACTTTAGCATTGTTGTCTCCAACTCTTTGATGACATTTTCCAACTTCAATGGCATAATCCTCCAACAACTTCCTCTAGCCCTCATCCTATCAACATTGTCTTGATGGGCCAATAGAAGAATATCCTAAATAGAATCACTTGATAGGGAAAAATTAGAAAGAGCAAGTTTAACCCATAGCTTATCGAGATGAATTCATAGCTGATTATGAGGAAGAAATTGTCATAGAATCTTTCCTTGATCAATTAGAGGAAAACTCATTAACTCTTATTTCTATGATTAAAAATATGCATACCCATGAATTAGGTAGTCAATACTTGGAAGAATAAGACTTTACATGTGGGAATGATATTATGAATGAATACAACAAGGTAGAATAGGTAGTGGTATTTTATGACCAAGGTAAGGAACATAAGGATGATTGGTAGCTACAAATAGAGATCTTTCCAGAGATTGAAGAACTTTTCCAAGTTTGGAATCAAGTGCATAATAAGGTAAATGAGAAGCCTTATATTGAATACAATTAATAAGAGTGGGAAGAGTTCACAAAACTCCTTGATGAGCTAGGAGAGCTTGTAGCAGAAAAGAGTCCTAGTCTTATTGAGAACATCATGGAGAGTAAGAATAGAGACCTTGTAGAAAGACCACTTGAGGCTATAGTTGAAGGACCATTCAAAGAAGTTGAGGCTATTTAGACACAATGAGAGTTCTTTTTCTTTATAATTTTTCTTAGATCTACCTGGTTCTCATGGAGGTATTTGTGATGTCCCCTACTAATAGGGAATATCGAAAGACAAAAAACTCTGATACCAAAGACGAAAGCTCTGATACCACTGTGATATCCCTTCGAATATCAAAACAAAGCTTTGAATTGCTTATCTGAATTTCTGCAAAATATCTTCAATTAGATAAATAAAACACAGTATAAGCTCTTATTTATTTGCTCATAAGCTTACAATAGAGATCCTATATCAAGTATACAAAAAATTATCGAAAGTACGGCCTGAATAGCCTGAATATTCCATAAACTGGAAAAGAATTCTGAATCTGGTTCGTCTCGGCCTGCCGTGTAAAACACACAGTCGCCGACACCGGTTATACTGCCGTCGTCGGTCGATTTGCAGTGGTTACTCCGCCGATGTCGGTAGTATGTCGACCGATGTCGGTCTCTATAAGTATCTGTTCGCTGATGTCGGTACCTGTACTTCCTGTTGATGCGTACGGATTTTCACGGATCTGTACAAAATTCATACGGCCGCTGATATAACACACCCTGTATGCTTGATCCTGATCTGTAGAATTATGGGCTAATACAAAAGATCTATATCTGGATAATTCTTGAATCAAAACCCCAAAATAAAGAAAATACCTGTAAACCCTTGTGACAGCTTCTGAGTGAAGTTATCTCTCAAATCCCTGTAATACTATGATAACTTCTGGGTGAAGTTATCTCTCAATTCGGCAATAGATCGGCTGATCTTTCACAACCTCTGAATCGCACACAATGAAGAGTTGACGTTCTTCAATGCAATTGGAATCCTGGAACCCTTGGCTCAGTCTTCACAGAAGAATTTCTTAACAAGAATCAATATCAATAATAAGCATAATCCAAACTCTCTCCCATGAGAAACTCTTATACCTTTCCAAAGGTGTGCTTGCTAAAATTAGATTTCCTCAAATTAGAACTTGGGGTTCTAAAATTAGAATTCCTCAAATTAGAACTTGGGCTTCTAAAATTAGAATTCCTCAAATTAGAACTTGGGTCTTAAAATTAGACCAATTAATTAATAATTAATAATTAATTAATATCTAATTTAAAATTAGACCAAATAATTAATTAATTAATAATTAATTAATATCTCATTTAACATTAGACCAAATAATTAATATTTGATTAAATCAATCAAATATTAATATCTCCCTCAATCCATGTCGGATCCTTGAACCGTCTGAAGCTGGGGAATCAGGGAGTGATTCTGCACATGATCATATCAAAACAAGGGTGCTCTGATGTATGTCAAATATCCCTAAATAATAGGGGCTCAGGCCTAATGTGTCTAAAATACCCTGAATGAAAGCCAACTATAGGAATTCTGTAAATCAAAGCCAAGCCAATCTCCATCATGACCCTCTATCCATCCAATCAGCCTACGAAGGTCGCATAATAGGCTAATCATCAAGCCTGTCAATGTCCATGAAAAAGGGGACATGACAATCCGCCCCTCCTGAAATTGCTTGTCCCCAAGCAATCTCAGAACAATGAACCAGTCAATCCTCCTGGATCCCAAATGTAGTTATGCCCTGCACTGCTGTGAATCAATGTGAGTACCTGCAATATCATCAGAAGTAAAACAAAGAGGAACCCATAATCAAATTGGTGAACATAACTCAACCAATCTCTGAAATCACAACTGCCCTGGATGTGTCAATACTGTAGACTGTGTACTGGGCAACTGCAAATTCCATCTACAAAAGATGGTGTTAATCCATCCCATAACTGATCCCTCTGTACTGGTGGCACAACCAACTGTACCACACTATCAAATGTGTGAGAAGAATCAATCTGGAGACTCGACTCCACTGGTATCCCAAACCCCTCAGAATTAGGTACTCCCAAGTCCTGAACCGGTGTGTCAGCCTCAACAACATGTTCCTCAGCTACAACTATAGGAACGTACTCACCAATAACACTCAATGTACTAACCTCTGAGTCTGGGGCTGGTGAAGACCGTAAATGCTCTAACTCCATGGTCATCTCAGCCAAATGAAATTGTGACTCCTCATAAGCTAACTGCGTAGTCTCAAGAATCTCAGAAGTCACCTCTAGCTGTTGAGTAAGCTCACTCACCTTATCTTCCTCGACCAACAATGCATCATATGCTATGCTACCCCACTCCATAAGATAATCTCTGTCGGCGACCAACTGCATATAATCCTGTCTCAGAATCTGGATAGCCTCCCATAAAGAGTGGATCTCTGTCAAGGACAAATAACTACCTCCCTGCTCGATGCTAGTAGGAGAACCCCATCCATATACTGCTAACAACTGACGAGCATCATCGAAATGCTTGCAAGTGGTAGCAATGTCTCGCTCACTAACTCTCAGCTGACTAGACACATGGTGGCACTGGCTAGACTGTGTCCTACAATCCTCCTCTGATGCATGGTCCAAAAGAGTAGACTCAGAATCACTGATCTCTGGAGTACTACCATCCATACTCTGTGAATCAACTCCATAGCTCATATCAACATACAGAGTATCAACAACTGTAGCATCACGGTCTAACTCCTCCATACTGCGAGAAACGGCTGGTGAAACTAAGTCCTCAAAACTGTCCACTGCATCCTCCTGAGTATCTTCTGCAATAATCGGATCCTGGGACTCTTCTACAATCTCTGTCATAACTGAGAGATCATCAACCCTCAGTGCACTAACACCTGAGCACACCTGTACACTCTGAGTGCAAGCATCGGACTCATCCTCATCTAACTCTGAAGAAACTGCTGCTGAAACTATCTCATCATCACAATTTCCCGCCCCCACGTCCTCTGCAACTAATTGAGAGTCTAAATCCCCATGACTAATCTCATCCACATGTCTAACAATTGGTGTAGCGTTGCCCTCAACCACTGTTGAGACCTCTTGTTTCTCCTTCGTTCTATTTTGTGATGTGGACCTTTTACGAATGGATGCCATATACCGTAATAATTTGTCTTCAAAAGTAGGATCTGAAAGAGTTTCATTCATCCTCCTCTGGGTTTCAACCAACTAGTTCAAACTTTGTTTCAGCTTCTTCATATCCTTGTCCCACTGTTTCTAAGTACTTGAAGACATCATGGATACTTCGTTGATTCAATCTACCCAACTACCCAACAAGATGGCAGGACATTAGCTCTGATGTGCCCAACAGGATGGCAGGAATTTAGCTCTGATACCACTGTGATGTCCCCTACTAATAGGGAATATCGAAAGACAAAAAACTCTGATACCAAAGACGAAAGCTCTGATACCACTGTGATATCCCTTCGAATATCAAAACAAAGCTTTGAATTGCTTATCTGAATTTCTGCAAAATATCTTCAATTAGATAAATAAAACACAGTATAAGCTCTTATTTATTTGCTCATAAGCTTACAATAGAGATCCTCTATCAAGTATACAAAAAATTATCGAAAGTACGGCCTGAATAGCCTGAATATTCCATAAACTGGAAAAGAATTCTGAATCTGGTTCGTCTCAGCCTGCCGTGTAAAACACACAGTCGCCGACACCGGTTATACTGCCGTCGTCGGTCGATTTGCAGTGGTTACTCCGCCGATGTCGGTAGTATGTCGACCGATGTCGGTCTCTGTAAGTATCTGTTCGCCGATGTCGGTACTTGTACTTCCTGTTGATGCATACGGATTTTCACGGATCTGTACAAAATTCATACGGCCGCTGATATAACACACCCTGTATGCTTGATCCTGATCTGTAGAATTATGGGCTAATACAAAAGATCTATATCTGGATAATTCTTGAATCAAAACCCCAAAATAAAGAAAATACCTGTAAACCCTTGTGACAGCTTCTGAGTGAAGTTATCTCTCAAATCCCTGTAATACTATGATAACTTCTGGGTGAAGTTATCTCTCAATTCGGCAATAGATCGGCTGATCTTTCACAACCTCTGAATCGCACACAATGAAGAGTTGACGTTCTTCAATGCAATTGGAATCCTGGAACCCTTGGCTCAGTCTTCACAGAAGAATTTCTTAACAAGAATCAATATCAATAATAAGCATAATCCAAACTCTCTCCCATGAGAAACTCTTATACCTTTCCAAAGGTGTGCTTGCTAAAATTAGATTTCCTCAAATTAGAACTTGGGGTTCTAAAATTAGAATTCCTCAAATTAGAACTTGGGCTTCTAAAATTAGAATTCCTCAAATTAGAACTTGGGTCTTAAAATTAGACCAATTAATTAATAATTAATAATTAATTAATATCTAATTTAAAATTAGACCAAATAATTAATTAATTAATAATTAATTAATATCTCATTTAACATTAGACCAAATAATTAATATTTGATTAAATCAATCAAATATTAATATCTCCCTCAATCCATGTCGGATCCTTGAACCGTCTGAAGCTGGGGAATCAGGGAGTGATTCTGCACATGATCATATCAAAACAAGGGTGCTCTGATGTATGTCAAATATCCCTAAATAATAGGGGCTCAGGCCTAATGTGTCTAAAATACCCTGAATGAAAGCCAACTATAGGAATTCTGTAAATCAAAGCCAAGCCAATCTCCATCATGACCCTCTATCCATCCAATCAGCCTACGAAGGTCGCATAATAGGCTAATCATCAAGCCTGTCAATGTCCATGAAAAAGGGGACATGACAGTATTCCCATGTTGCCCAAATCTTGAAGAGGCCTGAACATCCTCTTTTAGGGTGTAAGATTTGGAGACAATAATTCTAGCACACCTAGTGGGACTCTTTTTCCAAGATTTTGAGGATTTTTGATGTTATCCTTCAATACAATATCCTCAAGAGGAATTTTTTCTAATCACCAATCATGACTCTGAAGATGAATCAGATGTTTAATAGCCAGATATTCCATTTCAAAATTGTTCATAGCTCTTGTATGTCTTGGTTTCCAAATGAAACATTCAAGGTTGGTCTTAATTTTTATTTTTTCCCTCTACAAGTGGGTGAGACATTACAATATTTTCCTCTTACCCTTCAAAGTGAGCAAGTACTTGGCCATCTTGATTTTGATTCCCACCAAACTTGTTTTGATCCTTATCAGGTCCAATATGATCCTTATTAATTCCAATATCACCTTATACATCCTTTTAATGAGTTGTATCAACTTTATGATCAGCCCTCATAATACTATAGTTATACCTCCACCATAGGTGCCCCACACACCTAGAGGTATTTCCATGTTGCCCAAATCTTGAAGAGGCTTAAACATCCTCTTCTAGGGTGCAAGATTTGGAGACAATTGGAATTATTTTGGATAAAATGTCTATAATAATTTATCTAATAAGGATAAGTTCATAAGAATTAATACGTAACAAAAATACTGACAAATAAAAAATAGGATAATTCCCAAAAGAATAAGTCCCAAGAGGATAGCAAACATAGTCCCAAAAAACATAAGTCCAAAAACATAAAGTTCAAAGTGACAAACCTAAGAAAACAAAAGACTTAGTTTATGAAAACACAATATCAATGCCATATTTCAAAAGTATAAGAGTCCAAATCAAGATCTTTTCCATGAATTTACATAAACATATAGAAGAGGGCCTCAAAATCAGGACAATAATTTGAAAAAAGTGGGTCCCCATTTCCTATGAAAAGAAGGGGGTGTTGGGTACAATAAATGGTGACTTACAAGGGGTAATGTTTTTGAGTATTCAAGAACAAAAAACTTTGGTTTGGAATACTAAATCAACCATAAATTGTGCCATAGAAAAATACTCAAATCAAGAACATGAAAGAGACTCCTAAGTTAATTCATACAACATACTTGTCTTCTAATTTCTTGGATCTATATGTGTTAAAATTTATAGTTTATTTAACCCCTACCTACTGAGTTTTTCAAAGTCCTTGGTGGGGCTCTAGGTTTTGTTCCATTATCTATTAAAGCTCAAAAATAATATAATCTCAGGAATTACTCTCCTACCATCTAGTCTTTCATAGTCCCAATAGAGATACCTTGGGCTCCTTCTCTTGTCATACAAATATTTTATTTTGATCATGATGCACGGTACATTGACCTTATTTCATCATGTGAGTCTTTTTATTATCTTTAAATTTTCTTTTGCTCTTTTGAATCCATTAGTTCTTTGGTTTTTATTTTTTTCTCATTTATTCTTGAATGTAAAAGAATATATCTAGAATCCTAGTGAGCTAGTATAATTATAAAACAAATCATTACTAGAACATCCCTACCAACCACATCTATTCCTATAATTATCATCTCCAACAAGTATTCAATGTGATAAGTGTATTTGATTGAATAAAATAATAAAACTTTCTAAATTTGTATGAAGTGATTTGAGAGCAACTTTCATATGCCTAGTAAAAATATTCAATTGTGAGATCACTCAAAATAATTCATAATTACTTACCTTCATCCTAAAGACTCAAAAACACAAAAATACACCCAATCTATAAAGTAGTCCCTAAGTGTCAAGTTATTAATTTTCCTTTTTTATACAAGTCATACTCTAAAATGGTTTGGATTTTAACTTTGTTATAGTCAGAGAAAACACAATTTTGAGCATTAGAGAAAGCTAAGAACAACTAATATAAGAAAGCAAGAAACTAGTCTATGAAAGTAAGAAATCTAATCTAAGAAAGCATAAATCTAATCTAATCGTACAACTACATTAATATGTACCTTATTAATCAATAACATTAGTAGATGATATAATCCTAAATTATTGTTTTAAAAACTATCCATTGACTAGATATGCAAGCTCATTTCCTTGGAGGTCCTTTAGATGAAACACATTATTTCCCATGATCTCTAAAATCTAGTATGGTCCAATCCATAGTGGGTAAACTTGTCATTTTGTTCTTTCTTCTCATGGGCCTTATCCCAAAGTAGCACTAGATCTAAAATCTTGAATTCTTTGATTTTTTCTCCCTTATTAAGCCACCTCTTGACCACATCCTAGTGTTTGTTGAATGTTTGTAAGGATTTAGTCCTTGAATCTTCTATCTTGATGTAAAGCTCTCTCCACTAGCCTAAAGTTCTATTTCTCTTTATTTTCAAAGTGAAAATCTTTCTTGGCCATCACTAGGCCTTTTTATCCAAATGGACCAAAACACAAAGTCCTTGATTATCAATATTCCAAACACATAAGACATACAATCTCCTTATTACAAATTGTCTCAATCCCATCACTCATTAATGAGTAAAACCCACATTTATCTTGTTTCACTATTTCTTCTTTCACAACATGAATTTATTGTTTCATTGATTATGATCATAAAAAATCATATTATCCCTCATGCAACATGTATATTTTTCAAAACACTTATACTTTCCTTTAACATACATAAGACAATCATACACAACCTTTTTCTACCTTTAAACCACTTCTCATAGCCCTATTTTGGTTGAAATCCTATCTATAAAAAAATTTATGATAGTCTAATACAAAAATATCACCTAATCCAAGTAACCCTTTCCAAGATTCATCTTCATATGAAATCTTGTTCCTCAACTCTTTTCATAAACCACTTTTTTACACACTTTTTATTCCTTGTTGAGTGGAAATTATGTCTATTAGGTTTTCTTGAATTATTTATACACATATTCAGTAGTATAAGTACATGCAGCTCATGACCTATCTTGAAAACCCTTAAATCACCTAAAAAAGACAATGGCCTAGATTGATACCAAGTTTCATGGTTTTTTGATGGATAGAATTCCCTATAACTTCTAAACCCTAGTTTAGGATTTCTTTATCTAAGTCACAGTTGAGAGCACTCTAATTACTCATGCACCCTCCAAAAAATATGTCAAAGGATTCCACAAGCTTCCTATGGTTTTTCTAACTGTTATAAACCTATTCCAATCATCAATGACCACCCTAGAACCTATGTTCATTCCACATACCTTAATCAATCCTCTACTATATAGGTAGATATAGTTTTCACAAACCACTGATATAGTATTATACTTTATTTCATGTTTAAAACAATTTTTCAACCAAATATAGGTTACAATAACCTCTTACACACTGTCTTTATTCTTTCTCAATCAAACACTACACAATATATTGCTTTTTTTATCAATTGCAATGCATTTTTTCTTGACTAGGTATGTTCACATAGTGGTTGAAAACTTAAAGCACATTCATGAAAGTACAATGAATTCAAGCACATAAAACTATTCAATATCCTAATGTATACTAAACATAGTTGAAACAAATCTTAATTGCATATTCAACTATTTTTTTGAGTTCAATGAAATAACATTATAACAATTTGGTAATAAGATTAGGGTCTGTAGGTCTATGGTGATCTTCCTTATAGGTTTAGGTTCCAAAACAAAATCTACAATCTCTGATTAAATTCAAAATGTTTATAAATACCATATATTCATCAATATAATTCTTTTATGAGTCTTTCTTACCTAAGTTAATATTTTTCAAGGTTTATTGTATACCCCTGCCTGTGTATGCATAATCTTACAAGTCTATTATAAAGTTGTAAAGTAAGTTATCATAAATGAGGATTACAATACATTTAATATTATTCAAATAACACTCTTTTAGACTCACCAATGAATTATACACTTCTAGAGATAAAACAATTTCAAAACATTCTCCTTGAACATTTATTCATAATCAATTTCCAAACAACATAGACTACAATCCCACGACAAAGTTTTAAATGAAACATCAAATTTCATCTTCAAAACTAATCACACCAACTTTATTATTCTTATTTATTTTCATGAAACATAATTAATAAAGGAACACACTTTTAAACCAAAACACCATTTTATTCTTTTGAGGCTATTGATCATTACAAAAATATTTACATAGTATTATATAGCATATTGGTTTTGGTAGACCTTCCTCCACTATTATTTGAATTATTCTCTCTCTCTCTCTCTCTCTCTCTCTCTCTCTCTCTCTCTCTCTCTCTCTCTCTCTCTCTCTCTCTCTCTCTCTCTCTCTCTCTCTCTCTCTCTCTCTCTCTCTCTTCTATGGACCACACATACTATATAACCTTTCTATTATGTAAAAAACTCTCAAATAAGCTCATAACCATTTCTTGATCAAGAAACTCTTCTACATTATTCAAGACCAATGTAGGGTGATGTCTCTTATGACTACCACCTCACTTTTTCAACTATATGACTCAAAAATAACTTATGAGACCATTTAAGAGACCATGTAAGCATATTACAACTTTATTCATCAAATACACATCTTCAAGACTCACTTAGATCTATTAAAATATCATGAAAGTTTGAAATGACATTTTCACAATAAAACCTTTAATGGACACAAATTCAAATTTAAACACACAAACAAGACTCCTAAGACTCATTCTAGACCACTTTGGCCATTCTAATATGCCCTTACATCACATCTTGATCATTTTATAGTAACCTTGATTTTACTTTATCTGTTAGTTTCATATAGTCCTACATAAATTGATAAGTGGGAAGCTTCAACATAATTGGGAATATGGGATTACATACATACACTAGCAAGTAGGGTGAATATTTAAGGGTCTCCTTGTATCTAGTCCAGTCTATCCAAATATCATACATTAATAAATTATGCCAGTCCCAAGGCTTGTCTCTAGTAGACTTCTTAATTTCATTGATCAAATTCTTATTTGATAATTTTCCTAGTCCATTTTCCTAAGGGTAATGGCTAGAAGCTGACCTAATGATGATTTTTTTGTTGTGTGCCCACTCAGTAAATTTTGTTGATATGAAATTCAGTCCATTATCACAAACTAGAGAAATAGGAGTGTCAAATCTGGTTATTATGTGTTTGTCCAAAAAGTGAATCACATATTGTGCTCTATAATTTTTTTTGGCTATGGCCTCAGTCCATCTAGTACAATAATCTATAGTAGCAAGAATAAACTTATGGCCTACTAAATAATTTGGGTTGAAAACACCAATGAAGTTCAAACCTAACTAGATAAATGGCCTTCCTTCAAAAATTTGATGTAAAGGCATCATTGCATGTACTTCTCTCTTAGCTAAAGCTTGGGATTCATCACATGTTATCACATGAGCATGAGTATCTTTGAAAACTATTGGCTAGTAGCATCCTATTATTAAGATCTTATGGGCTATGGTATTTTTATAAGTTTTACCACTACCTATCTTTTGATGCAATTTCTCTAAAATTTCTTTAGCTTCCTTTATACAGACACACCTGAGGTGAATACCTTCATAATTTATTATATAGAGGACTCCCTTATTAATCATATAATGAGCAGCTTTGAACCTCAAAGATATCTTCCTATTTTTATTGAGATCGAGGGGACAAGTTCCTTTAAGTAAATACTATATTATATAAATATACCATTCACCTTTAGATACTTGAGATTCACATACCTCTTCAAATAAGATGCATGGATATGGTTTAGTCATAAGTTAAACAATGCCTTGGCCTTTAATGATCTTGGAAGGTTTGATCTCTATTTTTAATTATTCCATCTTGGCCATCTATTTACCTTGTCTTTCTCCTAGCTTGTTAGAATGATGAGCTTGATAGAAGGATCTAAAATGGTGACAATGACTTTATTCATCAAGATGTAGTGTCAAAACTTTAGTAATTTAAGAAGGGAATTTTTTTTATCAATCATAGAGTACCCGAGTTCTACATATTTCAAGTTTATGCTCATGAATGTGATTGGATGGTAAATCTCATCTTTATTCTACGTGATGAAAACAAAAATTGAATTCTCTAAATAAAACAAGTATAGGTATATCTCTTTATTAAAATCTAGATTTATTAGCATTAGATCCTATGATATTGCATCCTTAATGTCTTGGAAGGAATTTTGGGCTTCAGTTGTCATCTCTATTTTGGCATCCTTCTTAAGCATGGAATTTAGGGGTTTGATGATCTCTACAAATATTGATATGAACTTCCTTATGAAGTTAATCTTTTTTAAAAATGATTTGAGCTCCTTACTATTTAGTGGCTAAATTTTGAAATCTCCTAAATTCAATTCAGATCAATGGTGATCCCATCCTTGGTGATGATGTTCCCTAATATCTTACCTTTAATCACTCTAAATATTCTATTCATTGGGTTTAATGAAATACCAAACCTTCTATATCTTTCAAATATATACTATAGGTGACTTATGTGGTCCTTTCAGTTTTTTGAAAACACCATAAGATCATCCATATATATGATTATGCATTTTCCTATTATTCCTTTAAAAGTATGATCCATGACATGTTGAAAGGTAGCTTGTACATTTATTAAGCCAAATTGAATCCTCTTGTATTAATAAGTTCCCCACTCCATAGTGAATTTTATCTTCAAATTATACTAGCATCTGATTGTAGCCTAAAAATCCATCGAAGAAGGACATCATTTTAGAACCACTTACTATTTTTATCACCTCATCCAATGAAGGCACAGGATAATTATCCTTTTTAGAAGCCTTATTTAGATACTTGAAGTCCACACATAATATTATCTCACCACTTTTCTTTCTTACTGGGATTGAATTGGCCACCTAGGTAGAATGTCAAACTAGGAAGATGATTTTTACATTTAAAATATTTTCCACTTCTCTCTAAGTAGGATTGATTAGCCTTTACCTCTATTTGAATGGTTTGCGATTTGGCTTCAATGGAATAATTTGAGTAATGACCTTTGGCTTATAAAATATTAGATCTTCGTATGTTTAAATGATGATGTCTCTTTTTTAGGTTACAGTTGATACCAATATTCACATAATGTAGGTTGTGCTCATCTCCTATATTTTCTCTTTTTAAATCTGATTTATTGGCCTTTGCTTATCTTAGCTATTATTCCTAAGTATATATGTTAAATTGTCTCTCTAAGGAGCACAAACAAATTTTAATTCAATTTTATTTAAGCTAAATAATACCCTCTTTATTTGATTCCTCTTGACATAGGTGATTAATGTCCTTATCATCGATGATTTGGGATTCAAATTCCCATAAATTGGTCAGAAACTAGATAATTATTGGTTATCATCAAAGAATTAGAAATTTTATACATTATCTAGAATGGAGGGGCATGGTACCAATTCAATTGAGAACTTCTTTACCTTAGATTCTTGTAGTGGCTCTAGATTAGTAGTAGTAGTAGCGAATGAATCAGTAGTCTAATTTTTTTCTTTGGGAAGTGTTATGATATTGAAAGATTTAAATATTTTAATTAGGTCCCATGCTTTGTGCTTCTATCTTTTCAAATATGATAGCTTACATTGATATTTATTTTTGATTTGTTTGACCACCAACTCTAAGTGACCAAGTACTGGTATTTGCTTGACATTATTTTTGAGTGCAAACTATAATCCCAAAATTATCTCCTCATATTAAGATATGTTATTTGTACATGGAAATTATAACTTGTATGGTCCCAAGTATTTTATACGTTGTAGATCAACCAAATTGATACCTACACTTGATCCCTACTTATATCTAGCACCATCAAAGTGTAAAGTCCATAGTTGATTAGAAACTTTATGTTCTGACTTCTATATTTTATTCTGCATAGTAAAAGTATAAATACCAAGGCTAGGTGATTTATACTTCACCTCTTCATTCTTGGCATTGTACTCTATAATGGGATACTTCATTATAGGTTATTTGTCAATTCTAATTTGAATAATAACTCTTCTCTATGGCATCCATATATGAGAAATGTATATAGAAAGATATCCATTAAGTGTTTTAGACCAATCCCTACTCAATAACAAACTATAGCCTTTAGGTAAGTCCACCACTAGAATATTGATGGTCATTCAGATTTTTGGCTCAGATGATAATTGAATTCATCATTGTTCAATTCTCCAAATACTATGACCACTATCTTATCCAATTGAGAAACTATCCTCTTTAAAGGGTTGGGTGTAAGACCAAGATTGTGACATATATATGTAGGCATGAAAGTTGTAGATGCTCCAGAATTAATGTAAAAGTTATGAATGTTCTTATCAAATGCCTGAATAGTCAGTAGAAAGGGTGAAAATTCTAGCTTTCTCTTGTAGATGAAATTAGCGTTAGATGCTTTCAATTCATCTATAGATGCTTTCATTTTCTCCATAGGTGCCTTTCTAGTAATGGACTTATAGAGAAGATCCTTCTATTTAGTGATCTAAGCTAAGTCATGAAGATTTATATTTGCCTTGATCTTCTTCATATCTTTAACAATATCATATCCTCCTTTGTTTATCATTTATTTTCTCTACTACTAATTTATCCACTTTGAAGGGGGTGTATTATTATCTACCTTGGGATTAAAAGCAATCATCATGGTATTTGGAAGAGTTGATATTGTAAGTGGCTACTTATTTCTTATATTGTAGGCACCTATCTAGAACTACTAGAAGGTGTGAAATTCATCCATGTTGTCTTCAAGCTCATTGTCATCTTCACCTAGAAAAGGAAACTCATGAGTTTAAAAGAATATGGTAGTGCTGAAAGAACTAGGATCTAGATGGTGCTCAAGTGGATTATGCATCTCATATTGTTTAATAACCTCTCTCTAAAATATTTTGAATGATGTGCAAAATTCAATGTAGTTTATTTCACCATGCTTGAAAGTATTTTGAATTCTACACCAATTGGGAAGGGCAATCTTTACTATGTTGATCTATAGAAGCTTATTACATTGTTCCAACATGTTGAATGGTTCGTTGTACCTATAAAATCCAATATTTTGATTTCTAGTTGGGCCATTTTCATTACCCATCTTTCTTTTCATATTTAGGAAATCATTTCTCAACTTTCAACAATTTTTTTAATAGAATATAGTTCTTCCTTTGTGGAATACATACCTTGTAAAATAGTGATGGGAAACACAGCCACTTTCTAGTTCTACTAATAACCATTGCCTATTACATGATTGTTGAAGTAGCTAAAATAATGCTATGTTGTCTATCTCAGTGGAGGTAGTGTATATAACTAGTTATTATTATATGCTAGGACATTCTACCTTACATTTGAAATTAGAATTATTATTGGAAAAGTGTTGTTGATATTAGGCATTCTAAGAAATTAAGGATTGAGCTACCCATCCATGGTGATAGCCTATGTGAATGATAAAACCAAAGTCTTAGCCATAATGTATGTTCTTAAGAACATAATAGTGATATGGTCAAAGTCATTTTTGTACATTTCCAATGTTAATTCTACCTCTAGTTTATATATTAGGGTCAACCAGTTGTATATCTTCTACCATATTGAGTTGAAAGCACAGATGGACTCATTAGGTTTTGTCTTCTTGCTGTTGAAGTACTGGTATACCAAACCAGGATTGGTGACCTATCCAAACTACATAAGAAAATCTTTTTGACATTCATCCCAAGAAGTGATGGAATTTTAGGTTCAATTTAAATACTAATCATAAGTAGAATCCATCAAAGTAAAAGTGAATAATGTACATGCAACATCCTCATCTACAACATTCATTAATCTTAAATTAGCTTTATCTGATTTGATATTTTCCTCTATTATCCTTACTCTTGAAGGAGAAAAGGATGCTAAGTACTTTTTATGATTCTAAAGAAAATCATGCACATCTTCTAGATGGTGATATTAGATCTAGATAATTAAGGTGGTTGCTAATCCATTGGTTGATTAATACATAAAGGGTTCCTTACAAGTAAGGGGATTCCTATAGGATGAGGGTTGTTCTATACTGGGGCTATTATCACAGTTCTTAGCCTCTTATAATTTGTCAAGGGTGAGACCAATAAAACATCCTAGGAATTAGATCTGCTCACTCTCCTAGTTAACTCTACTACAACCTTATGTAAAGGATAACTACTACTATCAGAGGTGTTGGCCCTCCTTCTACCACCAGTTAACTATTGGTGTGGGTTTCATGCACACCACAACCATAATGAGGTAACCTCTAACATTTTAGGATCTCAATGGAGATAAAATCCACTCCAAGGCACAAGTTATAAGTATGTGGTTTATTTGAACCTATTTATGGAATAGAAGGTATGGCATGCAGGTTCTTGATGAGGTTTTTAGATGGAGGTGTGGTTTCTAATATGAGTAGTAAATATCTAAGTGAATTGGATGGGTGGTTGGATTATAATATATAGTGGTCAGGTCTAAAAAACAAACTCAAAAAAGGAGGGAAGAGTAAGGAAAAAATAAATCTTATGCAGTTTTTATGAACTACTCCCCTAGCTAGTTTCTAAAATGACAAGTACTCTCAAAACCTATGCTTGTTGCTAGCATAAATTTCACACATACATTCAGACACAACTAAGAAGTCTAAGGAAATAAAGATACAATAAATTCATAAGCCTTAGACAAAGGTTTCTCCTTTTAGCGTAGATATTGCACACCCTTAATTAAGATATTATGGCTTAGGCTAATGAACTATTTGAAGTAGCTATTACACACACACATATAAAAATACATCTAAGAAAGAACTCATGCACAACCATAATTTATGAATCAATTTGAACTTAACTATATTAATCAGTATATTTACTAATCCTTGAGTAGTTGTTGCACACTTATAGATTCATATATCAATCAAAATAATCAATAATATATTCACATATTTTTTACACTAAATATTATTGAAGCATATAACCAATAAAAATAATAATTGATTACATAAAATTTGGAAATAAAATCCACAAACACATTTGCTAATGATCAAAACTGGTGTGACTCCTGTATTCAAAATTCTCTAACAAAAATCCAAGTTGGATTATAATTATCTTTATAGGCTTGGAGAAGGGGTCACCTCATCCTCCAAGTTCATGCAATGTCAATACATGTGATAGTTAGAACATGTAGTTCTAACTATGCTCTAAACCTATATAAGACTCTACTTATAGTTATCTATTTTAAAATAGTCTTTACCAAAACTATGAAACATGGGCATGTGTATAAAGATAGATTAAATTTTCTACAATAACTTGAATTATATGAATATTAAAAATAGATGCACCATTTATCCAAACTATAGAAGCCTCTATTTTTATAGACTGTGAGAACAACCTATTTATCTTTTAAATTAATAGTCTTTAAATAAAACTTAGATATATGCATGAAGTACCAAAATTGCTTTACCCATATTTTTAGAACTAGTGGCACTACTATTAGTCATGACTAATCTAAACTATGAGTTACATACTCACTTTTGCCTTTTATAAAATCTAGATCTTCACTTTTATGTCAACTATTTAAATCAAAACATGCATGTTCAAAGTCCTAGTATTAACTATGAATCCCAATGTTTGTCGATAAATATATCATAGTCCAAATATATTTATGTTCTATCCATAATGACATGTTAGATTTCAAAATGTGATACATGTCAACCCCTGATTAAGTCTAAAAAAATTTCAAAAGTGTATTTAGGATTCACACCATCGATATTTTTCATGATGGAACATGAGCATGCCACATGGTAGTTTTGTTTGGTCTCTATGTGATTTGAATGTTTTTATGCTACTTGATATCTCTTTGTTGGTTTTGGGACCTTTGAAAATTCCATATTGATCTTTCAATATCTATTTGTTTGTATTTGTTTTATCATAGTTCATTATATTTTAATTCTGTAACTCATAGACTCCCATTAGCTTGACATTTATCTTTCCCTAATTTGCTTTGCATTATGTGTGTGTCATTTCATAGTTGTTGAAGACCTCTAATTTATATGTATTGAGCTCTCTACTTATTCTTGTAGGTCATTAAATCTATACGTTGGGCTCTCATGATGGTGACACTTATCACTATCATAAAGTTTTGACATTTTAACTTGTTGTCACTTCATTTGATGAAATGGACCCAAGCAACATGTGTCATAGGATCTTGGTTTGAATTTAATCATATACATTATGAGATTATATTTAAATTTTGTATGACCATCAAATGACATCCTCATGACCATTAATGACATCTATTTGATTAACAAATTTAATCTCAAAAGTTTATCAAATTATCAAATTTGAATTTGATGTTTTCATGACCATCAAATGATGTCTGTGTGATAGTCAAATTTAATTCCATGAATTGACATGTGTCATTTCCTCAAGACTCCCTACTTTTATAAAAATAAATGACAGACTTCGCATAATTATTTGAAAAGATATTAAAGGAACCTTCATGAATATTTTGTCTAACATTTTAATATTTATGAAAATATGATTGAGATCTTTGGCTAGAATCTTAAATAAAGCTCAAAACATAATAAAAATATCTCCAATGCAAGGGTGCCACTTGGAAGTTTGGCCTTTCTTTTTGGGTAATTATGTAGGAAAATTGTCTTGGGACTTATGAAGGGAATTATTTAGGATAAAATATCCATAAAAATTCTAATGAAGGGTTTTTTTCTCTCTGACAAAATGTCCATAGGAATTCCTTAAATGGGTGGACTCAAAAAGGGTTGAAGGGCAAGATGTTTTAAATAAAATGCTTAAAGGAAGGGGTTAAAGGATGAAATAACTTAGACAAAATGTTTGAAAGATTTGATTAAAGAGAGAAGGCCTAAGACAAAATTATAAAAGGGTTAGTATTGGAGGAAAAGGATCCATGACAAAAGTCCCTAAGGGTAACCAAAAAAGACCCAAAGGTTACTTTTTAAAAAGGTTGAAGGGTATGTCCAAAAAATCTAAAGGGCATGTGTCCTTCAAGTGAATTATTTTTAGACTTTTACATCAGACAAAAAATTCCAAAGGAAATGGATTGGGACAAAATTCCTGACGGATAGGCTCAAAGGGGATGAAGGATCTACTTCATGGAAAAAATGCTTGAAGGGTCTACTTCATAGGACAAATCTTGATGGGAAAAGTCCTTTCCAAAATTTCTAAAGGGTAACCAAAAAAGTCTTGCAGGGTACATTTTAAAATATTTGAAGGGTATGTCTAAAAAATTTGAAGGGCATGTGCCCTTGACAAAACTTCTAAATGGTAAGTCAGAGGCAAAGTGTCCTTTCAAAAAGTCCTAAAGGAATTGTTTCAGGGGTATTGTTTCAAATAAAATGTTCATAATAATTCGTAAAAAGGGTCTTTATTCTCTAAAAAAAAAAGGTTTGAAGGAATTTTTTGGCTTGGAGAAAGTGTCACAAATAAAATGTCCAAAGGAAACGTTTAAAAGGCAAAGGTGTAGGACAAAAGTCTCAAAATAAATATGTAGATGGGATAAAAGGGAAATTGAAAATGTGTGAAACAAATTCTATCAAGAAAAATGGACACAACAAAAATGTTGAAGGACAACTTTCATAAATCCCAAAAGGTAGGTTGGCAAGGCAAGAAAGACACTTTAAAAGTCTCGAAGGGAAATTACAAAATGTTGGAGAGTAATTTGGAAATAATCTAAAGGGTCCACTTTGTAGGGCATCTATCCATGAAAAAAGTCCCAAAGGATCTACTTTATAAAGGACAAAGGAAAATCTCAAAAATGTCAAAGGGTAAGTTTTAAGGGGCCAAAGGGTAATGTCAATTATGTCAAGCAAAATTCTCATGGATAAAAATATTGCAAACCAATTCCATCAAAGGAATTGTTTTAGAAAACAATTCTACAACATTTTCTCTAATAAAGATAATTTTAAAAGAATTCAAGCACATAAAAATTCCTAACAAAGACAAAATAAGATAAGTCCTAAGAGGATAGCAAAAATAATCCCCAAAAACATAAGTCTAAAAACATAAAGCCTGAAGTAATAAACCTGATATAATAAAATATTTAATCTATGAAAACACAATATCAATACCATATTTAAAAATTATAAGAGGCTGAATCATGATCATTTCCAAGAATTTTCATAAACATATAGAAGAGGGTGTCAAAATCAAGACAATAATTTGGAAAAAAAATGGGTCCCCATTTCCTATGGAAAGAAGGGAATGTTGGGTCCAACAATGTCAAAATAAAGACCAAGGCTATTTGTTATGGCCAAAAAAATAGTTCACTACCCTTGAGAAACTATATCTAGTAGGATAATATATTTTATTAATATAATATATAATACCAAAATGTATGGTATATGTAGAATAAAATTATGAAAATAGTTGATAATTATGCATGGCTAGTATAATAAAATGTTTAGCTGGCATAATATAAATACTCAACCATTTTTGATATTATGAGTTTTAGTCAATATAATATAAAAATGTATTTCATAGTACCATAGGTTATGGATAGTGTATCTAAAATATTTCCATCACTGATACCATATGGTATGGATAATGTAGATGAAAACTTTCCATGGCTAGTACAATAGGTTATAGCTAGTGAAATTAAAAAAATTCCATGCCTAGTATCATAGGGTATGGTTGGTGCATTTGAAATAATTTCATGGTTGGTACCATAGGGTATGGTTTATGTAGTTTTAAGAAAACATTACATGTATTGTATGGTATGGTATACATAATATAAAATTAGGAGAATTACTAATATAATATAATTTATGGACTTGAATTTTTGTTTTTATTAATTTCATATTTACTTTCATATATTTGGATCAAAATATGATTGTATTTTATTTTT